>JANAVB010023799.1:4541319-4633819 GCA_029216955.1 Iris pallida
TTTCTTTGCAGGTATGAACTCGACACAGAGAAGTAAGGCAATAATGTGTTATTCAATTGTTTTGTGACTTGTAAGACTTTATGCACTTTCTTTGCAGGTATGAACTCGACACAGAGAAGTGAAGGCCATAATGCATTCTTCAATCGTTTTGTAACTTGCAAGACTAATCTGAGAGAATTCGTAGTGAAGTATGACCAAGCATTGGAGTCGATCTATGTGTCTGAACGCAAAGAAGATTATATTTCAATCTACAAGAAGCGTGTTTTGAATACCACTAGTCCGATATTGGCTCATTCCGCGGGTATATACACAAGAAACATTTTTGATAAATTTTCCAAAGAATGTGATCAGGTCCCACGGCTTAGGGCGGACCAAACAAAGGTTGATGGGGATATTCACACGTTTGAAGTGCGTTACAGGTCGGGTATCCCTGACGAGTGGGTTGTCAGATTCAATGTTGTAACGAAAGAAGCCTTTTGTGGATGTCAATTGTTTGAATTTTCTGGCATACTATGTAGGCATATCCTCATGGTGTTTGATCGATATTATGTAGATGAGATTCCGGCTCATTTCATTTTGAAGAGGTGGATGAAAAATGCAAACCGATCTAAAGTGAAGGCTTCTGATGGTTTAGAAATGCAAGATAATAATTTTGGATCAAAAGCCGCAAGAGTCAGTGACTTATGCAGGAGATTTACACAATTGGCGTACATGGGGGGTGAATCTACGGAGGGGTACAAAGTTTTATCAAATCTACTTGATAGAGCTTATGAAGAAATACAGGAGATAAATGATAGTTTACTTCAAAAAGAAAATGAAGATGAAGTGAGAATTCAAGAAAATGAGGACCATCAGGGTATTGATGTACCCATTTTGGATCCGCGTATTTCTCAAACGAAAGGAAGGAAGAGGTCTCAAGGAAGTCAGAGTGGCACAGGATCAAAGGATGCAAGAATGAAGAGTTGCAACTTTGCTACCGTGTCTTGGGAGTTGCAACTTTGGCTTATTATATTGTTGGTCAGAGATCATGGAAATTTCTCGAGGCATATGATACCATCCTTCTCTCCGCGCAAACACTTTGCTATCCTAGGAAAAGTTTTTGGAAGGCAAGCTCTTAGCTGATGAAGTTAGTTAAGTTCTAGATCAGGTGCATCCACTTTGCTACCTAATAGCTGTCAGGTTTCAGAAGCAGCAGTTCAAATTCTCAATTCTTGTCGAAATAAGGTACATTACCTAAAGTAGAGTGTCAAAGTTGTGTCCTAAATCGATCATTTTGGCTGAAGATAGCTTGAATGATGTTGTTTGCGCCTTCTTATGACATTCTATCAAATAGTGTTCCTATCTTTGTCTAGCAGACACTGCTCCTTTAATCCAAGTGAAGTATAAACTATAAAGATTGTTAAGTATATAGCTGAATGGAAGAAAAAAATTCATGTGTAATGACCATAATTCTGGGATAGGACTGCAAGAAAATATGCAACATGTTTCCACCATAACATATTTATTGAAAACAATATTCAGGTAGTGAGAATGACTTACTCCCAAGGAACATCCCCAACCAACATCTTGTCTCCTTCGTCGTCTTCATAAACCAAAGTGTACTCACCAGTCCCATCTACCAGTCCTGTGATTGCCTGGTTTTTCTCTGTATGCTTCTGAGCTGCAACAGCTTTAGGATCTCTTTGAGCTAGAATCACAGGAAAGGAGATTATTGCAAAATCCTTTGTATTAATTTCAATTATTGTGCGGAAATAGAAGAATTGTTCATGCTAAGATATATGAAGCCAACCAAGGGCTGTGTATAATCATTAACAATCAAGACAAATTATATGTTAACTATGTTTGCTAATGAACATATAAAACTGCCATGAAAGCACTACTTACGCTAGGACACGGCATCATGTCCATGTCACTATATAGTTTTCGTGTTGAATTCATGTTCATGCAACATAGACCTTATATAATCTCCACCCAGAAATAGACTAGAGGGATTAAGGGACTACACTAGGACCAACTATGTTGCAGGTACACATGAAAGTGGTATCCGTACAGTGTCAATACCCGTACCCGTATCCATATTTATGCAACATAGGTAACTACAACATTACCTATCTGAAAATGTCCATATCCATTATCGGTATCGCATCTATATTAGTATTATTGCAACATAGAGGACCAAGAATACATATATAGTGTTTGTATAATTCTGAGATAATGATGATAAAGAGTAACCAATATAAACATGTGCTGATTTGAATGAATTCACCTAACAGTTGCATCTAGCAAGCACGTCACGGACACTTGAAAACCTAAATGACTCTAGAATACACTGACACACCAAAATCATGGCATGTCCATGTCATGTTAAAATATATATAACCCTAAGAAAAAATAGATCTGTTGTCGAATTTTTTTTATGGACCGTAACCATTTTTCTTCTAAGGATAATCGAAGAAGGAAGAATTGGGGTTAAAATATATTTAAACCTAAGAAAAATTAGATCTGCTGTCGCATTTTTTATGGACGTAACCATTTTTCTTCTAAGAAAAATCGAAGAAGGAGGAAGTAGGGTTAAAATTTTAGGAGGAAGAATTAGGGTTAAATTTTCATTCAAATAAATCTCGGATTTTTCTATAGGCCGTAATCATTTTCCTTCAAAGAAGAAGGAAGAATTAGGGTTAAAAATTTAGGATGAAAAAGGGAAGAAGAAGGAAGAAGAGGCATTTTGATCAGCACGAAGAGAAATCGCAAATACCTTTCCGATCGACTACTCCCTCTGTGAAGTCGGAAGAAGCCGCAAGGGTATACTGCACCTTTCCGATCGACTACTCCCTCTCCCTCTCGTGTTTCTCTCCGCGAAGGTTGGAGCGGCCGACCGCTCGACTTCTCCCTCTCGCGTGCGTTTCTCTCTGTTCGGTGATGAAAAAAAAACAAATGTTTTCTCTCTCATGGGCGCTCCTGTTTCTCTCTGTTCGGTTCAGCGTCGGTTGGAGAACCGAGCGCCCAAATAATTCCTGAACCGATTTTTAGGAGTTGAACTCCCCTTTAGATCTAATGGTCCTAAGAAAGCAGATCTAACGGCTGAGACTAAGGGGGTTTTTAGGGGGTTTTTTAGGGGGGATTTTGATCCGCTTCCATATATATATATATATATATATATATATATATATATATATATATATATATATATATATATATATATATCACTCTCTAAGGATTAAATCCAATAAATCATCAACCTATTTTTCTAGGGAAAACCCACAAATTTGTGGGCAAATGGTAGAGAATTTTCTCCTCTCCATTTATGGTGAATGAACTATATGCAAAAGAGAATTAATGAAGAAATTAAAGTATACCTAGATTAGTTGGTTGGAGGAAGAAGAAGGCTTGAGAAGAAATTTAATTTGGAAGAGAGAGAGAGAGAGAGAGAGAGAGAGAGTGTTGCTTAGTGGAGAAGGAAGGGGGGCTATAGGTGGCCGGCCAAGCATGGTGGTGAGGGGCACTTGTAAATTACAAGTTTGCCCCTCCCTAAGCCTAATACTAAATTAAATCCAAATTAGGTTTAGGAATTTGCTAAAAATAATTAAAAATCATAATTAAACTAAATCACTCATGGGGGACTAGTCCAAACTCTTAAACCCTAAAGTTTAGTGTGATGGGCCATGGTTAGCTAACATGCTAATTACAGCTCAAGTCGAAATTCACCGGGGTCCCGAATTAACTCGGAATGCGATAAAATTCGAACCCGACTCCTATAATAATTAAATAATAATATTCATGAAATAAAATTTCCAAAAATATTATAAAATAGAAAATTACCATTTTACCCCTAACTGGGAAAAGTGAGGGTGACATCGAGTTAGATGGAGTAGTCCAGGACCGTGGCCTTATAGTAGAGCCACTAGATTTTGTACTCCCGGAGTAGTATAGATTAGCTAGGTTTAACTGGACTGCAATCCAGCTAGCTTTATCAGACTGTAGTTTCTATACTATATTTTGAGACCCTGTGATGTTGTATATATCTGGGCTTGTATTGGACACTGGACTTATTTACTCTTTCATCTATCATATGTTCTCTTTCTGAGCTATCTACCTTAGTTTTATTCTGTGATTGAGACTGTATTGATATGTCTCCTCCATTCGGAGAGTATATACTGTACAGGTACCTTTATACTGTTAGTCGTAGTATTTACAGACGTTATATACAGCGTTCTACCGCCGATACTGCAGCGTAGGCTGGACGTACCCACGTGCTCGTGTCCTTCATAAGGGTGTGAGTCGTGACACAACCTGGACCCGGGATTCTAGTGGGCCAGACGGGGTCAATCTGTTGATCGGGCTCAGGCTGACCCAGCTCGTATTTGACTGTGTCGAGCTCGGGCAAAGTTTCGGGCCACCGGACTTGATAAACAAGTTATGTGTTGGTTGATTTTCTTGTACTCATCTTAGACCATTTCCAATCCAACTCCTCAAACCTGGAATTGATAAATTTTTCTCAAAGTTCTTCTCCAACCAAACCTCAAATTGAGAGGATTTTTTCAAATTTTTGAAAGAAGGAGGATGGATCCTCAAATTTTAGGAAAGAAAGAAAAAATCTTCAAACTTGAGGATCCACTATTCATGACCACTAAAATTAATTAACTTATCATTTTTTTAATTTATAATTATAAATAATATAATAATTATACTATTGAAATATTCTTGTTGAGATCTTCAAATATAAACTAATATTGAATATATCTGTTATTAGTATTTTTTTATTAGATTCTTTTGATTAATAAAATAATATTTAATAATTTGGCAAACAATAATAGAATAACAACAAACTTTCAAAAATTAAAATACAAACATAAACAAGTACATTTAAGATAACGCAACCAACAATATGATATTAAATAATATAAAATAATATAAAATAATATAATATTATCTATAAATATTATAAAATAATATTAATGTATATAATTATATTAAATAGTTGTCTAAATATAAATAATATAATATAATATTATTAAATAATATTAAAATAATAAAAATAATATATATATATAATATTTTTTCAGTAAATAATATTAATAATATAACATTAACGTGTATGATTATATTAAAATTTGAAAATAAATAAATTTATGTAGAAATAAATAATGGTTGTTTATTATTTGAGGATTGATAGATTGGAGATGTAAAATTTTGATGATAACATAATATAAGAATATTCCTTTTTGAGTTCTCAATTTGTGGGGAATTTTTATGATGGGTTGGAGATGGCCTTAAGGATATAATGGGAGAAAGAAAACGAAAAATGAAAATTTTGTATCTAAACTTTTTCAATTGGACATGTCATGACTTGTCACGATCCGATTCCAAATTATTGGGTCGAACCGGATCATGTCTAGCCTGCACCGTTGTGAGACGGCGGCAGTAAGCTGTTCTATATGCATGTATTCACAACAACATCTATATATTTGTCACAACTCGAATATACGAAATTTTTTAAAACTTTTATTCAACAATTGAAAAGTACAACTGGAAATGAAAGAACTGAAATAAAGTGCTGAATTCAAATTAACAAAATTCCAAAACAATAAAACTAGAAACTGGGAACGACTAGCTATGCGGTCGGCTCGTCGGCCTCAGGTCATGCGTCCTCCAAGGGGGACTCTGGCAATACCACAGGGTACAAAACCGGATCATAGTAGCTATTGTACAATAGCTCAGCATCCTCAATGTCATCTAAAAATATTGTCTCCAGTCAGGAGAGAGCAAGTACGAATATGTATCTCATATTTCAAGTAATAATGGAAAAGTGCAGGCTAAACAGTTGAAACAATATTTTCCAGCATTTTAACAATTGAAAACAATGTGATTTGAATGTGTAATCGTCTATGACCGGCTTGGGCTATACAATAGCGTCCTAGCGACGCGATACGGCTTATCCCCGTGTGTAAGAGGGGTAAGCTCGCACAATATGCAATATGAGGGGTATTGGCCATAAACGTTACACTATTCTCCCAATCCCCACAATCAATATCAATCAATATATGAACCCTAGGAGAGGGTTCCGTGTAGCAATGTGGTTTAAACATGCAGCTAGTCAATTACTAAAAAAATACAAGAAGACATAACCGTAACTCGCCTCTGTTAATTGACTGGATCGGGAAAGTCGGTACCGAGGATGATGTCAAGTTCGTCTTCGAGATCCTACAGTTGAGAACTTGACTTAGAATCATAATAAAACCATTCTAGGTGTGCTAGTTACAATCTCTAGAAGTAGACCCTAGTCAGGTTTTAAGTTATTAATTAATCTACCGGAAATCGTCTAACGTCGCAAGCTATGTTAGTTATCATTTAATTGGATAAACCGGTTATTGGTTTAATTAGGGAAGATAGAAATTACAGGTTAATTGACAAAAACTTTGTATTTTAATAATATATATATAAAACTAAATTCCTTTAATGATAAAAGCATATACTTGTTAACTTACTAGTAATTTAATCATTTTAATTAAATATGAGAAATCCTTATTAATTTTTATACAAAATAATTAATACCCAATTATAATTTACGCGCCTAGCTACGCAAACAACAACCAGAAAAATGTAACTAAAAAAATCTACACTATATCACCCAGAAAAGAACAGAAAAACCTAAGCTACACAAATACAGGACCACAGAAAATAAATATAAAACTGGGCTTATGCCCTTACAACATATTAATTAAATTAAATTAAATAGCTGAGGCGAGCTCTGAGTGCCGTGAAGCGGTCCAAACAGAAGGCCGAGGCCCTGCACCCAAAATACTAAAGGCCAGTAACAAGTTATAATAATAAAATGTAATTTAAATATAATTTATGAAAGAGGGTGTCTCAGACTTGGTCATACAATCTCACGTTGCTGGCTTACGCCTCAACGTACAAGAAATCCTATAGCATTTACGTTTCGCCGAGGCTCATCCGACCGGTACGATCGTCGCTTAGTAGGGGATACAAAACTCACAAAATCCACATTCAAAGCCAACAAAACCAATTTGTAAATCGTTTGCAAAGAACGGAATTTGGGAATAGATTTTGTTTATTTAAAGTAATACTTTGAAAACTTTTAAGAAAATTTAGGCAGCACCTCCTCTGTAACTAGGACGACCTAGCCGCGAGGCGGTACTGATCCCATAACCAAAGAACGTTCCAAACCAGGGAGTCAACCATAGAAAATCATCCAACCCAAAAGCCATCCACCGTATACTACATAATGTCCCAACAATGAGAAGGAACATAACATTCTAATAAAAAATCCAACTAAAGAATCAACTGATGAAATAATCCACAGAACATATGAAATATTACTAATGAAGTAAACAACATGCGATACTAACTCATAGGAATTAAGTCACAGAACCCTAATAGCTAAACCAAAGAAATACACACACCACAAAATAATGTCCGTCTATGAGAATGAAACACCAGCATATAGCTAATGTCCAAACCCATTAACGCACGACACGCTTAGAGAAAGGTCCCACAAATCAACCCAAGAAATAACTATAACCCACAGAAAACAAATCCAAGTAGAACTCGGACGTCACATCCCCTAACGCAACCATTAACAAAAGCTGATCCCCGTAACGGGGTCGGGACCGCGTCATCATTGACTAGGAGGGACGAACTACTATGATTAAATTTTTTTACCCAATATCCGTTGGTCGGGGAGCCGCGGGATAAACTCGGAAAAGCCAAAACAGCATCCGGACAGCGACGGCCACGGACAACGCACGGGACAGCATCCAGACAGTGGATCGGCGCTCGGAACAGCGGCAACGGGCAGTGGCCACGGATAGCGCACGACTGTCGGGGCTCGGGACGGGCCGATGGACAGCGGGTACGCGGTCGGCGGGGCAGCGCCGTACAGGGTCGGGGGTGCTGGAAGGGCGGCCGGCGGGGCAGCGCCGTACGGGGTCAGGGGCGGCCGCAGATGGGGCGGCGCACGGGAAGCGGCGTCGGGCGAGGCCGGCGGGTCGGGGTCCGGCGTACGGGTCGGGGCCGAGCGGTCGGGCTAGGGCACGGCTCTGGGAAAGGAAAGTGGAGTGATGGGGATGGAGAGGAATGAGAGTTCTGATGGTGAGAGGGAGAGGAGGAGTGGTATAAATGTATGTGGAAGAGGGAATGGAGGGGAGAGAGTGGAGAAGAGGAGTTGTAGGAGAAAAAGGGGGAAAGCTGGGTCATGGGCGGCCAGGTCGTGGGGGTAGATTAGGATTTTTTTTTCTTTTTTTCTCTTTCTTTTGTAGTAAAACCAATATATATATATATATATATATATATATATATATAAATATATATATATATATATATATATATATATATATATATATATATATATATATATATATATATATATATATATATTTTTTGAGGGTGTCCACTTCTTAATGGTGCTTGGAGGTATGCCTCCAAGGGGGCTCGAACCCGCGCCACTGCGCCGGGGTGCTCCACCGTTCCCAACGGGCTACGGCCACAGGGACATATATATATATATATATATATATATATATATATATATATTTTTATATATATATATATATATATATATATATATATATATATATATATATATATATATATATATATATATTAGAAAAAGGGAATTTAAGAATGGGTTCGGAAAACGGGATTCGGGAAGAATCGGATTTGGGTCAGGCAACAATCAAAGATCCAATAATTAATTTAAAAAAATAATGTTTTCCTGATCCGACTATTATAATAATAATAATAATAATAATAGTAATAATAATAATAATAATAATAATAATAATAATAATAATAATAATAATAATAATAATAACCTAAGCTAATGATCCTAATTAATCTAATAATCTAAATTCTAGAAAGCGGGTTTCACATGACTTAAATTATAAGGTGGTATAAAATCCAGGGTTTAGAGTTTACTCCAATTTTTTCGTGGACATTTTTCAAAAGAATAATAATAAAAATGGCTAATTATGTTTAGATTTTGAATTTATATCACTTTAAAGTTTAAGTCCTAACAAGTCTAATTGAAAAGTTCCAATCATAAATTTGTATATTTTGTTTTCTTTTTTATTTTCACTGTGTTGGTTGTTGTGTTTGTATTCATGCTTGGGATATAATGAAAAAAATAAAAATATATATGTGTTCAAACTTTTTAATTTAACATGTAAGGAATTAAAGTCTAAGTTGATCTAAACACTAATTAGCCCAAACAAAAAGATTTCTACCAACAATTAAATCATAATATATATGTAATCAATCAACAATAAATTGGATGGAACCTAACATGGGAACTATTTTTATTTTTACTTAATTGTCCAAATGGTCATCATAAATGTCGTGTTCATCATTTTGATGATCGTATTTTTTTTTGTTACTTTTGTAAATAAATTTTGCATTTTTGTTTAAAAGAGTGGATGAATAAGATTTTATTGTTATTTTTGATAAAAATCGTTAAAATAGACATGTGGTGTCACATGCCTTATTTTTAGGATAATTTTGTTATAACAAGCCGATACATCCGCTATAATTGATTTTAGAGCCATAATTTTGTACTCGACAAAAACTATTTGTTTAAACATCAATATTCTTAGTCGAAAAACAAAAATAAGAGACGCGACCATCACATGTCTATTTTTATTTTATTTTTTTTCCAAAAATACCAATAAATGTAGTCCATATATTCTTTAAACAAATATACAAAATTAGATACCAAATTAACAAAAAAAATCAATTACCAAAATAACAATCAATATCAATACTATTATATAATCCAAATACCAGGGGTATTTTGATTATATATATTCTTAGCTTAAAAAATATGTATGTATGGCTAATAAAGTCATTTACTCTCCATCAATATAAAATTTAAAATTGTTGGTAACCACTTCTCACGTAGGAAGTAGTTACTTCTCTTTCTCTAATCTTATCTCCTTCACGTTCATAGTTTTTCTCTTCTACTTTGTTTTAATTTTTAGAAAGAAACAAAAATAAATAAAGAGCATAAAATATCATGCATATTTCAAATTGGTTCCTCTTTCCTACTACTTTTATTTTATATTTTTATATAGAACATTAAAGTAATTAACATAAATTTGTTCTTCTACTTTTTGTTCATTCTCATGGAGGAAATAAAAATAATAATAAAAGAAGAGGAAATAAAGTTTTTAAAAACTTCAGGTTGGTACATCTATCTTATTTTAACTTTATCTTATGCTTTGTGTTCATTCTTAGAGAGGAAATAAAAGTAATAATGAAATAAGAGGAAAGAAAGTTTTACAAACTTCTTATGCCGACTTTAGGTTGGTGCATCTATCTTATTAATTTTTTTACTGATTTTTAAGAGCAAAGAAAGAGTAGAAGAATGCCCATTGGATAGCGAGTGAACATTAAAATATGATTTCCATCTTTTTACCTTTTTCTAATTTTAGTTTGAACTTTTCCCACATTTTTATTTAGAGTTTGATATGCCCACCACTTGCATAATGAAGATCCTAAAGGAAAACTTTATTTTAAAGAAATTGGTTTACTGATTTTGAACTTAAACTTTAGCAACGGTGCAGTATGTAACGACACATAAAAGTAAAAAAATAAAAAAGTAAAATCAAATTCTCTTGTTTTTCATAACTGTACGTCATGTGTAATTAGAAGAGCAATAGCTTCTAGAATAAATTAACTCCCTTATTTAGATTCTAATTTTTCTAAACATTAGATTAAATTTTAATTAAATTAGATCAAATTAACTTTTAATTGGATTAAAATTTTATTAGATTAACTTAACTTTTTAAATTAGGTTAATTTTAAATTTTGATTAAGGTATATAGGCTACATAAAGTTTTATCAAACTTGCATTGGATATAACTTATATTATTTTAGTAAAAGAATTTCTTAAAGTTGCATTCATATTTTAAATATTTTCGTTAACAAAAGATTAAATATAATTACATTAGCAACTTTTAAATGGATTAAATTTGCATTAGATTAGATTAACACATACATGGAATTATATTTATGTTGAATAAGTTTGTTTTTGTAATGCCTGTGGTTCGTATTGCGTATCTTGGTATACGTATACGTAATTTGACCCGTATTGCATGTCTCCCTGCTTGATTTATTTTAGCATTTCATTGATTGGTTTATTCTTGGGTTGGTTCGGCTTGGCTTGGTTTGCTTTGGTTCATCATGAACCAAAGGTGAACCCTCCTACCTACCACCACCCTCCTTATTTATAACCCCTTCCTTTTATCTCTCATCATTATTTTCTTCCTTCTTCATTTACTCTCCACCATTACTTCTTCAACCACCAGGAGGGAGAGAGAGGGAGCTTAGGCAAGTGCAAACTTGCTTCATGATGGATCTCAAGTTTTATTGTTCCATTCTCTTCCTTACTTGATTCTAAGCCTCTTTAGAACTTGGCATTTTTGGATTTGATGGATGAATTCTTGTAGATCTAAGTTTGTAATTTTTTGGTTTTTCTTAGTTTTGATCTCTAAAACTTACTTATTTTCGAAAACTAATGGTTCTATGTTGTAGAGAATTCAATTTCATGCAGTTTTGGCTTTTGTTTCGCTTGATTTCGACTTTGGATGAGTAAGTTATGGCCATTACAAGTTTTCGAAACTTTTATGGCTGAACTTGCTGATTGGGGACGATGACCCCCATGCGCCCGGGAGGCCATGCGCCGGGAGACCATGCGCTGTGAAGTCCCGGCAACGCATCCTTTAACTCCGAGCGTGTCATGCACGTAGGTTCCCTACGCGCATGTACTGAAGACGCAACGTGAGTTTGGTGCAGGAATCCCACGCGCCGATGGTGCAGGAATCCCACGCGCCGATTGGTGCAGGAATCCCATGCACCGATTGTGCAGGAATTCCACGCGCCTATGGTATAGGAATTCCAAGCACCGATGGTGCAGGAATCCCACGCGCCGATTGGTGCAGGAATCCTATACACCGATTGTGCAGGAATCCCACGCGCCGATTGTGCAGGAATCCCACGCGCCGATGGTACAGGAATCCCATGCACCGATTGTGCAGGAATCCCACGCGTGGATGGTACAGGAATCCCACGTGCCGATTGGTGCAGGAATCCCATGCGTCGATTGTGCAGGAATCCCACGCGCCGATCGTGCAGGAATCCCATGCGTCGATTGGTGCAGGAATCCTATACGCCAATTGTGCAGGAATCCCACGCGCCGATGGTGCAGGAATCCCACGCGCCGATCGTGCAGAAATTCTATGTGCCGGAATTGCTTTATTTTACTGTTTTTGCCTGTTTAAGTTGTTTTGTAGCTGGAATCTTGAAAAACTCAAAACATGAAAGTTGTAGATCTTTTCCTTAGCTTCAAGAATATGTCACTAGTTATTTTATACAAGTTTCTCTCATTTACGATAATGTAAGAATAGAACCCGATAGTGACCCGCTGTGGCACACTCTTAACAAGTAAACTGACATGATATATCATGATATGCTGTTACGACAGCTAGCCTGACATGACAAGTATGAATGACTTGGACACCGTGGGCGATTGTATTTTTACAAATAAACTACTACTGTCTTGCATCATATCTAGGATGGAGATCCCTGAGTACCACGATCAGGGGTACCTACTGTAATGCCCGTATTTCAGAATACGTATTTTGATTAGGCCCATATGTACTTCTGACATGTATTTTATTTTCTCGGGTTTTGGCCTGTAATTGTAATTTGGCTCGACTTACGAATTTTGGTTTCCTCGTAAATTGGGTTTTGACCTTGCGTGGTTTATTCTTGTGGAGAAGGGTTTGGTTTGGTTTGTATTGGACTACCTTAGTTAACCTCCATCCCCAACACAACACACCATCCCTCATTAAAACCCCACCTAACTTTCTCTCTCCTCATTACTCTTCCATTAATTTTTCCATCTTCTTCTTCCTTCCTCCTCACAACACCCAACCTCCATAGGCAAGTGCACCTTGCCACCAAATAGGAACCCTATTTTATTTGTCCATTAGATAGATTAGGCCATGGTGAACAACATTAGAACTTGGCATTTTGTGAATTGGAGTCTCCATTTTTTTAGATCTAAGTTTTAACCATTTTCGGATTTTCTTGGTTTTGATCTATTAAACTTAAATTTTTGCTTGTTTTGAGGCTTCCATGTGGAAGAGAATTCAATTTTACACAAGTTAGAACTTTGAAAATCTAAATTTCGTTTTGATTTGGCCAAGTTATGAACTTTAGAATTTTGGTGTTCTTGGATTTTCTCTTTCGGCCTGCTGGAGAAGAAGACTCGGCCAGCGCTCTTTAGTGCTGGGCTGAACCGTGCCAACCCCTCCTCGGCCAGCGCTCTTTAGCGCTGGGCTGACCCGTTCTCGGCGCCCTTTGGCGAACCGCGCTCACTTCCCAGCGCCTTTGACCCTAGCGCAACCCGATCCCAGCGCAGTTCATTCCCCAGCGCAGTTTATTCCCCAGCGCAGTTCATTCCCCTAGCGCAATCCTACCCTAGCGCAACCCGACCCCAGGAACCCCAGCGCAATCTACTTGCCCATGGTAGTTTGGTTGTATTTTTCCTTGGGATTGGCATCTCTTTTGTGGATTGGAGTTCTGAGATCTTGTTCCACACAACACGACTGTCTTGACCCGACACGACCTGACACGGTTTTCGGTGTTTTGCTTATGACTAGTACATTTTTCGTGATTTCTGTGATTTATGATCCTAATACTTTCTGATCTTCTTAGTAGTGACTCGATGGGGCGCGCTCTTAACTTGTAACTTGTAATTCATAATTAATCTTTGTACTGGATAACTTGATAGTGGCCCGTGGCGGCGCACTCCTGAGTTGTAACATGACTTGACTTGATGCTGTTGTGATGGCGAACTTGACTCATATAACCAACTCTGGCACCGTGGGTGTTCATTCTTGCTGCTTCATGCAATCCACTTGTCTTGTCTTGCATCATGTCTAGGACGTGACTCCCTGGTTACCATGGTCAGGGATTCGTACTGAATATGGACTAGGCTAATTACTAGATCAAACTGTAGTTCATGCAGAATTCCCAGTCACAGGCGATCTCGTTATCTGGGCACTTTAAATGGACTTGTAGCCTGCCGACGAGTAGGGCACATTTCCAGCACACTGTCATGTGTTGCACCCTCTAAGTCACCTAAGGGTATATCGTCTCCTGGGCGATGTACCCAACCATACTCTCAACCCGCGGAAGGATAACTGGATAGTCTGCAGGGCTTGGGATTGGGTATTTCTCATTTACATCTTGTTAGTAATTAGGCTTGTGATAACCCTAGTTAGTTAAGTAGTAAGCCATAGTATTTGCTTGGCCGCTTGTGAATGGATGGTGTCCAGTCCTGTCTAAGTCTCGTCTAGTCCCAGTACCTGGTACTCCTGAACATGATTATTTTACTTATCTTTAACAATAAATGGATAGAGACAAAGTGCTATTCAGGCGAAGGGTTACAACCCCGGTCCTTGTTTGGTTTAAGGGTTGTAACCTGGCTTCCGGAATGGTTCCACGTCCCTAATCGTTTATTGTCCTGTTGTACTCTTTATTACTTATATTTTTTTTCTATTTTTTATGATCTGATATGCTGGCTTTCGTTCTTATTTCGTGGCCTCCTCTTGCTCTTTCTGGGATTTGACCCAGCTGGTTTTGTGTGGCCAGATTTCGGAGCAGCTCCCGAAGATCTACCGAACTTCCAGCCCAATGGTGACAACTAGACGGAACCCGAGCTACGAGTGGGTTTTCCTTTTTGATTTGCTCACTATATTGTAAAATTATTCTTGTGAGGCGTTTAGCCGACGAGCACCTGTTAGCTCGATGCATATTTACTTACTGTCTGCCTACGGGCTGTAACATGATTAACAAATCCTAGGGTTGATCATGTATGACTGAACTCTTGCTAGTCTTGACATTTTGTACAACTAGCTTCATGATCATCCAATATGTAATGTATGGGACGCCTTGCTATTATATATTTGGTGCTCTGACATCTTGTAACTATTATTGCTTGCTTGAGATTGAGACAATAGGATTGTTCATGACCATAGAAGACTGTTGGCTCGTAGTTAAACCCTCATATATCTAGACAGCCGTGGCCGTATAGCGAGGTGGATTCCATTTCAATATACGTAGCTGGCTATGTACGCCATCGCTCTCCAGTATTCTAGTTCTGGGCCGTCACATGGTTTAAGTGGTGGCCTATGCAGGTCTTGTAAATCAAGATATGTGAGGGTTTACCGGATAGATGTCTCAATCAGTACTCGTCCTTGATCTCTGTTCATATCCTATGAATCCCTGGATTCTTGCCCTGATCATGTGTTTGTATCGTTGATCTGTCCTGGTCCTCCCTTATTGTTCCCTATGTCGTCTTCTTCAGCGGTACTGTACCTGGCCCCGCCGATCAGCGAGGTGGAGCACTTCCCGCGGACCAGCAGCAACCCGGAGATCAAGTCCAGCATTCCGGAGTAGCCTCCAGAGTTGTGCCTACTGGAGGAGAGCCACCAGTTTAGCCCGTTCGACCTGTCGAGCCGGATGATGGCACCTTGGTAGGTCTCATCAGGACCTTGATAGCTTCCCAGGATCGTAGAGGAGACGCCTTGCACCAGGTAGTGGCAGATGCTTTGACCAGAGGCAGTCATCCAGGGAACAGCGCGGCCAACAGCTTCAAGCGCTTGAACCCTCCATTCTTCGACGGCAGCGAAGATGCGATTGCCGCGGACGCTTGGCTTCAGGATACCGAGGTGGTTCTGGCAGCTAGGACACCTGAGAATGAGAAGATGGTAGTGGTACGTCTACAGTTGCTAGACTTAGCTCGCAGTTGGTGGGCGGTGCATGCTGTGGGATTAGCGACGCCGGTTACTTGGGCGGTGTTTAGAGAAAGATTCCAGACGAAGTATTTTGATGCTGTAGCTCGGTACGACCTACAGACGAGATTTACCAACTTGAAGCAAGGAGACAGGACGGTCGACGGTTATGCATCTGAGTTCTCTAGACTCAGTAGGTTTGCCCCCACCTTGGTGGCAACCGAGTTTGATAGGGCCCAGCGATTCTAGCAGGGGCTGCATTTGGAGATCTTGTTGGCAGTTGAGCAGTTCGAGCAGCAGACGTTCGATGCATTATTAAGGACAGCTAAAAGGCACGAATACACCTTCCAGAGGATCGTGGATAGGACCGAAGGTAGAAAGCGGTCCCACAATCAGATGCACCAATCATCAGCTCCGGCCCCGGCAGCTAGGGGTTTGACCATTGGAACTCCGAGGCGGGCGGCCTTAGTGACGTCGGTTCAACATTCAACCCCGACGTACCCGCAGCAGCAGAAGCAGATGCAGACTTCTGCGATGGGATGTTCTCATTGTGGGAAGCCAGGGCACGTGGTGGCAGATTGTCGCAGGGCGCAGGGATTGTGCCTGGCTTGTGGAGCGGCAGATCACAAGATAGGAGCCTGTCCGAATAGGGGTAGTTCATCCTCTTCCAACCTAACCAGTCCGTCGGTTAGGGGACCAGCACCTATGCAGCAGCAGCAGTACCCGAGGCCATTGTTGCCTCAGTCCCAGGTATTTTATCAGCAGAACCAGCAGCAGTACACCCAGGCTCAAGTACAGAGTAGGCAAAGAGGTTTCCAGCAGAGGGGACCCGCAGCCAGAGGACAAGGTCAGGCGATAATGATGACTATGGAAGAAGAGGTTGCACCAAGTGAGGTAGTGGCAGGTACTATTCTCGTCAACTCCTCTCCAGCATCGGTATTATTTGATTCTGGTGCATCGCATTCATTCATGTCTGCACGATTCGCGACACGGATAGGATTGGAGCCAGAGTCATTATCAGTAAGGCTTAATATACTTACTGGTAGTGGTCTTATGGGAGTAGATCGAGTGTTTTCCTCATGTCAGATCGTAGTTAGCGGTAGAGAGTTCCCCGCTAGATTTATAGAGTTCCCTATGGCAGACTATGATGTAGTCTTAGGCATGGATTGGTTGAGGAACCAGTATGCTAGGATAGACTGCCACATTGGCAGGGTTGTTTTCAGCATTCCAGGCAAGCCAGAGTTTTTATTTTCCAGAGGCGCAGTGGAGCCATCTTCCCCCGTATTGCGGATGGCAGTAGCAGCAGTACAGTTGCCCCGGATAGTTGAAGAATTCCCAGATGTCTTCCCAGAGAAACTTCCAGGGATGCCGCCAGAGCGGGAGATCGAGTTCACTATAGACTTGATCCCCGGGACGGTACCAGTATCAGAGCGAGTCTACAGGATGGCGCCTTCAGAGTTGGAGATTTTGTACAAGATGATTGAAGAACTGAGGACCAAGAGATTCATTCATGTAAGAGGATCGCCTTGGGGAGCCCCGATGCTTCTTGTGAAGAAGAAGGATGGTACGTCCAGGTTATGTATAGATTATCGTACCTTGAACTCGATGACAATCAATAACAGATACCCTCTCCCGAGGATAGATGACTTGTTTGATCAACTCAAGGGGGCTTCAGTGTTCTCGAAGATAGACCTGCGATCAGGATACCACCAGATCAGAGTCAGAGAGCAGGACATTCCAAAGACAGCATTCAGATCAAGATATGGGCATTGGGAGTTTTTTGTTATGCCATTCGGAGCAACCAATGCGCCAGCCATATTCATGGACCTCATGAATCGCATTTTTATGCCTTACTTGGATTAGTTCGTGATCATGTTCCTAGATGACATCCTGGTCTACATCAAGAGCGAAGCAGAGCACGAGCAGCATCTCAGAATCGTCCTTCAGACGCTTAGAGAGCATCAGTTGTACGCCAAGTTCAGTAAATGCGAGTTATGGCTCGATCGCATTTCGTACTTGGGTCACATCATTACCCGAGGAGGAGTGGAAGTGGATCCTCAGAAGATTGTGGCTATCGAGACATGGCCAGTACCTAGCTCAGTGGCAGAAGTTCGCAGCTTCCTTGGATTAGCCGGCTACTACCGGCGATTTATTTCAAATTTTGCAAGGATTTCAGCGCCGATGACCCAGTTGACCCGCAAGGATGTGTCGTTCGTATGGACAGCAGAGTTCTAGGAATCATTTGAGAAGTTGAAGCGAGGTTTGGTAACGGCTCCCATTCTCACACTTCCAGATGGGACCGGAGGATTCACAGTTTATTGCGACGCTTCAGGCAGAGGATTGGGGTATGTCTTGATGCAGCATGGAAAGGTAATAGCTTATGCATCACGTCAACTTCGTGATCATGAGAAGAAATACCTGACCCACGACTTGAAACTGGCGGCGGTAGTGTTTGCGCTTAAGCTTTGGCGGCACTACTTGTACGGAGATAGAGTGGAGATATTTACTGGTCACAAGAGCCTGAAGTATGTTTTCACCCAGAAGGACCTTAACATGCGGCAGAGAAGATGGCTCGAGCTACTGGTGGACTATAATATGGATTTACAGTATCACCTAGGGAAGGCCAACGTTGTAGCAGATGCGTTGAGCAGGAGAGCCGGAGTTTACTTCCTAACGGCACAACCAGAGTTATTGACAGATCTTCAGAATATGGAAATTGAAGTGGTTCTTCCTACCAACGTGGCGTTGATGGCCAGTCTACAGGTTCAGTCCAGTATAGTTGAGAGGATCCGGAGGGCGCAGTCAGCAGATTCCAAGATTCAGCGGCTCAGAGCAAAGTGTGAGGCAGGAAGAAGGCCAGAGTTGTGCATTCATGAAGATGGTATACTTCGACACGACACTCGTCTTTGTGTACCCAGTGGAGATATCAGACAGGAGATCATGGCAGAAGCTCACAGTTCACAGTATTCTATTCATTCCGGTGGCACGAAGATGTATAGGGACATTCGTCAGCATTTCTGGTGGAATGGTATGAAGAGGGAGATAGCCCGGTTTGTCTCTCGATGTTTGGTTTGCCAGCAGGTTAAAGCTGAACATCAGAGGCCCGTTGGACTTCTTCAGCCCTTGTCGATTTCAGAATGGAAGTGAAAGCATGTGACCATAGATTTTGTGACTGGATTGCCTAGATCCCCAGCTGGTCGAGATGCTATTTGGGTTATAGTTGACAGGCTCACGAAAGTGGCTCACTTTCTCCCGTTCAGAGTTGGGCAGTCTACGACTCAGCTAGCAGAAATGTACCTCAGGCAGATTGTCAGGCTTCACGGTGTGCCCGTTAGTAGCACCTCGGACAGGAATTCAAGATTTACATCACACTTTTGGCGTAGCCTACAAGAGAGTTTGGGAACTCACCTTCAGTTTAGTTCAGCTTATCACCCGCAGACAGATGGCCAGTCGGAACGCACAATCCAGACTCTTGAAGATATGTTGAGATCTTGTACCCTTGACTTCGGTGGTTCATGGGAGGATCACCTGCACCTGGTGGAATTCTCGTACAACAATAGTTTCCAGGCCAGTATTCAGATGGCCCCATTCGAGGCACTGTATGGTAGAAAGTGCAGATCCCCGTTAGCCTGGGATGATATTGGAGAAAGGCAGATGCTTGGTCCAGAAATGATTGCCCAGACAGTTGAAATGGTCAGAAGAATCAGAGATCGTCTTCGAGTGGCCCAAGATCGCCAGCGCCATCGGGCCGATGCTCATCGACGTCCCTTAGAGTTTGCTATCGGCGACCATGTGTCACCTCCAGTTTTTGAATTAGGGGTATTTTCATTATTTTCTAGTTTTATAATTTTTCAAGAATTTTATTTGATTTTATATGATTTTTAGGGATTTGTTTGAGTTGGTTTGAATTTTATCCAATTTAGACTTAAGTTGGAGACCCGAGTAGCTTGGACACTAGTGGGACCCACATACTAGCTGGGCTTGGCCCATATGCCATCCTAATTAGGCTAGAAACCATAAACCCTATTGCCATGGCTTAATTAGTCATTTTAGAGCTTAATTAGTATTTAGAATTTAAACCGAAATGAACCGAACCAAACCCGAACCAACTAAAACCTAAGTCTAATGGGTTTGGAGAGTTATTGGATCTCACCCAAACCCAATAACCCCCCCACCATGGCCGGCCACATATAGGAGCAAACCCCCCCTTCTTCTTCACTAAGTAACTCTCTCCCTCTCTCAAATTTCATTTCTTTCCTCCAAGCTCCTTTCTTCTCCAAGGAAATCTAATTTAGGTAAGCCATTAAATTCTCTATTTATTGCTCTTTGCATTTAATGTCTTCACAATAATTATAGAGGGGGAGATTCTCTACACTTTGCCCACAAATTTTGTAGGATTCCCTAGAAATCTAGGTTAGAGATTTTTAGGGATTTTTATATAAAGAGAAATATATATATATATATATATATATATATATATATATATATATATATATATATATATATATATATATATATATATATATATATGTGTGTGTGTGTGTGTGTGTATGTATAATTATGTGTATTTGTGAGTGAGTGTCTATGAAATTATATGAGTGTGTGTAGAGGGATGTAGAGAATGGTGGTGGTGGTGTATGAATGAGAGTGGTGGTGGTGGTTGTGTGTGAGAGTGAGTGTTTGTGTGAGTGAGTATGTATATATAAATATATCTATATGTGTGTGTGTCTATGTGTGTGTGTATATATATATATATATATATATATATATATATATATATATATATATATATATATATATATATATATATATATGTGGGTGTGTGTGTATATATATATATGTAGATAGATGTGTGTGTATATATATATGTATATATAGATAGATAGGTAGATGATAGATATATAGATATCAAGAGGAATATATATATATATATATATATATATATATATATATATATATATATATATATATATATATATAGAGTAGAGTAGAGAGGAGATAGAGGGAGAAGAAGAGAGAAGAATGCAGCAGCAGTGGCAGTCTCAGCTGCAGCAGCAGCTGAGAGCAGCAGCAGCAGCTGCTCAGCAGGAGCAGTAGCACCTGCAGCAGTAGCAGCAAGCAGCTGCAGCAGTAGGGAGCAGCCCCCCATTTTAACCCCCTTTTAGCCTATAATCCCCCCCTATATATATATATATATATATATATATATATATATATATATATATATATATGTATATATATAGATATGTATATATATATAGATAGGTAGATATATATATAAGAGATTAGAAAGTTAGAAGTTTAGAAGAAGTAAAGAAAAGAAGAAGAGAATGAGAAGAAGCTTAGAAGAAGTATGAGAAGGAGAATAGGAAGAGAGGAGGGAAAAGAGAATAGGAAATTAGGAAATTGAAGAGGATAGGAAAAGAATGAGAAGAGGGAATTAGAATAGGAAAATTAGAATAATAGGATTTAGGGGAGTTTGAGTTAAGAGGTGAAATCGAGCTCCGAGTATCGGAACGCGATGAAACATGGGGGAGACCTAGAATACGTGAATTAGACTTTGCGGGTAGGCTCCCGAGTTGAAATCGGGGTTGTAGGGCGCCGGTATCGTGCCGTACCATTGCGTATCTTGAAATATTCAAGATATCGCCAATGGGCCGTAAGATGGACTAGACGTCCACTCTACCTAGGTATTTTGGTAGGTAATGAACCTATAGGCTAGTATCATACTACCCTAGGGAGCACGGGTCAAAATATCAAGCGTAGGTAGGCTAACTGGGTAATTGCCTAAGTTAGAATTTTACCTTTTTAAAGGGTAAAATAGGATATTGGCCTACGGCCAAGATTCGGGTTTCGAAGTCCAAGATGGACTTGGATATGGGTTGTAGAGGTTGGTAATGATTAGAAATAGTCGTCTAGACCTAGTCTTGACCCCGGTTGACCACGGTTGACTTTTTAGACCAAAAGTCAACTATGGGTCAATACTTTACCCAATTTAGTCCCAAATTTCATTAAACTTGGACAGTTGACCAAAAGTCAACTATTAGTCACTAGTGACCTAGGGTTGACCTAGAGTTGACCAGAGTTGACCCGTTGACCAAAAGTCAACAGTAAGTCAATTTTTGACCTAGTTTGATTCGGATTGATTTCCAATGTTCTTATATGACCAAGATTGACCCAACTAGACATGTCTTGACCTAGAATGACTTAATAGGATTTAATTTTGATTTAACTTTACTTTCTAAATATAGTATTGATACATTTTGTTCTCTATAGATCCTCGAGATACTGCAGTGGATCCGGTTGACATATTTTATCATCTTACAGGCGAGTACATTCTCTGATAACTTATTCCTACTTTATGATAACTGTTATGATTCATGTACTTAGTGTTGATATGCTTATTCCTGACACATGGTTGTAACACCCAGTTTTCCAAATGAGGGTAATTTTGAAATTTTGTAATTATAATTATTATTTATTGATAATTATTTCATATTATGATTTTTGGTGATTTTTAATCATTTTTAAACTATTTAAAATTATGACTTATGATTTTGACATTTTACTATTGTTTGGTTTTAATTTCGAGGAATTTGTCACCCCCAGTTTTCAGGAACAGAAGTATTTTTGTTATTTTATATTTTTAAAATATTTTTGAAATTTATTTTATTATTTATGATATTGTTTTGGGATTATTTGAGTCGGGTTCGAATTTCAGCTCAATCCGACTTGAAACGGGGACCCGGGGGTAGTGTTGACTTTAGTGGACCCACACATTAGTTAGCCATGGCCCACATAATAGAAATATTTTAGTTAGAGGTTAGACTAATTATTATGGATAAGATTAGTGTGATTAGAGACTTTAGAATGACTAATTTAGCCCCAACCAATTAGCCCATTCCTAATACTAATAGAATAGGTTAGTGGGAGCATTTTGGACCTTACCATAATAGGACAAATAGTCCCATATGGCCAGCCACTTTGGGAAAGGATAGGCTCAAGTTCATTTCATTATTCTCATCCACACTCTCTCTCTTGTTCTTTTCCAAATTCCTAGAGAGCAATCCCTAGCAATTTCTCTACCAAATCCTTCCATTTTGCCACCAAATCTTCTTATTTCCTTCTCTATTCTAGCCAAGGAGGAAGCTACCCAAGTTTGGGAGGATTCGGAGCTCGTTCGTGTCCTTTTGGAATCTCTACATGTCGGTGTCGCTCCGGGAAGGCTTTTCTTCGATTCGATCTACCGGGAGGTATAAATCTCTTCTCCTTTTTATTTCCTCTTACACATAGGTCTATTTTGAACCCATAGGAATGACCCCCATGGTTGTATCTCCATTTGTGTCCATTTTGTGTCCATTTGGAGGTCATATGAGTGTCATTTGTGTTGTGGTTGTGTCCATGTAGGAAAACCCCGAATTTGGACACACTATGTGTTGTTGTTATGTATGAATGAATTATTACATGTTTAATCTCATATTTTTGTATTGGAGATGTGTTCTATAGTATCTCATATATATATATTAGTGTAGAGAGTGAGTTCTTGATATATTATGTTATATACTTGTGTTCTTTTGTCTCAAACTACCCAAATTCGGCATAATTTTTATCCACATTTTTAGTAGCAATAGAAACTTAGAAATGTCATAACTTTTAGCTGAAAACTCCGATTTATCTCCCGTTTTTTTAAAAGAGCCGTATTGAAGTTAGATTTCCAAATATATATTTTAATAAGCCAAATTATTTCTATAACTTTCTGTAGAATTATTTGAGTGTCAGCTGTACGAAAGACGAACGCGTTTCGGTATTTTCGCGATTCCGGGAGCTTCCGGACACAAAAATGCGATCCGTTTGAAGTTTCGGAAAGCTAACATGAAGTAATACAATATACTTTAATCCTAGAATTTAGTGAATGCCCAATTGGTACAGTATTGATTTTAAGTAAAAGAGTGACTATACGATAGATGCATTTTGTGTAACCTATAAGCCTATGTAGTATGGATATTAAATGAATATAGAGTATGTAATACATGATATGTTAGATGAATAAAATGATATATATGATATATATCCTATTTACATTAATGTATATATATGGTTGAATGCAAGCATGTAGGAATGCAATTAATGTAATATATGTAAGCAATGCATAAATGCATGAATGAAAGAATGATATACGATTTCAAAAAAAAAAGGAATGATATACAATGCATGCATGAAAGTATATAATGAATGCTAGATATAAATGTAAGGTATATATGTAATGATAGATATGAATGCATAATGTATAAATATTGTAAATGCAATATCAGATTTCATATGTAGACATAGAACCAATGCATAGCTGATATTTAGATTGAATGTTAGTTCATTTTAGGTTGTTCGAACACTGAACTGTCCATGTAAGCATATATACCTTCCTTTTTCTATTGCCAAGCCAATTTTAGTTTTCAATATAGTGGAATGTCTATGAATGTAATGTTAACCTTCAACCCCTTAATTTGAAATGTTAGTTAATTTCAGTATTAGACAATGCATGAGCTGTATGCATATGGGATGTTGGCTTAATGGCAGATTTCAGATAACATGGTTCATTTTATGTGGTTAGTTACACCAGTTTATGGGATAGCTCACTTTAGTTTATATGTAAATGTGGAACTAAACTGAGAATGAACTTCACCCTCTGCACAAGGACACCCCACTCTATATCAACCACCATGCCATTTAACCCTTCTCTAAATGATTGCTATAATATATATAGATTTATGTAAAGTATAGATGCATGTTAGTTATAACTTAAATAGTCTCTACTCTAATGTATATAGATGTATACTTGTAGCCATGCATGTTAAGTATAATACATGTGTAATGTAGATGGGTTAGCTTTGTGCCATGTGTAGTGTAAACTCATAACTAGTGTTGATTTCTCTTTTCATGTACACCTCCATGTTCACACACACACACATAGCTTTACATGTTAGTTCTTTTCTCTTATATATATATATATATATATATATATATATATATAATATATATAATGTGGAATATATAATGTTAAAAAAAAATTATATATATATATAATGTTGAATATGCATGAATGTGATGTATCTTGATATGTGACTTGTGTTGGCTTGTATAGCCTTGGATTTGTATGGTGTGTACTAGCTAGGGTAGACTGGTTAGGCCTAGTGAGACTTCATTGAGTCTATGTTGACCCAGTTGACCTAGCTTTGACTAGATAGTTGACTAGAGTTGACCAAGTGTTGACTTTAGCCTAGTTTGACCTAGACAGCATGTAGATGCATTGTAGCAGTCTATTTCTTTATTTTAGACATGTTGTAACTTGTGTTGCTCTGATTAGGAGACAGACACCTCTCCTCAGGCAGTACATTTACTTCAGACATTCAGATACGAGGCGAGTACATTTTTTGACCATTTCATACTAGCCTGGATTTACATTCTTGCTCTAGAGTACTGTACTTGATGCTAACACGATTTGTAGAAGCATGGAATTTCACAACCAGAAAGCCCATGCGCCAGGCATTATATGCGCCAGAACTCAGACAGCTAATCAAATAAGCCATAGACATTCGAAGAAGGACTTTTTATTTATATATATAAAAGTCTATTACATGTCTAGAAAAGGTTGTACAAAGGAGAATTTCTACAAAGGAAGGATCCTAGATCTACAGCCAACAGCCACCATGCGCCTTCCAGATAGGCGCAGCAACCACCATGCGCCTTCCAGATAGGCGCAGCAACCACCATACGCCTTCCGATAGGCGCAACAGTCACCATGCGCTGTCAGCCAGGCGCAGTAGATGTCATGCGCCTCCAGCCAGGCGCATCCTACCATCTCTTCAGCAGCTTAGTTATGTGCATCCAGCTCAGTTATGTGCATCCAACTCAGTTATGTGCATCCCTTCAGCAGTTCAGTTATGAGCAACTCTTCCAACCAGGCTCACCTGGCCGAGCAGAGCCCAGTTATGTGCCGCTCTTCTAGCCAGGCTCACATGATAAGTGCTTCGCCAAGCAAAGCATTTAACCCTCTGGCTGGAACCAAGGAAGAGAAGAGCACCGCAAATGCTGTGGCCAGGGGAGGCTTCGAAAGAGCCTCCAAAGACCAAGGAAGACCGTGATCGAAATCATGGCACAAGGAGCTTTCAACACAATCAAAGTGGACGGCACCCACTTTGAAGGAAGAGAGAGCCTAGCACCACCATTCCGATCTACGGCTCTTCCGGAACAACGGAGACGAGGCCCGAACATCCCTATCTTTGGATGCAACAGGCACCTTCCGCCTGCCTCAGAAGCCCTCGACTCCGTCTTTTGGATGTAACAGTCACCTTCAAGTGCATCGAAGACAGCACGACGTCTCATCTTCACCCTCGGGAGCACTTCGTCAACAGAATGCACCCGCATATCTAAGTTCATGTTGGAAGTACGTGAGGGAACGAGGAGCAAACCTTCTCTCCATGCCACTATTTATAGGCCGGGCAAATCAAACCCATACGCCAAGTGGATGACTCTCCGAATTCTGTGCAATGAATTTGTATTAAATGGATGAACCGGACGCCTCGAATTCAGCCAAACGGCTATTAGCACTCGAGGAGCGAGACAGCCGCGTCATTAAAGGACATGTCGGATGCGCCAGCCAAACAACGCATCACACGGACGCGCCCTCCAGCATCAGGCGCATCACACGGACGCGCCCTACAATACCCGGCGCATCACAGAGGATGCGCCCCCCCTCACATCTCCATGTCGAGTGGAACACCAACCAATGTGTCCACTCAGCTGTCCATCGAACGTCACAAACATTAAATGCTAAACTGACACCAGAGTTGGCAGCACACTTCCCAAAGTCTGAACAGTTGACAGCTTTTTTCAGAGAACGAAGCGTCGGCAACGTCAGCATCATCATGACTCTATTCCGACGGCTACTGCCACGTGGCCATCCGCATGCGCCTCTACGGCTATGCGTCCAAACCAGCATGCGCCTCAAAAGCCGTGCGCCTCAGACCCTTCACTGATCCCTAAAGACAGAAGAAGAGTCTCCAGTTGAAGCTTTGCATGCGCCTCAAAAGCCATGCGCCCCAGACTGATCTCTGATCCCGAAAGACAGAAGGAAGGTCACCTGCATGCGCCTTAAAAGCCATGCGCCCTAAATGGTTTGTAACTCCTAAAGGTTACGAGCCGCAGCCTCCTCCTGCGTCCAGATCCAAGGCGCAGCTCACCAGATCACTACCCCCCCAAATCCGAGATCTTCAAGCCATGGGTCGATGACACGTGTCCTTTGACTCAACTCGTCCAAGATTTCAGCAACAGAAAGATCTTCTCCTCTGCTACGTGCCAGCTCACAACAGCAGTATGAAGAGTTTTTCCCCTCAATCAGGGCGCATCATCTACGTGCCTCCATCAGCAACCTCCACGTAGCGTCCCCACACACCGGCGCATCCTACATGCGCGCATGAGCAGCCAGCCTGTAAAACTATAAATAGAGGGATCTTCTCCTTCACACACACACAGAATCCACAACGAACATACAAAGAATCATCAGAGAGGCAGATACAGACACTCAACGTCTTCCTTCTCTCAGCAAGCTCCAGCACCCAGAGCAATCCACACCTTCAGAGAACCGATAACCGTCGTCAGCCGGTCAACGGAGTCAACGCATTACTACTCGCTCCATTGGCACTAAGGACCCAGCTTAAACAAAAGTGTACTCCTAGGACTACATCTAAGTCCTACATTGTAACACTGTTCTGTTTGTATTAAAGTTTTTAATCAAACAATTTAATGGCAAACAAGCTGGCGACTCTGCTGGGGACTTCTTTCTCCTCTTCCGAGAAAGTCGTGTCACAGGCCGACGACGTGAAGGTGGGCTCCTCCCACAAGACGCTGGTCGTGCGCCTCAATCAACAGGCGTACGAGGAGTTCATTTCTGAAGGAAGTGCGAGTCCTTCGAAGCGGCTACCAAAGCCGAAGAAGATCCGCACGGCCTGGGTGCGCAAGGTCGAGACCTCGGGCACCACCACTGAAGGGGATGCAGCAATCCAGCCTTCCCTTCCTGCTGACGTTCTCAGCAACCAAGGTGCGCCCGTCGATGCAGCACATCTCTTGGGGAAACGTACGGCTGACCACGTTCCCCAGCTATCTCCCTCTCAGGCGAGGAAGATACGTCGACGGAGCAGGGGCGCAGCCAATGCCCCGCGTATCACCTCTGATGTGTCACAAAAAGCCTCTGTCTTTGACAGACTCACTCGCTGTAATGGCGAGGAGAATTTGGATGCTGAGTACTATGTGCCCCAGCGAGCTGGTACGAAGAAATCCAAGACGGCACGGGCCATGTGCCACAAACGTGCTATGCCAGCAGCCGGCCAGAGGCACGCGCTCGTCATCACGCACGCTGCCGATGGCAAGCTGTACAAGGTTGACTCAAGTGCTTCTGTACCAGCAACGAGTCGATCTTCAAAGTCCTCATCTCGCTTGGGCGCATCTACTGCGTGCACAACCAAGTCGAGAGAGGCAAACTCAGTGGTCTTGAACTCCCGTGCCTCCTCTGGTTGTGCGTTTGAGGTCCGTTTAAGTCACTTCAAATATTGTGGTTCCCCCACTACTGATCGTGATGCCTGCTTGGTATTAGATCAGGGGGCGCCGCACTCACCTGACCACCCCGGTGTTTGGCCTTGCCATACGTCTGAAGGGGGTGTGAAGGCACCACTCTCCTCCAATGACCTGCGCAACGTGATCACTCACAAGCGCCGGTCAGGAGAGTCGACCAACAAGCACGATGCGCCTCTCACGGGGCATACTTGTGCGGTGGTCACCATCAACTGCTGTTGCAAGGCGGCAGCTCCACCAAGACAGTCGGTCTTCTAACGACTGCAATCATTGACACCTCTCCGACGTCGCCTTGGGACAAAGGTGTCAGCTGAAGAGGAGCCAAAGGTTGCTTCATGCAACGTGGTCTCCAACTCCTCATCAATCCGGAAGACGACTGCCAATTCCTCGTCTTCATCCAAAAGCCAGCCGAGGAAAACCAAGGCAGCTGTCTCGACCTCTGGAGTGTTTGAAGGCACTCGGTCGAGGAAGAAGTCCTTGGAGGAAGCTGGGGGTAGCCAGACCCTTGTTGAGCCTCCTTCCGAAGACGAAGATGTCCAAAGCACAGCTGCGGCGGATCTTCATCATCAAGGCGAGATTACTCTCCCTGAAGCCCCTCAAAATGAGGATGTCCTCCAGGACACCGCCGGGGGTAGTTCTGGAAACGAAGAGGTCCTTCAAGACGGAGCTGAGGGCAATCAGACCCTTGCAGATGCGCCTATTGAAGATGAACTCCAGAATGTGGCTGGGGGTGGCCAAACACCAGAAGAAGTAACCCCCCCGCATGAGAGTGAGGCCGAAAGCGAAGCCTCAACCAATCCATCCACTCCTGGCCGTGTCAGGACAGTCTACATGGCTGGGGATGATGTCGAGTCTGATGCACCGTCACAGGACATAGTCCAGCGCATAGACTCATTAGAGGGAGGTCTCAAAACCCTCTCTGCCTCTATGCAAGCACTGACTCAAGCGGTGTTTGAGATGCGGTCGGCCTTGATCAGGACACCTTCAACTGGTCCTGACCCAGGAGCTAATGGGGAGTCGAGTGTGCCCCTCCAACGGGCGCCCTCGGATACAGAAGCACCTCGGACCTCGGAGCCCTCGAACGCTCCAATCCAGATGGTACCTCCTTCCCCGACTCCTAGCTCTACGGAGGATGTGGTCGAAATGATCAAAGACCTGCGGGAGCGCTTCGAGTCCAAGAACAGGCAAAAGGAACGCCAGAAGATGGGCATTCCCCAGCCTTATCCCCTCGAGTGGAACAAGGTGGTTTATCCTCCAAAGTATAAACCACAAACGCTCACCCCATACGACGGGAAGGATTCTCCGCGACGGTACCTGACGTACTTCCAGTCACAGACAGGGCATCTTCCGAAGAAGGACGCGCTCCTCACCAGTATCTTTGTCGGGGCCCTAAAAGGAGTGGCGTATGACTGGTACTGCAGCCTCCCCGACAATTCCATATCATCCTTCGACGACCTGACGCGCCTCTTCTTCGACCGCTTCTACGACGGCGGGAAGGACATGACGATGGCGTCTCTCATAGAGATACGTCAGAAGGAGAAGGAAACGGTTCGGGCGTTCATCGAACGCTTCCGACAGGCTTGCTTCAGGCTACCTCCAGGCATGCCAGAACATGCGCTCCTCTCCGCTTGCAGCATGAACATGTTGCCTGCAGTAAAGCTCTGGCTCAACTCTACTCCCCCTCCTGACTGGAGCTCCCTGATCATCAAAGCTGAAGCTGCAGCAAAGAAGGCGGCCAATGCACGTCTTCTGGGTGTCAGCTTCCCCGCCTTTGACGATAAGGGGAAAAAGTCCGCAGCTAACAGCTCCGGATGAGAAGCAAAGGGGAAACAGGCATTGACTGTTAATGCCTCAAAAGGCGCATCTGCGCCTACTCAGAAGCCTCCACTGGTACCGAGACCCAAGGAGGTTTATTCATTCAATGATGACGACACCCTGCAACTTTTCGAGATACTGAAGCAGGGTGACAAGATCAAGCTACCGGACCCAAAGCGGCCCGATGAAGTTGGGAAAGTGGACAACCCGAGGTACTGTCATTACCATCGGTTTGTCGGACACCCGACCAAGGACTGCTACGTCCTCAAGAATTACATCTAGCGCATGATCAATGCGGATGTAATCTCCGTCGACTATGAAGAGAAGACGGTGTCGGCCAATATGGTTTCGCTTCAGTTCGGCACCTTGTCGCCAACTACCACACAAGATGGCGTCGTCCCCATCCCTAAGGCGACAATGGAGGTGGTAAACTTACCACCTACTCGTGACAATGTGAGTGGACTCACCCCGCTCACCACATCTCGAGGAGAGGTTCTCTGGGTTCACCCCGACCTCGTCTCCGAGGTGAATCAATCGGAGGTACGCCCTACCTCCAAATCAAAAGGCAGGAAGATCAAGTCTTGCCGCACAGTCTCTTCTTCAACAGAAGAGGCACTTCCAGTGTAAACACGTGCACAACAGAGCTCCCAATCCGGCAAAGCTACCGCCGAGGGGGTGCCTCCTAGCACCATCCCTGAGGAGGGTCCATCTAAGCCCTCAGCAGCCAACAAGCAGAAGCAGGTGGAGGCCCATTTTGACAGACCTCTACGGAAGGAGAATGCTTCGGGGCTGTCCAAGCCTCACAACTTCGACATTCTGGCACAATTAGCCAGTACACCTGCGCGTCTGTCTTTGTTCGAGCTCCTGCGTCTTTCTAAAGATTCCCGAGAAGCTCTCTGCGAAGCTCTGAAGGACGCTGAATCCTTTCTCAGTCAGGTCAAGCAGCCTGAAGACCTCCCAACTACTTGTGCGTACTGTCATTGTGCGGATGAAGTTATCCCAAACATAACTTTCACCCAACAAGACATGCTGCTCAAGCATCACCGACATAACCGACCGCTGTATTATACAGGGTACATTGGCTCGGTAAAGGTGAGCCGGATTCAGATCGATCCTGGGTCTTCCCTAAGCATCATTCCGAAGATGCTGCTATCTAAGCTGGGGATCACGATGTACCGGCTGGCGCCCTCCAATACAACCATCAGTGGCTTCAATGCTAGCAAGAGCGAGCCATTGGGCAAGATCCGACTGAAGTGTCACATTGGCAGCCTCAAAACTGAGGTGACTTATTATGTGGTAGATGCCGAGGTCAACTACAACATCCTGCTCGGTCGACCATGGCTGCATGAGTACATGGTGGTGCCCTCCACGCTCTACCAATGCATGAAGTATGTATCCACCAATGGCGTCATCCGGACGGAGTTTGCAGACATCGATCCTTTCAAAGGAATTGAAGCCTACTTCACCGATTCCGACTTGTACAAGCCCATTGACGAGGAGGAAGCTAACGACGATGAGGCATAAACGACAACAGAATCGGACATGGAGCCTGAGACGACTCCCGACGCCCCGTTGAAAATCCGACTGAAGGGAAAACCACCCCAGAAGGCGCCTCCAATGAGCATCAAGCTATCAGGGAAAGCGTCGGCTCGCGAAGCACCCCTGAAGATACGCCTCAAGGGAAATCCACCTCAAACATCGGCTCCCCTGGTGGCAAAATTACAAGGGAAGGCACCACTCACCGGAGGCGCAGCCCAGGCACCTCTCAAGGTGCGTCTCAAGGGCAAGCCGCCGCAGTCATCCAAGGTGTCAGAGAAGGCTCATATAACCCTCTCAGACCCTAAAGCTGTGGTGGACTCACCTAGTCTACCCCCAGTTCTTATAGACGAGGAGCTTAGTGATTATATCTCGGCTAACGTAGAGGCACCCTCCTTTGACAATGTAATCCCACGGGATAAGATCTCGTATTTTATCAATAATAGTGTGTCTTTTAATTATTCTTGTCTTCCACACTGGAATGCCATGTATACATTAGACAACGCTCTACGGTCGTTGCAAACACAAATAACGACCGTCTACCATAATCGAATAGTCCCGTCTCAAGGAGTCTTCATAGTCCCTCTACGGAGCCGAGACCAAGGTACCATCATCTCGGGCAAAGTCGAGCGTCATCGGGACCTTCCGTCAATCGAGCCCGAACCTGATACCGGCAGAGTACAAGTCTATCGGTACACGGATACGGCAAAGCACATCATCCAAAAGATGGGCTACGACCTGAAAAGCAACAAAGGCTTAAACTACGGCAAGGGTCGGCATCTCCCTGTCCGGCTTTCGATGCCCAATGGAAAGCCACAGGACTATTATAATCGGACTGGACGAGGGCTAGGCTATGTCACGCCGCCATCAACCCCAGAGAGTTCAGATGCAGAAGACATAGAACATTCCCACTCGTCCGAAGCATCGACTTGGGATTCCGATACCAGTATCGGATCAGTCTTCAGGAAAGTGCTGTCAGCTAACATGACGTCAGCATAACCTCAAAAAGGTGAAGGCGAAGACCAAGCGCCAGAACCCTTCGAAGAAGAACCCTGGGCCCAACGCCTAGGGGAACAATGAGAATCTCGTTTTGAGCTTCGTGAACCTCCTACCGAAGACGAAGTCGAGCAGATCGACCTCGGGGAGGGGTCTTCTTCCAAACCCATCTTCATCAGTAAAAGCCTGGAAGGAGAAGATCGAGAATCTTTAATCCAACTGGCTAAAGAGTATATCGACGTTTTCGCCTGGAGCTATGAAGACATGCCGGGACTCGATCCACAGATCGCAATGCATAGGTTGAACATCTTACCTGATGCCAAACCTATCAAACAACAGCAGCGACGCTTCCGTCCGGACATCATGAATGCCATCGATCAGGAGGTAGACAAACTCTTGACCAGCGGCTTCATCCGTGAGGAACAACACCCGGATTGGGTAGCCAACGTCGTTCCTGTCACCAAGAAAAACGGGAAGATACGAGTCTGTATCGACTTCAGGGATCTCAACTCTGCTTGCCCGAAGGACGAATTCCCGCTTCCAATCACTGATGTGATGATCGACAACACATGTGGCTTTGAGCGCATGTCCTTCATGGACGGGTATTCAGGCTACAATCAAATCAAGATGTTCCCCGATGATGCAAAACACACGTCATTCAGGACTCCAAAGGGTGTTTTCTGCTACACAGTAATGCCCTTCGGCTTGAAGAACGCTGGTGCGATATACCAGCGAGCTATGAGCACCATCTTCCGTCAACATCTTCGCAAGACGGTCGAATGCTATGTTGACGACATCGCAGTCAAGAGCCGCCTCAAAGGAGATCACCTACAGGACCTGAAGACGGTCTTCGATCTTATGCGGGCACATCTGTTAGCACCCTGAATTTCGGGTTATTTTTTTTCATTTTATTTAATTTCCTGTTTGATTGGTTTCAATAAATAAATTATTTTGTTAATTTTTCTTAAGTGTACCTTTCCGTGCCATTGATATTTGGAGTATCAGGGATGTTCAACTCTGGAAATCTTCTTCATGAGTTTTGGAGTGGACACGATTACCTTCATGACGGTATATGGTGTCCCACCCAAACTTGTTCCCTTGTGCTCTTCCTGCTTCGCTGAACTTCGGGTCGATCTAGACCATTTGAGTATTATTTATTCTCCCACTCTTTTCCTTGATCATTTTCAGCGCGTTACCATAACTTTTAAATTGGGAGCGCCAGACCAATCATTTTCTTGAAACCAACTCCTCATTGATGATCTACTCGAGACGCTCGTCACCAATGACCTTCGTTTCCCACTCATTCATGTCATTTTGGGCTCCATTTGATTCGCACAACTTTTCCGACACGTGGTCCGATTTTATTTCACGCCACGGCGTCACATTCATTTTTCAACTTGAATTGTGGGTCCCCTGTCGACCAAAACCTGTTAGCCCCAACTATGGACATGGCCCACTTTGAGCCTACTATCCGTCCGCCACTTGTGTTCCATTTATTGGAATCCCCATGTGCTACTTATTTACACATGATCATCAACATCTAATTTTAATTCGATTTTTGCACAATGTCCAATTTCGATCCAATACGGCTCCACCAAGTCCAGTCCAGCTTTGTGTTGCCCTCCATCAGGACACCCTCATAATTTTTGCCTAAAAATATCAAGTACTTGTTTTATCTATTTTTAATTAATGGAAAATCTCCATTGATTTTAATTTCCATTGAAATGAATCCAATTCCAATTAATTCCTAACCATTTGATTTCCCTAATGAATCCTACCCATTAAATTCCCATGCAACTTTTCCCAATCCCCTTGGCCAACATGGCCGGCCCTAACTTTCACAAGAGGACAACCCTTTTCATTTTTCTCTTTCTCTCTCTCTCAAATTTAAAACTTATCCTTTCTCTCTCTCTCTCCTTTTCTTCATTCAATATCAACAACAGCTATTACACTACCCACCCCCTACAAAACCGACAGCACACAATTGGATAACTCTTTCTTCCCCTCTCACTTCATTTATTCTCTCTTATCTCTTTCTCTCTCTTTCCCAATTAATTCATTCAACAACAACAGAACTTCAAAACCATGCAAACTCACCACACCTTCTTCAACAAACCCGACTACAACAGCTACTTCCATCACAATGGCCCCGACTCCTCATCGTCTCCGACCACCCTCCGGCCTTGGCCGAGCACACACCATCCCATCTCTCCTCCTTCCTCTCCTTCTCCTCCATTGAAACCACCCTCACCTCATCCGTTCGCCACCACCTGTGCAGCACGCCGCCGTGGCCTCGCCGTGGCCAGGCCGGCCTCCTCGTGCCTGGCCAGCGTGCTACAGCGCCAACAACGTGGCAGCAGCGTAGCAGCGCGCCCACTTGCGCGCGCGTGCGCGAGCTCCGACGAGTCGCCGCCGGCCACGTCGCCGTTGCCGTGGCCTCCCCCGCGGTGGGCGATCACCGTTGACCCCCTGGGGTCTGCCCTCTCCTCCTCCAGCACGACGTATAGGCAATTCGTGCGTTTTGCACGACGTCCCGTCGTGACGCGCGCGGGATTGAGTCCGTTTTGGCGCTCCATTGCAGCAACTTCGTGCGCATTTTTCCGGAGATCCGACCGTTGGATCGGCGATTTCTTCACTCCGTCGCAATCTCGGTATATCCACCTTCACTCATGTCAATTTTCGTCCGTTAATTTTATCGTTTGATACATGAAAACCGGCCACCAAGTTGACCGTTTAAATTGTATTAAATTTGGACAGTTTTGCGGGGCCAACTTCATCAGCTTGTATCTCCTCCACTGCAGCTCCGTTTGGCGTGCTACCAGTTCCTGTACGAAGCTGGTATAACCCTCTTCCTGCCCCCTTTAGATTTCATTTCAGTTTGAGCTTGTTTGATTGGTTGAATTCGACGCCAAAGTTGGTCGTCCGAATTCGTAATTTCCAACTTATAAAATTCTATTTTTGAACACGGGACTCCATATTTCATTTCTGACACCACCATTAGACTTGTGGCGTCGTTCTGGTATGTTTTCATATAAAATTTGTTAGATTTGGAGAACGTGGACCCGGGCACGCATTTCGGTACAAAGCGGGTCCCACATTCTGGGTCAACGAGACTTTTTGACGCCGGCTCATCGGAATCCAATTCCGGAGATACCGTTGAGTTCGTATCGTCATTCTGGACTCGTTGACATATAATTTGCTAGGTTTTGGTGGACATTGGGTCTGGCACGCATTTCGGTGCAAGTCGGATACCAATATCCGGGTCAACGGGTCATTTTGAGATCGGCTCGTCGGAATCCAATTCCGGAGATACCGTTGAGTTCGTATCATCATTCTGGACTCGTTGACAGGTAGTTTGCTGAGTTTTGAGAACTTTGGCTCCGACACGTATTTCCGTGCAAATCGGAATTCTAAGTTCTGGTCAACGGGCCAAAATGAGATCGGGACAACGGAATCTAATTCTGGAGATACCGTTGGGTTCGTATCGACATTCTGGTTGCGTAGACATATAATTTGTTATATTTTATAGACTTGTTTTCTTGCACGTTTTTCGGTGCAAAACGGCTCCGATACGGACACCGTTTTGACCCGAAATTACCTTTTTGCCCTTGTGTCCAAATTGGACCGTTGGGTAGGCTATCCTAGCTAATTTGACCATTCTGGACACGTTGGCGATGTTCATTTCATCGTCCGACAATGTTTGTTGATAATTTCTCTAAGTTTAACCTTTTTATAATTAATTAATAATTAATTCATATAATGTTCGTATTTCGGGATTAGTACGACGAAACTGAGATCAGCCAATTCCAGTGATCTCACATCGCTGAAATTGGCATATTGGACACGTGGATAACTATAATAAGATTATCAACCTTACCGATAATCTTCTTATCTCGATTTGTGTGTCGTAAGTTTCGACGTACAAATAACGAAGTACACTTTATATTAGACTAGAATTGACCCTGTTTGACCAGAGTTGACCAGTTGACCCAAAGTCAACTGTAAGTCAACACTTGACCTAGTTTGACTAGATTATTGACCGGAGTCGACCTAGAGATGTTTTGACTTAGAAGAACCTAGAATAATATAGATGGCTAGTATAGTTTTATTTATTTCAACTTGAACACCTTGTAACCTGTGTTGCTTTAAATAGGACTCTGTGGCTTCAGTGAGACCTCCCCTTTACTTATCAGCTGTTCAGGTTATCGAGGCGAGTACATTCTCTGATCATTTTATATCCTGCTTAGAATTATTACCTGCAGTAGATTACTTTACTTGTACTGTCACGTTGGTCACACGGATTGGTACTATATGGATCTCTACATGCGATGTTATCCCCCTCGGGAGCATCGGGTACATTGTGCTTGTACGTTTCACTTACATCATGTACTCCTGTGCTTTCATTACATGTGCACTCCTGTGAATCTTGTACTCTCATGTTCACGGAGCCCCATGTATACTATCATGTGCACCCTATATGGGCCCCCATGTGATATCCTGTGCAATAACATAACCTGTTTAGATCCTTATGTATTGATTGGGGATACGGGGGAGTGCTAGTAGTCGTGTGAACAATTCCTTTGTAGTGTAGATTCCTGTGCACCTCGACATCCTGTGCAAATCTGTCCTGTTCACATGTGCTATCTCGTACTCTGACTCACTAGCCACTGTTAGTTCTCTATGTATAGTAGATATTTACATTACAGTTCTCTTCCTGTTTACATACAGCATTTCTTCAGTACCTGTATCTTACTTTACTGCATGTTATATGTTTTCTAACCTGCTATGATCTGTTGAGATGTACTGTGCTCGCTCCAGTCCTGACTGGACCTGTTGATAAATTTTACAGATAGCCTGGAGGTGCCTGCTAGCCTAGAGGAGACACAGTAGGGTTTGTTTAGATAGTTATTTCTTTTTGTCTGGAGTTGTATTTATCTTGTGGATTACTGTATCTTTATTTGAGTTTTGAGATGTACTTCTGGGTTCATGTATCTTAGACACTTAGACTTCTATCTCCCGTATTTATTTTGGATTTCATGTTTTATCTATTCTTATCATGCTCTACCTTAGATGTGATTGAGTTGTATCTGCTATGTCACCCCCATTCGGGGAGTATAAACTATTTAGCTTTATATTGTTAGATGTTGCGACCTAGGACAGCGTTCTACCGCCGACACTGCGGCGTAGGCTGGGCGTCGTTACGTTCTCGTGCCCTAACTCTAGGGTGCGGGTCGTGACACGTTTTTAGTGGTGGCCCATGCAGGTCGAGACTAAAGTGTAGTGGTATTCGAACTTGAGTACCACTACAGCCTGTACTAGGAATAGGATATATTTTGAAGGTTTTCAATCACAGATAGGAACCCTTGAGAGATTTCCGGGACGACCCTGGAGAATCTTATTTAACTTCGATTTGAAAACTCTATTTTTTCCCTTGATTTAATTTATTTTACTTTTGTTGTTAAATTTGATTTTTACGGATTATTGTTGAATTTGAGTTTGTATTTATTTTGATGGAAGATTTTCGAATTTTGAATTTTGATGATAGCTGTTGCATTCGAGTTTGTATTTTGATGGATTGTGTTCACTTTTGAATTTTGATGTTCGTTAATAAATTTTGATTTGATTTTTGAGTATTCATTGTTGATTTAATTTGATTTTTGGCAAGATGAAATTATATGGGCTAGGTCATCTATGTTATGGAATCTAGTCTTCTATAGTCACATTAGCCAGCATGGTGAGGACATATAGTCTGACTCTGGATGTATTTCTCGGGTGTGGGAATTTAAGGTTTTCGCAGCCAAGCATGCGGCACCGCGAAAATGTTAAATACCATAATTCTAGAGATATGTGCATAAGTCAAGGGCTCTGTGATTATCGTAGCCTTGCTTACTAGTATGACGAGGATTTAGAGTACCATGATTGTGGATAGACGCATATGATTATCGGATTGCCCCTTAAATATTTCGAGCATGTTTTCTCTACTTTTGTTGTAGTCCTTCAAAAAAAAAGAATTATTAATTGGTTTGTTTTGTTTAGTTTCTAATTATTAGCTTAGGAGTAGGTTTAGTTGTTTTTATAAACCTTGTGAGATTTTTTTTTTTGCTATGAGTTTTTCATAATACCATGAATCGATGATTTTGCTAGACTTTATCTTGAAATTGACATTTTAGATCTGGATTTCAAAATCGTTTCTTCTTTAAACAGATAAGCAAAACAGATTTTATCGTTATTCTTTTTTGTTATTAGATAATAATAAAACTGTCTTAATTTTGTCAATCGCCTGCTTGCAATATTGGTAGAGATTTTATCTTAATTTTGTCTTAACGTAGAATTAATTTTTATTGGGACATGAGAATATATGAGTATATATATATATATATATATATATATATATATATATATATATATATATATATATATATATATATATATATATATATATATATATATATATATATAGCAGACACTTTGCCTAACACGTATGCATGCTACACTTGATTTTTCCACATATCTAGATAATGTTGAAATGTCATTAATGTTAAATTTTCAAAATCCCAATGTTTTTGGCTTTCTGCTTTACCAGTTTAAATTCGTAATTTTAAATATAAAATTTCATGCTGTTATTTAGGTTTACGTCACTGCACATGTATGTTATACGTAGGGTTTCAATTCAAAAAAAAATTTTGGTTGAAAATTTGTGTTTAAATTTGTCAATCTAAGACTGTGTGCATGTTAACCCTTAATACGGATTCCAAATGTTAGTTCAGTTTGTTGTTTTAATTGTTTTTCTTTTATATAATATTAGAGCTGTGTACATATTAACCTTTAATGCTTAGTTCCCAAATGTTTAGTTCAAATTGCTGTTTTATTTTCTTAAATGTAATGTTTGAGCTAGATACATTGTGGTAGGTAGGGATATAAATTCAGGTTTCATATTCTTACATGATAGGTTGTGATAAACATTGAGTTGGTTTTGATGTGTAATTTCTCCAAAATCCTTAAAACTGAATACATGTTAACATTTTTATATTGATTTCCATGTTTAGTTAATTTCAGATTTAACATGTAATATTAAACTGTATGCGTAGGTAAATGTATTGATAGTATGTTAGGGTTTCTTTTCTATCATGTTAGGATGTGTTAGGACCATTGCGATTGTTGTGATGTTTCAAACCCTAAAATCTGAGACCGCATTATGTTCATATTTTCCATGGTTTGAATGCTAGCTTGTTTTAGATTTTGTATGTAAATGCTGAACTAAAACTGGATTTAACCTTTTAATACTAAGTTATAACCCTATACAAGGACACACACACACGTCTACTATCTAACCGTATGAACATGTCCCCATACACATGATGTTAGCTTTTCCTCTCTAGTGCTCTCTATATTATATATTGTGATTGGATTTCAATGTAATCGACTTTCGTTAATTTAACTTGTGATTTTGATTTTCTTGGGATAATACTTTTTCAGATAATTGGTAGTTACCTTTGTTTTATTTTTGATAAGTACCAGTTTTCATATAGGATGGTAGACCGCCTTATAGTTTTGATGGTTGTTGTTTCTGTATCTTTCTAATTTAGCACCCTGGATTATTTGTGTGTTTGATACCTATGACCGTTGATTAGCATGACTAGTAAACCTAGATGAGACTTCACTGTCACCGTATGCCATGACCCTGTATGCCGTTCTTTTATTTGATGGTATGTTTATTTAAGTTCTGGGACTTTGATTGTGGGGGTTTGACCTAGAGGGAGTAGGGACATTTTAATTTCGAGGACGAAATTTTTATAAGGTGGGTAGGATGTTAGCACCCTGAATTTCGGGTTATTTTTTTTTCATTTTATTTAATTTCCTGTTTGATTGGTTTCAATAAATAAATTATTTTGTTAATTTTTCTTAAGTGTACCTTCCCGTGCCATTGATATTTGGAGTATCAGGGATGTTCAACTCTGGAAATCTTCTTCATGAGTTTTGGAGTGGACACGATTACCTTCATGACGGTATATGGTGTCCCACCCAAACTTGTTCCCTTGTGCTCTTCCTGCTTCGCTGAACTTCGGGTCGATCTAGACCATTTGAGTATTATTTATTCTCCCACTCTTTTCCTTGATCATTTTCAGCGCGTTACCATAACTTTTAAATTGGGAGCGCCAGACCAATCATTTCCTTGAAACCAACTCCTCATTGATGATCTACTCGAGACGCTCGTCACCAATGACCTTCGTTTCCCACTCATTCATGTCATTTTGGGCTCCATTTGATTCGCACAACTTTCCCGACACGTGGTCCGATTTTATTTTACGCCACGGCGTCACATTCATTTTCCAACTTGAATTGTGGGTCCCCTGTCGACCAAAACCTGTTAGCCCCAACTATGGACATGGCCCACTTTGAGCCTACTATCCGTCCGCCACTTGTGTTCCATTTATTGGAATCCCCATGTGCTACTTATTTACACATGATCATCAACATCTAATTTTAATTCGATTTTTGCACAATGTCCAATTTCGATCCAATCCGGCTCCACCAAGTCCAGTCCAGCTTTGTGTTGCCCTCCATCAGGACACCCTCATAATTCTTGCCTAAAAATATCAAGTACTTGTTTTATCTATTTTTAATTAATGGAAAATCTCCATTGATTTTAATTCCCATTGAAATGAATCCAATTCCAATTAATTCCTAACCATTTGATTTCCCTAATGAATCCTACCCATTAAATTCCCATGCAACTTTTCCCAATCCCCTTGGCCAACATGGCCGGCCCTAACTTTCACAAGAGGACAACCCTTTTCATTTTTCTCTTTCTCTCTCTCTCAAATTTAAAACTTATCCTTTCTCTCTCTCTCCTTTTCTTCATTCAATATCAACAACAGCTATTACACTACCCACCCCCTACAAAACCGACAGCACACAATTGGATAACTCTTTCTTCCCCTCTCACTTCATTTATTCTCTCTTATCTCTTTCTCTCTCTTTCCCAATTAATTCATTCAACAACAACAGAACTTCAAAACCATGCAAACTCACCACACCTTCTTCAACAAACCCGACTACAACAGCTACTTCCATCACAATGGCCCCGACTCCTCATCGTCTCCGACCACCCTCCGGCCTTGGCCGAGCACACACCATCCCATCTCTCCTCCTTCCTCTCCTTCTCCTCCATTGAAACCACCCTCACCTCATCCGTTCGCCACCACCTGTGCAGCACGCCGTCGTAGCCTCGCCGTGGCCAGGCCGGCCTCCCCGTGCCTGGCCAGCGTGCTACAGCGCCAACAACGTGGCAGCAGCGTAGCAGCGCGCCCACTTGCGCGCGCGTGCGCGAGCTCCGACGAGTCGCCGCCGGCCACGCCGCCGTTGCCGTGGCCTCCCCCGTGGTGGGCGATCACCGTCGACCCCCTGGGGTCTGCCCTCTCCTCCTCCAGCGCGACGTATAGGCGATTCGTGCGTTTTGCACGACGTTCCGTCGTGACGCGCGCCGGATTGAGTCCGTTTTGGCGCTCCGTCGCAGCAACTTCGTGCACGTTTTTTCGGAGATCCGACCGTTGGATCGACGATTTCTTCGCTCCGTCGCAATCTCGGTATATCCTCCTTCGCTCATGTCAATTTTCGTCCGTTAATTTTATCGTTTGATACATGAAAACCGGCCACCAAGTTGACCGTTTAAATTGTATTAAATTTGGACAGTTTTGCGGGGCCAACTTCGTCAGCTTGTATCTCCTCCATTGCAGCTCCGTTTGGCGTGCTACTAGTTCCTGTGCGAAGCTGGTATAACCCTCTTCCTGCCCCCTTTAGATTTCATTTCAGTTTGAGCTTGTTTGATTGGTTGAATTCGACGCCAAAGTTGGTCGTCCGAATTCGTAATTTTTAACTTATAAAATTCCATTTTTGAACACGGGACTCCAGATTTCATTTCTGACACCACCATTAGACTTGTGGCATCGTTCTGGTTTGTTTTCATATAAAATTTGTTAGATTTGGAGAACGTGGGCCCGGGCACGCATTTCGGTGCAAAGCGGGTCCCACATTCTGGGTCAACGAGACTTTTTGATGCCGGCTCATCGGAATCCAATTCCGGAGATACCGTTGAGTTCGTATCGTCATTCTGGACTCGTTGACATATAATTTGCTAGGTTTTGGTGGACATTGGGTCTGGCACGCATTTCGGTGCAAGTCGGATACCAATATCCGGGTCAACGGATCATTTTGAGATCGGCTCGTCGAAATCCAATTCCGGAGATACCGTTGAGTTCGTATCATCATTCTGGACTCGTTGACAGGTAGTTTGTTGAGTTTTGAGAACTTTGGCTCCGACACGCATTTCCGTGCAAATCGGAATTCCAAGTTCTGGTCAACGGGCCAAAATGAGATCGGGACAACAGAATCTAATTCTGGAGATACCATTGGGTTCGTATCGACATTCTGGTTGCGTGGACATATAATTTATTATATTTTATAGACTTGTTTTCTTGCACGTTTTCTGGTGCAAAACGGCTCCGACACGGACACCGTTTTGACCCAAAATTACCTTTTTGCCCTTGTGTCCAAATTGGACCGTTGGGTAGGTTATCTTAGCTAATTTGACCATTCTGGACACGTTGGCGATGTTCATTTCATCGTCCGACAATGTTTGTTGATAATTTCTCTAAGTTTAACCTTTTTATAATTAATTAATAATTAATTCATATAATGTTTGTATTTCGGGATTAGTACGATGAAACTGAGATCAGCCAATTCCAGTGATCTCACATCGCTGAAATTGGCATATTGGACACGTGGATAACTATAATAAGATTATCAACCTTATCGATAATCTTCTTATCTCGATTTGTGTGTCGTAAGTTTCGACGTACAAATAACGAAGTACACTTTATATTAGACTAGAATTGACCCTGTTTGACCAGAGTTGACCAGTTGACCCAAAGTCAACTGTAAGTCAACACTTGACCTAGTTTGACTAGATTATTGACCGGAGTCGACCTAGAGATGTTTTGACTTAGAAGAACCTAGAATAATATAGATGGCTAGTATAGTTTTATTTATTTCAACTTGAACACCTTGTAACCTGTGTTGCTTTAAATAGGACTCTGTGGCTTCAGTGAGACCTCCCCTTTACTTATCAGCTGTTCAGGTTATCGAGGCGAGTACATTCTCTGATCATTTCATATCCTGCTTAGAATTATTACCTGCAGTAGATTACTTTACTTGTACTGTCACGTTGGTCACACGGATTGGTACTATATGGATCTCTACATGCGATGTTATCCCCCTCGGGAGCATCGGGTACATTGTGCTTGTGCGTTTCACTTACATCATGTACTCCTGTGCTTTCATTACATGTGCACTCCTGTGAATCTTGTACTCTCATGTTCACGGAGCCCCATGTATACTATCATGTGCACCCTATATGGGCCCCCATGTGATATCCTGTGCAATAACATAACCTGTTTAGATCCTTATGTATTGATTGGGGATACGGGGGAGTGCTAGTAGTCGTGTGAACAATTCCTTTGTAGTGTAGATTCCTGTGCACCTCGACATCCTGTGCAAATCTGTCCTGTTCACATGTGCTATCTCGTACTCTGACTCACTAGCCACTGTTAGTTCTCTATGTATAGTAGATATTTACATTACAGTTCTCTTCCTGTTTACATACAACATTTCTTCAGTACCTGTATCTTACTTTACTGCATGTTATATGTTTTCTAACCTGCTATGATCTGTTGAGATGTACTGTGCTCGCTCCAGTCCTGACTGGACCTGTTGATAAATTTTAAAGATAGCCTGGAGGTGCCTGCTAGCCTAGAGGAGACACAGTAGGGTTTGTTTAGATAGTTATTTCTTTTTGTCTGGAGTTGTATTTATCTTGTGGATTACTGTATCTTTATTTGAGTTTTGAGATGTACTTCTGGGTTCATGTATCTTAGACACTTAGACTTCTATCTCCCGTATTTATTTTGGATTTCATGTTTTATCTATTCTTATCATGCTCTACCTTAGATGTGATTGAGTTGTATCTGCTATGGCACCCCCATTCGGGGAGTATAAACTGTTTAGCTTTATATTGTTAGATGTTGCGACCTAGGACAGCGTTCTACCGCCGACACTGCGGCGTAGGCTGGGCGTCGTTACGTTCTCGTGCCCTAACTCTAGGGTGCGGGTCGTGACAACATCAACTCAAAATGAACCCCGCTAAATCCTTTCTGGGGGTTTCTAGCGGCAAATTCTTGGGCTTTGTCATCACAGCGAAAGGCATTCATGTTGATCCTGAGAAGACCAAAGCCATCCTCAACATGGACCCTCCGAAGAACCTTCGAGAACTTCAGGGCCTACAGGGACGTCTGGCATATATCCGGAGGTTCATAGCAAACCTCTCCGGTAGATGTCAACCCTTTACTCAGCTCATGAAGAAGGGAGTCTCTTACGTCTGGACAGAGGAGTGTCAAAAGGCTTTCGACGACATCAAGGCTTACTTAACAAGCCCACCAGTCCTGGTAGCGCCAGTCGCCGGCAAACCATTTCTCCTCTACGTCCGTGCCATGGATCATTCTCTTGGCGCTCTGCTGGCTCAAAACAGCGATACAGGCTTCGAGCAAGCAATCTACTACCTCAGTCGAACACTCATCGGGGCCGAACACCGGTACAACCCCGTCGAAAAGGAGTGCTTGGCTTTGGTGTTTGCCATCCAGAAGACTCGTCATTATGTCTCGGGTCAGACAATTCATGTCATTTCCCGAGTCAATCCGCTCAGAGTCCTCATGACGAAGCCAGGATCATTGAACTCCCGGCTGGCTACATGGGCGATCTTGCTAACACCGTACAACATGGTGTTTGTGCCACAAAAAGCTGTTAAGGGTCAAGCTCTGGCTGACTTTTTAGCTGTACACCCCATCCCAGAATCCTCAAAACTCTATGAAGATATCCCGGATGAGGTCCAAGAATCCAACGTCACCGAAGGAAGCTCCGTTTGGCGGATATTCTTCGACGGCGCTTCGAGAACAGGCCCCAAAGGCCAAATCATCGCAGGAGTGGGGGTAGTCTTAGTCTCCCCCGATCAGCTGGTCATCTAGCGTGCGTACTCTCTTTCGAAGCCGTGCTCCAACAACATTGCCGAGTACAACGCACTCGTCATGGGACTCCAGCTCGCACAACAGCTGGGGGTCGACCATCTGGAAGCTTACGGCGACTCAAAACTCGTCGTAAACCAGGTTCGGGGACAATACGAAGTTCGCCATGAAGATTTAATCCCTTATCATGAAGTCGCATTGAACATCATTTCAACATTCACCGGGTTCTTCATTGAACATGTCCCCCGTTTACAAAACTTGGAGGCCGATGCTCTGGCCGGCCTCGCAGCCTCATTAGCAGCGCCCTTTGGGACTCAACACTATATCACGGTAATAGGACGAGATCTGATTTGTCCCAGAAACAACCTATGCTTGCGGGTGGCCCACGCCATGCCGACGAACACTGGGGTTAATGTCCGAGACTGGAGGTTTCCGTTCATCGACTTCGCTGTCTACGGAATCCTTCCAGAGGACCCGAAGGAAGCCGTCTCAGTCAGGAGATGCTCTCTTCGATACAGCTACCAAAACGCTGTACCGACGCTCCTTCGATGGGCTCCTCCTTCGATGCCTGTCCAACGAAGAAGTAGCCGAAGCTCTTCAAGAAGCTCATGACGGAACTTGTGGAGCTCATCAACCCGGTCCTAAGTTGCAAGATCGACTGCGACGTATGGGCTACTACTGGCCAACCATGGCTGCCGACGCTGTCAAATATGCTAAAAAGTGCCACGCATGCCAACTTCATGCAGACTTCATACATACACCATCGGAGCCGCTACATCCTACAGTCGCCTCCTGGCCCTTCGAAGCCTGGGGCATGGACATTGTAGGGCCAATCACCCCTCCTTCATCGAGAGGACACCGTTTCATCCAGGCCATCACTGACTACTTCTCCAAATGGACGGAAGCAGTTCCACTAGCAGAAGTAAAAAGCTCCAGGGTGGTCAGCTTTATCAAACACCATGTCATTTACCATTTTGGAGTACCCCGGCGGATCATCCATGACAATGGTCCTCAGTTTATCAGCCACATTTTCAGCAGGTTCTGTGACAAGAATCGCATTCAGAACGTGGCCTCAACCGCCTACAATTCGGCAGCAAACAGATTGGCTGAGGCATTCAACAAAACTATCGTTAGGCTGCTCAAAAAGGTCGTGTCATCCAACAAACGCGACTGGGACGAAAAGCTTGGCGAATGCCTTTGGGCCTACCGCACAATGGTACGGACCCCAACAGGCAACACTCCATTCTTCTTGGTCTACGGGAGCGAAGCAGTACTGCCTCTCGAGATACAGATACCTTCGCTCCGCGTAGCAATCACAAACAAACTCACAGAAGAGGACAATCAACGTCGTCGTCTGCGAGAACTGGAGGCACTTGACGAAAAGCGTCTCCTAGCTCAACAACGCATCGAGCTCTACCAAGCCCGAATATCACAGGCTTTCAACAAGAAGGTCAAACAGAGGACTTTCCAAGTTGGCGACCTGGTTTTAGCAGTCAGAAGACCAATGGTGTTGACCCACAAGACACCAGGAAAGTTCGAGCCCAAGTGGGAAGGACCTTTCATCATAGAGACGGTATACTCAAACGGTGCTTACCGCCTCGCCAAACCCAATGGGGACTTGTTCATGATGCCCATCAACGGCAAGTTCCTAAAGAAGTACTATTCTTGACATCCTTCAGACATGTACTTCCTCAAACAACCTCTTTCCATAAACTCATACGCCTCCGGAACCCAGCTGTTCCGTGGCATCTTCCAGTAGAAAGATAACCACGTCCATATTACCTCTGAGTTGTCTCTACACCCTACAAAGCAGAATCTTACACTTCGTAAGCCTACGCTACCCTTCATGTTTACCACGTCCACATTACCTCTGAGTAAACATCTTGTACAAACAACCCCTGCGTTATTGTACATTTATCGCAGAACTTCCACGTCCATATAACCTCTGAGTTGTTCAGCGTATCTCCCAAGATCATTCCTACCATGTCCATAATACCTCTGAGTAGGGAGATTCTATCATTTCGAACCCAATGATTGCCATGTCCACATTACCTCTGAGCAAATATAATGGTTCCTTCAAACTTATTATCTGTACCTGAAAACCAAGGTACGCAAAAGATAATAGGTCCACACAAATCATCAAGTTCATGACAACAAAAGATGAACACATCACAAAAAAGGTTGTAGACTTCTTTATTCTTCTGAAAAAGGAGTACAAGAAACTACATCATCCCCCAGTAAGGGTTGCAAAAGAACACAAAAGAAAAAGGAAAAAAGCTATGGTCCCTGAATCTCCCCAGGATGGGCTGAGAGCTCCCTGACTCGAAGCTTTAAGTCGACTGCGCGGGCCTCCACCATCGCCAGGACTCGTCGCTCTGCTTCTTGGCGCATCAATTCAACGGTCCCAGCGGAAGTATCACTTGCATGCTTCTCATCAAGCTGTTGTCGTTGCTGCGCCAAGGCAAGAGTCTGCTGAGTAAAAGTCGCTTCATCCTTCTTAAATGCTGCATGTTCAGCCCGGACACGCTCGACCTCTAACTGGAGTCTGGCCCGTTGGTCTTCAAGGCGGCGCATCTGGGTGTCGATATCCGCGATATTAGCTTCTAATGCAGCTCGAGTTTCCACCGTCGTCTTCATGGACTGAGACAACTGCTCTACCGCAGCCTCAGTCTCAGCCACCTCGTGCTCCCAAACGCCTACGGTGGCCTGGTATGAAGACTCGATCTCGGCGATCAGCTTCCCCTTCTCCGCATCTATCAGAACAGAGAGGTCGTTTCGCCGGATGCGTTGAAGTTCCGCGAGCCGCTCATCCAGCTCAATCACCGAAGCCTCCAGAATTTCGGCCATATGGTCGTGGCCTTGGTGAATACGAATCAGCTCGATGCAGGGCATTGCCAGAGCTTTTGCCGTCGCAAAACTCCCATTGGCATCCATCACAGCGGATACACCCTTCTGCAACATTTTGTACACCCCCTCGACGAGGAATTTCACATACTCGTCTGCATCCGCCAGGACCTGCGGCGTCATCGCGGGAGTTGGAGGAGCTACTACAGTTTGCAGACCGGAAGAAGATCCGCCAACCTCAATCAGCGAGGCTTGAACCTCGGCATCAATGGGCTCTTCATCAACAGGGGCTGGACTGCTAGCCCGAGGAGCCGAAACAACAGAAGGGGCCGGCACAGGCGTCGAGATGGTCCCCCAAGTAGAAGGAGCGACACAGGGTTCTACACCCTTACCCTTCTCAAGCCCGGAGGAACCACCGATGTCAACGGCCACATTTTCTATCCCCAACGTCCTATCAACAGTTGGTACCTTCCTTGGCAGAATAGGGAGATTATCACTTATCTCTTAACCCGTCGCAGCGGTCTTGACTGACAGACGGGTCTCATCATCGAGTCCCTCAACAGGGATAGAATCTGTCGCTACCTCCTGAGTGGTAGCCGCCTCAACTTCTACGGTTGAAGCCGGGGTAGGACTCGGTGATGATGCAGCCGACCTCCCCTCATCATGATAAAGAGGGGATTCAACCCTCCCCTCTGTCTCAACCATATCTGCTGTCCCCGCAGCAGATTCTTGTAAGACCGGAGGAACGTCATCGGAAGGCGACGAACTCCAGTCCACTTCATCATCAGGATGCCTCGAGTCTACAGGACCCTCAGCATCCAAGGCCTCCACGGCAGATGGTGCTCTCCCAGAAGTTGTTGCGACCTCGAAGTCAGGAGATATTAAAACCTCCGCAGGAACATCTTCGGGACCTTCCTCCACGGGAGACATTAGCATCGGTGGAATGCGCTCATCAGAAGAGCCTGCCACCTCCTTCGGTTTACTAGCGCCCGATTTTGAAACACGGGACTTCTTCTTCAATCCCTACAAGAAGAAGAGCATAAGTCACCACAATGACGAAAAGAATTGGAATTAGAAATATTCCTTACCTCAGCAAGGATTGATCCTGCTGGCATTATAAGTGGCACTTCCGTAACCTTCGGGGTCGGCGCCTTTCTCGACCTTTTCGGTACAGAAGAACCAGCTTCTGTGTCAGCACGCCTTTTCCCGACAGACGGGTCTCCCACTGGTACTGCAGCAGCAGCCCGATACCCCACCAACTCTGGTGGACGATATGATCGGGCTGCCATCAACATATTCGCTGTCGCCTCCAGCTGGGTTCCAATAATAAAACTGGTCTCCCTGTCATAACCAGGAGACATAGCAGTCATAGTACAATACAGCTTGGCGGCCGGATATAGGATCGGCGGCCGAGGATTGCGAACTGGCGTGGTGAACTTAACGCTAGTGCATCCAGCGTTATAATATTGCCAGCCCCGGGCTCCATCCAGCAAACTCCCGATGAAGCCTAAACTACTACTGGGATTCCGCAACATTAACTGGGTATAGCCAAACTGACGAGCAAATCGGCTTGGCAGATAAGGCTCCAGATAACACCTATTCTGGTTGTGGTAGACCAGGTGAGAAGGCCGGATACTCTGCAACCAACGAAAACTCCATTTCGACAGAGTGATCGCATCTTCGCCAGAGTCAACTAAATCTTGGTCGGCCTCGAAATCTTTGAAGATCGGGCCAACCTTGACAATCTCCCACCCCTGAAGGTAGGACAAGACTCTCCTGCAAACGGGGACGCCAGTGTAAGACCACTTCCTCTTATAGAAGCGACGAATGAAGGCATCTCCTTCGACATGGTCCTCCTCCGGACCGGGACTCATCACGTTCGGATGATGCAAGATTAGCCACCCCATAAGATAATGGAAAGGCAGCTCGGCCCGGGGAAAGTTATCATTACTACCTCTCTCGTGGATCACATCATCGGCAAAGGACCTCAAACCGCGCAACAGGTTGCACACCATCGCGGAGAGGAGAGCCAAAGGTCGTCCACAGGCCAACTTCACCGCAGGCAAAATGAGATTCCGATGTACCCTCTCGACGGCACCGGATTCACCTGCAAATACGCAATCCCGGAGCCATATCATCAAGTAGGACGTCAATACTTCCTTGGATGACATCCGGTGCCCGCAGTGCCAGAAACAGCTGTACGTAGCCTTGTCGCCCTCATTAGAGTGTGGGGACCTTTCGTCCAGCCGGCTTATTTCAGAACTCACTTCCGCGGGCTTCAATCCCTGCGGAGTCATAAACCGAATCCTCGAAGGATCCGTCAAATCCTGCCTGAAGACGTAGTCCCTCCATGCAGTCACATGAGGCTGGGTCTTGCCCTTGTCCCTCCGGTGCATCAGATAATGATGGCTTGTCACCTCTTTGAAAATAGCTATCATCTCCGGATCCTTATCCTCCAGAACTTGGATCTCTTCATTTGATGGAAAATATTCCTCGTACGGTTCCGAGCCCCAAGGAAGCTTGGACACTTCGTACATCTCATGAAGGGCCAATCCCAACTCCCCCACCGGAGTAAAGAAGCTACCAGTCTGGGCATTGAAAAGCTCCAAGAGCGCAAGGAACATAGGCTTATTGAGGTCCACGCCTGCCTGCGTGGCCCGAATGGCGGCTGTCAGCCCGATCTCTTTAAGCTCAACCTCGAACCTTGAAAGCACCCAAGTGGTCAACTCGTCCCACTTCGGGATGTAGTGACACCAGCCTTCGACTCTGAAGCTACCTGTCGGATACATCACCTTTGATGTCAGCATCCGATTTGCAAAGATCGGGGCACTGAAGGGAAACGTGTCGTTTGGGACCTCACTGTAGATGCTCCCAGGACGCAAGGCTCGGTAACTGAAAGAAGAACCGGCTCGTGAAGCAGTCAAAGTATCTCGCTGGTTCGAGGAGGCGTCAATTGAGAGGGTACCTCCCAAGGCCCCTCCTTGAGAGGGAGTAAGTTCCCAACCCATCCTTCTCTTCGAAGCTAAACGATAAAAAGCCGTCAGCGGCAACTGGCGGTCAACCTGTCGCATGTACAAAACCATGCCTTTGGCAGAAAAGAACCAGTCTTCTCTAATCCTCAGTATCTTTGCTTCGAAAGAGACTAGTCGGTCGCCAAACAGAAAGGCAGGTTTTAAGAAAGTTACACTTTCGGATTCAGCAGACTTCAGTTTACCACTCTCCATCATACTCTGGAGGAAAAGAGGTAACTGGGTCTGGATTTGTAGCATTCTCTCACGAGGTTGGTCCTGTAAGATAGCATCCTTTGCAGGATTGATCACCGCCTCGTCAAAATCAACTCCCATCTGACAAAGAAAAGTGTCCAGAAGGACCTCATTCAACAAAGGGATCGTCATCGACACTGATACAACAAAGGTGGAAGTCAGGCAAAAATGTCAAATAGCTTCGGCGCATCATCAGGGCGTAAGCCCATGCGCGTCAGCATTGGAGCTTCGGCGCATCATCAGAGCGTGAGCTCATGCGCGTCAGCAAAGGCTTCGGCGCATCATCAGGGTACGAAACCCGTACGCGTCAGTCATTAAACCTCGGTGCATGATAAAGGTGTAAACTTATGCACGTCGGCGGGGTAGAACCTCGGCGTATCATCAGGACAAAAGTCCATACGCGTTAGCAAATCTGAGTTAGGGCACAGTCTGGCCCAAAAGCTTATGTGAAGGAGATGAAACCCACCCGTCACCTCAGGACGAACGTCGGCCGGAGTTGCAGGGGTGATAGGTGCATCCTCATCAACGAACTCCTTCGCTTTCTTTTTCCCCTTGCCGGCACCACCGCGAGGAGTCTTGGGAGCCATTCTCTCAGAGAAGAAAAAGTTAGGGTTTTGAAAAAAAAACTCTAAAGAAAGCAAAGGCACAGAGCAGATGAACTCTCTCTCTCTCTCTCTCCAACCCTTACCTATTTATAGGACTTGGTCGCATGCGTGAACCGATGACGTGTAATCTCAGCCGTCGCTTCGGGTTCCGTGAGGAGATAACAACAAATACAACCAAAAGATCATCATTAATCTTTTGGGTTACCAAAGTGTCATCATCATCAACTGAAAGAAGCATGCGCCCGAACAAGCATGCGCCCAAAAATCATGCGCCCTGACCTCCATGCTTCTTATTCAAAGTATTCCAAAACTTATTCAAAAGTTTTGAAAACTTTGAAGGGGGTCTTGTAGAAGCATGGAATTTCACAACCAGAAAGCCCATGCGCCAGGCATTATATGCGCCAGAACTCAGACAGCTAATCAAATAAGCCATAGACATTCGAAGAAGGACTTTTTATTTATATATATAAAAGTCTATTACATGTGTAGAAAAGGTTGTACAAAGGAGAATTTCTACAAAGGAAGGATCCTAGATCTACAGCCAACAGCCACCATGCGCCTTCCAGATAGGCGCAGCAACCACCATGCGCCTTCTAGATAGGCGCAGCAATCACCATGCGCCTTCCGATAGGCACATCAGTCACCATGCGCTGTCAGCCAGGCGCAGCAGATGTCATGCGCCTCCAGCCAGGCGCATCCTACCATCTCTTCAGCAGCTCAGTTATGTGCATCCAGCTCAGTTATGTACATCCAACTCAGTTATGTGCATCCCTTCAGCAGCTCAGTTATGAGCAACTCTTCCAACCAGGCTCACCTGGCCGAGCAGAGCCCAGTTATGTGCCGCTCTTCCAGCCAGGCTCACCTGATAAGTGCTTCGCCAAGCAAAGCATTTAACCCTCTGGCTGGAACCAAGAAAGAGAAGAGCACCGCAAATGCTGTGGCCAGGGGAGGCTTCGAAAGAGCCTCCAAAGACCAAGAAAGACCGTGATCGAAATCATGGCACAAGGAGCTTTCAACACAATCAAAGTGGGTGGCACCCACTTTGAAGGAAGAGAGAGCCTAGCACCACCATTCCGATCTACGGCTCTTCCGGAACAACGGAGACGAGGCCCGAACATCCCTATCTTTGGATGCAACAGGCACCTTCCGCCTGCCTCAGAAGCCCTCGACTCCGTCTTTTGGATGTAACAGTCACCTTCAAGTGCATCGAAGACAGCACGACGTCTCATCTTCACCCTCGGGAGCACTTCGTCAATAGAATGCACCCGCATATCCAAGTTCATGTTGGAAGTACGTGAGGGAACGAGGAGCAAACCTTCTCTCCATGCCACTATTTATAGGCCGGGCAAATCAAACCCATACGCCAAGTGGATGACTCTCCGAATTCTGTGCAATAAATTTGTATTAAATGGATGAACCGGACGCCTCGAATTCAGCCAAACGGCTATTAGCACTCGAGGAGCGAGACAGCTGCGTCATTAAAGGACATGTCGGATGCGCCAGCCAAACAGCGCATCACACGGACGTGCCCTCCAGCATCAGACACATCACACGGACGTGCCCTACAGTTCCCGGCACATCACAGAGGATGCGCCCCCCCTCACATCTCCATGCCGAGTGGAACACCAACCAATGTGCCCACTCAGCTGTCCATCGAACGTCACAAACATTAAATGCTGAACTGACACCAGAGTTGGCAGCATGCTTCCCAAAGTCTGAACAGTAGACAGCTTTTTTCAGAGAACGAAGCGTCGGCAATGTCAGCATCATCATGACTCTATTCCGACGGCTACTGTCACGTGGCCATCCGCATGCGCCTCTACGGCCATGCGTCCAAACCAGCATGTGCCTCAAAAGCCGTACGCATCAGACCCTTCACTGATCCCTAAAGACAGAAGAAGAGTCTCCAGTTGAAGCTTTGCATGCGCCTCAAAAGCCATGCGCCCCAGACTGATCTCTGATCCCGAAAGACAGAAGAAAGGTCACCTGCATGCGCCTTAAAAGCCATGCGCCCTAAATGGTTTGTAACTCCTAAAGGTTATGAGTCGCAGCCTCCTCCTGCGCCCAGATCCAAGGCGCAGCTCACCAGATCACTACCCCCCCAAATCCGAGATCTTCAAGCCATGGGTCGATGACACGTGTCCTTTGACTCAACTCGTCCAAGATTTCAGCAACAGAAAGATCTTCTCCTCTGCTACGTGCCGGCTCACAACAGCAGTATGAAGAGTTCTTCCCCTCAATCAGGGCGCATCATCTACGTGCCTCCATCAGCAACCTCTACGTGGCGTCCCCATACACCGGCGCATCCTACATGCACGCATGAGCAGCCAGCCTGCAAAACTATAAATAGAGGGATCTTCTCCTTCACACACACACAAAATCCACAACGAACATACAAGGAATCGTCAGAGAGGCAGATACAGACACTCAACGTCTTCCTCCTCTCAGCAAGCTCCAGCACCCAGAGCAATCCACACCTTCAGAGAACCGATAACCGTCGTCAGCCGGTCAACTGAGTCAACGCATTACCACTCGCTCCATTGGCACTAAGGACCCAACTTAAACAAAAGTGTACTCCTAGGACTACATCTAAGTCCTACATTGTAACACTGTTCTGTTTGTATTAAAGTTTTCAATCAAACAATTTAATGGCAAATACGATTGTTATCACGGATTGGTACTATAAGGATCTTCTTTTGGGATATTATCCCCTTGTATTCACTAGATACATATTGTGATGTACGTTTCACTTCCATATTGTATTTACTGAATACCTATAGCCTTGTACACTCATTGTGCATATTGTACTCTCATTATCATATGAGTTCCAGGGATAGACCATTGTACACTATTGTATAATATTGTACAACTATTGTATAATATTATACACCTATTGTATAATATTGTACATCCATTGTATAACATTGTACACTATTGTGCAAGATAACGTAACAGGAGTGGATCCTTGTGTATTGATTGGGGAGGGGGAGTAGAATTGGTTATGTAATCAAATCCTATTGTACAAGATTGTATAACTATTGTATATGTCTATTGTACACCCACGTACAATGGAGTTACCATTGTATTTTCCTAGACCGTTTACATAACCATATTGTACTCTAAATCACAATAGGCTTACAGTTCTTACTTATCATATTTAGATATTTCTTGTTATCAAATTTCTACTGTTTTTTCATACACTTCTTTCTTTCAGCGTTTCATGTACCTTACTCTATTGCATGCTTTATATTTCCTAACATGATATGAACTGCGTGAGATGTTTTGTGTTCGCTCCCGTCCTGACTGGACCTGTTGAAAATTTTACAGAGGATGATGAGGAACCATGCACCCTTACTTGGAGTTTGTCTAGTTGACACTCGTGACCTGGACCCCTGGAGAGGTTCAGACAGCTGCTCAGGATGATACCTTGTATAGTGTAGATAGCTTAGACTGTTCCTTCTTTTCATGCTTAGCTGTTGTCTTTATTTTCAGAGTTGTATATTTTAGAGATGATGAGACTTGTATTCCATTTCTGCTGTACATCAGTTGAGGATTTCTTATCTATTTTCATCGTGCTACATTCTACCTTAGATTGTGATTGAGTTGTACCTCGGTGTTGGCCTCCTTCTGGAGAGTATATTTCATGTTATGTAGTTATAGTTCATGACCTAGAACAGCGTTCTACCGTCGACACTGCGGCGTAGGCTGGACGTTGTTACGTTCTCGTACCCTCACGGTGGGTGCGGATCGTGACACGTTTTTAGTGGTGGCCCATGCAGGTCGAGTTTATGTAGTGGTATTCAAACTAGAGTATCACTACAGCCTGCAGTAGGATTAGAATATTTTGGAGGTACTCAATCACATTAGAAAAAACTCTTAATCAGATTTCTTTTTGTCAAAAATTGTTGCTTATTGACTTCCCTTGAATATAAACTGTCCTCCTTTGAATTTTTTGCTTCATTCTCAGAAATTGCTTCTTGTTTGATCAGTTTTCATGATGGTTATGAAGACACAATCTCATCGCTTCGGTTCGGGGGATACTATCGAGAGGCTGGCCACCTCTCGTCCTGTTCATCAGGGCCTCGAGACCGCAGCTTCTGCATTGTCGACTCAGGTTATCGTTTCTGCTACATTGGAGGTGCACCTCTATCTGTACAGAGATTTTCTCCCGTCATTTCTGATTTCTTTCAGCATCGGTGATTCATGCAGCATCAGCAGCAGACCAGGGAAAACTAGCAGGGCGAGCTATCGTCAGGACAGTCAAGGATGCACAGACCATTGGAGATCTTGCTGCAAGTTCCGTTCTTCTCAATTCCATTCCCGCAATTGTCTTTTATAATTACATTGAAATCCGATTCCATCTGTTCCTTGTTGATTGATTAATTTTGTCATGTTACTCTTTTGTTGTGTTTGTTTTTTCTTCTGAAAAAATCATATGGGCTAGGTCGCCTAAATCATGGAATCTAGAATCCTCGATAGTCGTGTTAGTTGGCATAGTGAGGACATGTAGTCAGATTTTGGATGTATTTTCGGGTATGGGAATTTAAGGTTTTCGCCGTCGCATGCTGCAGTACAAAAATTTTAAATACCATGAACCTAGAGGTACGTACCTTAGTCAAGGACTCTGTGATTATCATAGCCTTGCTCACTAGCATGATGAAGACTCTGGACAACATAATTTTGGACAGACGCATATGATTAACAGATTGTATCTTGAGAAGGTTTAAACATCATACCCTTTTGATTGTTATAAATGACTTAGGAGTAGGGATATTTAGTTTTATAGAGCTTATTCATAGGTAGTTCCTTCATAGTATAATGGTATGATGACTTGTAGAGTGTCTGTACCCTAGAGGTGATAGTTAGCATTGGTGTTAGAATAGTAACCAATTGTAGATAATTATCCTGTTATCTATAATACCAACCAGTTACACATAGGATGTTAGTATGCCTTACATCCTTGATGATTATTACTACTTTCCCTTACCTTTTCCAGTGAGGCACCCATGACCAGAGCCTGCCTTTGAGTATAGTTGTAGTTTCACCTAAGACCGAGAGGTCTATTTGCATAGATAGATTGCAGATGATATTGGCATATGGGATATAGGTTAGTTGGTATCTATAGGCCATTGTTGTATAGGGTTATAAACATGTTATTTAGCCTATACTTGCTTCAGTTTTCCATTTTAGTTAAGTTCCCTTCGTGTTGAGTTCCTTTGTGTTGATCACCTTTATAGGCAGTGTGCAGACCCTTCACTAGATACCATGTCCCCTTGATTCAGACCATTCATCCTTAGCCTAGTTCTAAGCATTGTTTCAGACCCTTATAAGTTTAGTCTGCCTTAACCCTTGGTTGATCAGTCATGTATATATATAGATGATATACTTAGGATATATGTGATGGGTTGTTGTTCTTGAGCATATATATATATATGTGTGGTATTTGGTATTCATGTGCTTAGCTTATAGGTATTTAGTTATAGGTGACTTGATAGGATTGGGAAGTTAAGAGCTAGTCTATTATAGAGTTTCTCTTTTGCTAAATTCTAGTTGCCAACACCTAAATAGCTAGCATAGGTAAAATCCTAAGAAGTTGACCAGTTGATGACCAAGTACTTGGATGTTGAGAAATTGACTAGTGATTGACCCTTGACTATGTTTGACCTAGAAGGGGGTGCGATCATCTTAATTTCGAGGACGAAATTTTTATAAGGTGGGTAGGATTGTAACACCCAGTTTTCCAGATGAGGATAATTTTGAAATTTTGTAATTATAATTATTATTTATTGATAATTATTTTATATTATGATTTTTGGTGATTTTTAATCATTTTTAAACTATTTAAAATTATGACTTATGATTTTGACATTTTACTATTGTTTGGTTTTATTTCGAAGAATTTGTCACCCCTAGTTTTCAGGAACAGGAGTATTTTTGTCATTTTGTATTTTTGAAATATTTTTGAAATTTATTTTATTATTTATGATATTGTTTTGGGGTTATTTGAGTCGGGTTCGAATTTCAGCTCAATCCGACTTGAAACGGGGACCCGGGGGTAGTGTTGACTTTAGTGGACCCACTCATTAGTTAGCCATGACCCACATGATAGAAATATTTTAGTTAGAGGTTAGACTAATTATTATGGATAAGGTTAGTGTGATTAGAGACTTTAGAATGACTAATTTAGCCCCAACCAATTAGCCCTTTCCTAATACTAATAGAATAGATTAGTGGGGGCATTTTGGACCTTACCATAATAGGAAAAATAGCCCCATATGGCCAGCCACTTTGGAAAAGGATAGTCTCAAGTTCATTTCATTATTCTCATCCACACTCTCTCTCTTGTTCTTCCCCAAATTCCTAGAGAGCAATCCCTAGCAATTTCTCCACCAAATCCTTCTATTTCGCCACCAAATCTTCTTCTTTCCTTCTCTATTCTAGCCAAGGAGGAAGCTACCCAAGTTTGGGAGGATTCGGAGCTCGTTCGTGTCCTTTTGGAATCTCTACGTGTCGGTGTCGCTCCGGAAAGGCTTTTCTTCGATTCGATCTACCGGGAGGTATAAATCCCTTCTCCTTTTCATTTCCTCATGCACATAGGTCTATTTTGAACCCATAGGAATGACCCCTATGGTTGTATCTCCATTTGTATCCATTTCGTGTCCATTTGGAGGTCATAGGAGTGTCCTTTGTGTTGTGGTTGTGTCCATGTGGGAAAATCCCAAATTTGGACACACTATGTGTTGTTGTTATATATGAATGAATTATTACATATTTAATCTCATATTTTTGTATTGGAGATGTGTTCTATAGTGTCTCATATATATATATTAGTGTAGAGAGTGAGTTCTTGATATATTATGTTATATACTTGTATTCTTTTGTCTTAAACTACCCAAATTCGTCATAATTTTTGTCCACGTTTTTAGTAGCAATAGCAACTTAAAAATATCATAACTTTTAGCTTAAAACTCCGATTTATCTTCCATTTTTTTTAAAAGAACCGTATCGAAGATAGATTTCCAAATATATATTTTAATAAGTCAAATTCTTTCTATAACTTTCTGTAGAATTATTTGAGTGTCAACTGTATGAAAGACGAACGCGTTTCGGTATTTTCGCGATTCCGGGAGCTTCCGGACAGGAAAATGCGATCCGTTTGAAGTTTCGGAAAGCTAACATGAAGTAATACAACATACTTTAATCCTAGAATTTAGTAAATGCCCAATTGGTACAGTATTGGTTTTAAGAAAAAGAGTGACTATACGATATATACATTTTGTGTAACCTATAAGCCTATATAGTATGGATATTAAATGAATATAGAATATGTAATGTATGATATGTTAGATGAATAAAATGATATATATATGATATATATCCTATTTACATTAATGTATATATATGGTTGAATGCAAGCATGTAGGAATGCAATTAATGTAAAATATGTAAGCAATGCATAAATGTATGAATGAAAGAATGATATACAATGCATGCATGAAAGTATATAATGAATGCTATATATAAATGCAAGGTATATATGTAATGATAGATATGAATGCATAATGTATAAATATTGTAAATGCAATATCAGATTTCATATGTAGACATAGAACTAATGCATAGCTGATATTTAGATTGAATGTTAGTTCATTTTAGGTTGTTCGAACACTGAACTGTCCATGTAAGCATATATACCTTCCTTTTCCTTTTGCCAAGCCAATTTTAGTTTTCAATATAGTGGAATGTCTATGAATGTAATGTTAACCTTCAACCCCTTAATTCGAAATGTTAGTTAATTTCAGTATTAGACAATACATGAGCTGTATGCATATGGGATGTTGGCTTAATGGCAGATTTCAGATAACATAGTTCATTTTATGTGGTTAGTTACACCAGTTTATGGGATAGCTCACTTTAGTTTATATGTAAATGTGGAACTAAACTGAGAATGAACTTCATCCTCTGCACAAGGACACCCCACTCTATATCAACCACCATGCCATGTAACCCTTCTCTAAATGATTGCTATAATATATATAGATTTATGTAAAGTATAGATGCATGTTAGTTATAACTTAAATAGTCTCTACTCTAATGTATATAGATGTATACTTGTAGCCATGCATGTTAAGTATAATACATGTGTAATGTAGATGGGTTAGCTTTGTGCCATGTGTAGTGTAAACTCATAACTAGTGTTGATTTCTCTTTTCATGTACACCTCCATGTTCACACACACACACATAGCTTTACATGTTAGTTCTTTTCTCTTATATATATATATATATATATATATATATATATATATAATATTGAATATGCATGAATGTGATGTATCTTGATATGTGACTTGTGTTGGCTTGTATAGCCTTGGATTTGTATGGTGTGTACTAGCTAGGGTAGACTAGTTAGGCCTAGTGAGACTTCATTGAGTCTATGTTGACCCAGTTGACCTAGCTTTGACTAGATAGTTGACTAGAGTTGACCAAGTGTTGACTTTAGCCTAGTTTGACCTAGACAACATGTAGATGCATTGTAGCAATCTATTTCCTTATTTTAGACATGTTGTAACTTGTGTTGCTCTGATTAGGAGACAGACACCTCTCCTCAGGCAGTACATTTACTTCAGACATTCAGGTACGAGACGAGTACATTTTTTGACCGTTTCATACTTGCCTGGATTTACATTCTTGCTCTAGATTACTGTACTTGATGCTGACACGATTGTTGTCACGGATTGGTACTATAAGGATCTTCTTTTGGGATGTTATCCCCTTGTATTCACTAGATACATATTGTGATGTACGTTTCACTTCCATATTGTATTTACTGAATACCTATATCCTTGTACACTCATTGTGCATATTGTACTCTCATTATCACATGAGTTCCAGGGATAGACTATTGTACACTATTGTATAATATTGTACAACTATTGTATAACATTGTACACCTATTGTATAATATTGTACATCCATTGTATAACATTGTACACTATTGTGCAAGATAACGTAACAGGAGTGGATCCTTGTGTATTGATTGGGGAGGGGGAGTAGAATTGGTTATGTAATCAAATCCTATTGTACAAGATTGTATAACAATTATATATGTCTATTGTACACCCACGTACAATGGAGTTACCATTGTATTTTCCTAGACCGTTTATATAACCATATTGTACTCTAAATCACAGTAGGCTTACAGTTCTTACTTATCATATTTAGATATTTTCTGTTATCAAATCTCTACTGTTTTTCATACACTTCTTTCTTTCAGCGTTTCATGTACCTTACTCTATTGCATGCTTTATATTTCATAACATGATATGAACTGCGTGAGATGTTTTGTGCTCACTCCCGTCCTGACTGGACCTGTTGAAAATTTTATAGAGGATGATGAGGAACCCTGTACCCTTACTTGGAGTTTGCCTAGTTGACACTCGCGACCTGGACCCCTGGGGAGGTTCAGGCAGCTGCTCAGGATGATACCTTGTATAGTGTAGATAGCTTAGACTGTTCCTTCTTTTCATGCTTAGCTGTTGTCTTTATTTTCAGAGTTGTATATTTTAGAGATGATGAGACTTGTATTCCATTTCTGCTGTACATCATTTGAGGATTTCTTATCTATTTCCATCGTGCTACATTCTACTTTAGATTGTGATTGAGTTGTACCTCGGTGTTGGCCTCCTTCTGGAGAGTATATTTCATATTATGTAGTTATAGTTCATGACCTAGAACAGCGCTCTACCGCCGACACTGCGGCGTAGGCTTGTTTGCAAAAACAAAAGTATAGAACTTTATTGATACAAACTGTAATAAAGATTACAAGAATTCTGGGAAAATTACAACTATAGGAATCCAATCTTGATGACGATTGCTTTATCCCTTGGACGATGTGAACTGTGAAGACGAAGCCTTTGAAGTTGAAAATAACTCTAAAAACTGAAGGCAAAAGTCTCTGAAGTTGAAGACAAAAGTCTCGGAAGAATGCAGCAGCACTTTGGCAAGAACTCCTGAACTCTCTGATTTCTGATCTCTGATCCTGATCTCTTTAAAATGAAGACTTGAAACTCTATTTATAGAGTTCTGAAAATAACTAACTTTCAGTTATTTTGGACTGCGCAGGATGATTTGCGCAGCATTGGTTTGCGCAACATTGATTTGCGCAGACAGTTACTGGATCGTGGGCCAACTATCATGGACATATGGCATCATTTGATAGAAATGTGCATGATCGTGCATAAACAGTTGCCACATAATGAGCAATCGATGGCATAAATGCTACGTGTAACTTATCAATTATATTGATGGAGTGCGCAGAGTTGAATTGTGCATACATGGTTTGCGCAGACTCAAACTGCGCAGGATTGGTTTGCGCTGCCAGCTGTCAGCCGCCCTCGAGCACTGTGCGGCGCAGGGAACAAACAGATTCCTTGTTATTCGTGCTGTCAGTTGTCAGAAAAGATTTGATTTAATTTGGTAATGATGACTTCTGCCACGTCAGTCTGCGCAGTTGGAAGTGTGCGCAAAGCAGTATGCGCAATCGGATTGCTGCGCAATCTATTGTCTGCGCAATTCATCCAAATGATGGGTTTCTTGATTTCTTGACTTTGTTGATTGATGCAACTTGATTTTTTAGGACCTACAAGACCCCCTTCAAAGTTTTCGAAAGTTGATTTGATTCAAAGTTTCGAAATACTTTGAATTTTTGAATTTTGAATCAAGTTGCGCATGATGATGAGCTGTCTGCGCAAAGTGAAGTGCCCCCCCAAATTTTAGGCGCAATCCAAGGCAGCCGTTTCGTATTTCAGAGGCTATAAATAGCCGTCTTTTCATTTTCAATTCTTTACTTTACGATCTTGAAATTTCTCCTCTGAGCCCTTACTGTCTTCCAATTCTAACAACTTTGCCATGGCGCCCCGACGATCTAATGCTGCCGCCGCCGCCGCCGCGAAGGGAAAAGCTCCGGCCGAATCATCTGGCAGAGTTGCACGGCGAGCATCCCGACATGAGTCTGCGCACCCCGCTCTGATAGGTATTTAAACCGATCAAAAACCCCCTTTTTAGGGTGTTTTGACTTCGATCTTCGAAACTCATCTCTTTTTAGAGATGAGTTCAAATTGCGCCACCCCTTTTTAGGGTTTTTGGTTGCATAAACAGTCAGTCTTCATTTTTATGAAGACTGTAATTGTGCTGACAGAAAGTCAGCGCAATCGATTGATTTGCGCTGAATGTCAGCGCAATTGATTGGTTTGTGCACCCTATTATGATGTACAAACTAATGTTGCGCAATCCATGTTAGCGCAATCTAAGGATTGTGTACTCTTCTGTTTTGTTTGTCTGAAAAATAGAGTCTTTGACTTGTACTGATCTTCATCTGTTTCTGATGCAGTTGAAACCAATGAAGATCCAAACTATGAACATTTTGTGGGAACTTTGTCTGAATCTGAATATAAAGAAGATTTGTCTCACGTCCATTATCCTCAGTACGATCTGCCGGCTTCTCGTCAGGCAATATTGATTTCCCAGGACAACGAAACTTTAATGTGTCTGATGAATGGACAGCCTCTGGAATCAGCAGATGCTGTTATCCACAAGAAACCCTTATTCTTGTTTGGTGATGCTTTTGAAAAAGTCTCCCAGCCTAGGCCAAGGATGGAGGAAATGGTAGTCCACCGAGAAGATAGATCATTCTTCATTCCTGACATTTCTCGCTGTCTCCCTTTATCACGGTATGCTCATGCGAGCTACCCAAGGAAAATGGATTGGAACATCACCCTTATCCAGGATGCTCGTGCAGGGAAGATCTTTGTAAAGAAGGTTAACGGGAAAGATATGTTTTACAGCTCTTCTGACAGATACAGTGTTATGTTGAGAGGTTTGAGACCCAGCTGCATTCCACCGGAAAACTCCTCTATGCTGATGCCCGTCAGAACCCCTATATTCGCAAATGAATTTGCGAAGGAAGAAGGAAGATACCCTGAACAGGATATCAGGATGACTGGATTAGTGAATCCAGATTACAAACGATGGAATTGTATTGCAAATTGGGTTCTGACAGCCTTCCAAGACAAACTTCAACAGATTAACCTGTTTCAAGCAGTGCATGCCACGGTATACGGCTTTGCTCCTAACCCTCATATGTTTTCGGCCTTGGCTGAGCGATACAATTACAGGACAGGAACCTTCATGACCCCGGGAGGAGAGATGGGGTTCGCACTTCACGAGATGAAGTACATCTCATACTTGCCCATGGTGGATGCTCCATATGAGGAGTTTGTTCCCACAAATGACGAGTTGGAGAAACTCAGAAAAGAAAATGCAGAAATGGTAGCAGTGTTTGAGGAACTGCTATGCCATTACAAAATTTGCTCTTTGTACTATAAGAGTGCTACGGCCAACACTTGCTATTCTTCGAAGTGGTTGCCATATTTGTTCTTAAATCATATTGAAGAGAAGAAAACCAAGGAAAATGACAAATGTTACCCTCATTTTTTCAAACCCTTAAGTAATACGGAAGTCATAAAGATGATGGAAGAAAGTAAACATTATGATAAGGAAATGAAGGATGATTATCAATGTCCACCTTTAAAGAAAGGTGACATTTTGGAGAGTTTTTTGAGAATGGGTTACAGACCCATGTCCAAAGAAGCCCAGTTAGCAGGGTTTCTGACACACTGGCTCAGACGATTCGTAGTCCCGGGATCTAGTGCAGTGGACCGTTTTCATCGCGGTGTACTTTTTGCTGCCGTCAAGCTAGTCTTCGGTTATAAGGTTGACTTGTTATCGGCAATGACCTGCAGATTGAATGTGAGTCTTCGTTTGTATGTTGACTCGATGCTGAAGGCAAAGGGAGAGAAAGAATTCCCCCGTCTCGAACTGCCGTACACTTATCTCTTTGGATGGTTACTCCTCCACTATCCAACTTTAATGGACCCTGGTATGGGACCAGTAGATGGCAGCTTCTTGCGCAGATATTCTCAGGGTAAATGGAAGTATACCTCTCTGAGTGAGTGCAGATTTGTTTTAAATTTGAACAGAGGATGGAACTTCTGTTGCGCCCCTCTCCCGGCCGGTCATGACCAGATGCCACCCAACATGGTAGATTCAAAGCTGCAGCCCTTAAACCGTGTGGCCTTTGAATGGTTGAAGACAATTCGACCATCTCATTTAGTATACCGCTTTGAAGAAGAATGCTTTTTGGAACCATACCTCCCTAGCCGTTTTGCTAGACAATTTGGGTATGATCAGTTCCACGTAGGGAACGCAATCACCTGCCTTCAGGGCAAGGGTTTCTTGATTGACGGGGCCCGAGCTTGGGCCTACTACAATGCCCGTGACACAAAGGCTACCTTCTCGATGCCACCAAAGAGCACTCCTCAAGGGCCTCGGATGCTCTTTACATACTCGGTATTTTACACATCTGCAAATACTTTTGCCGAGAACTTTAATCTCGCCGATAGTTTTGCTTCTGCGATAAGATTGAGAAAAGGGAGGATAGCTTTATCAATCCCTGCCAATGATGAGGCAAACGAGCCGGCGGATGAATCCCTAGAAACTTCAAGAGAAATGATGTTCCAACAAGAGGTAAACGCAGCAATGCGGATCTCTCTGAGAGTGGGAAAGTCTCCTGCCAAGAAAAGAAGAAGAGAGGAGCCTCCTGCTCCTGCAGCAAAGAAGAAATTGGTCTTGGAGCATTCTTCTGATAAAGTGACTACAAGATCCCAATCTCGGCAGCTAGCCGAGACAAATCAGGAAGTTGCTACTACACCAACTTCTGTACAGAAACAAACAGCACCAATAAATGTGGAGAGTCCCGACAGACCTCTACACAGAAAAAAGAAGAAGTTGGTCACCAGAAGAAATTTAGAAGCCTCTTCTTCCAAACAACTCCTGACTTCAGTAGATGCTGCAGCAGGATTTATAATGCCATCTCCCACGCCTATTTCTGAATCAGGAAGTAAAACCCTTGAAGAGACTGAACAAAGGGGAGATCTTGACCCCAGAACTGAAGTTGAAACACTCAGAGAAAACATCATTGAAGAGGAGCTAAATATTACACGACCTCTTTCACCTGTCGCGGAGACGACTCAGCTTCCTTCTACTCCAAAGACTCTTCGTGAAGAAGAAGGGCGTGAAATGATCGAAGCTTTAGAAGATTGTTATAGCCTGCAGGAGGATCTAACCGCAACTGACAGTGGGAATGCAGCCCAAGAAGAAGAAAAAAAAGAAGATAAGGATGAAGAAAGCTCTTCATCTGGAAATGTTGATAAGTATATACAGAATCCTGAAGGGGACAACGAAGAACACATATCTCTTGATACCGCCGACGATGCTTCGGATCCTAAAAAGGATATTGAAGTAAAGGTGTCCGTAGAAAAGGTTGTTAACCCTGATGAAGACGTCGAGATAGAAATATCTCCTGAAGAAGTGGCTGGTGAAGATGTTCAGCAAGAGAATCCCGCCACCGAACCCCAAGGTATAAAATGAGATTTAACAATCTTCTTTCTTTAAAATAGATTGATATCTAATATCTTCATTTGTAGTTCTTGCAGGTCTTGATACTCTACCAACACCTCCGATGGACCTGGCTATGGTGCCTATACCAACGGTAGTTGTTAGTAGTAGCCATCACTTATCTTGCGGTTCTGAAGCGGGCAGCAGCCAAGCTGTCGCAATTGAAGCTACTTCCGTTCAACGGGAGTCTATTTCAGCAGGAAATGCAGTTGTTGTTAGATCCAATCAAGGTAAGACTGCTTTTTAATTTGATCTTTTTGTTTATTGGCAAATTAGTAAAATAATAATTTTACTTTTTGCAGAAGAACAAACAGGAGGAGTAGCTAGTTCCACTCTGGCTCCTTTGTTTAAAGAGCCTATCATTCAGCAGCAAAGGATTGAGCAACCGACTACCCCATCCTCAACAGGGGTAGCTTCGACTCCTGGAACTATAGCCATCAATCAGCAAGTTGTACAATCATTTACCAAGTGCTTTTTTGAATCGTTGGGATCTCTTGCCCGTAAGATGATAGAGAAGGAAGGAGCTGACTTTATTATGGTTAGGAAGCCAACTTCTTTTTTAATAAGAGCCATAAGGGATCAAGGAGATGAGGCTCAAGCCATTCTTCTTGAACATATATTGGATGAGTTGGAAGTATCCATAAAGAAATATAAAGAGCTCAAGAAGAAGAATATAGATTCTCTGGTGCAAGCCGAATATGAGCGACTAGCCCAAGAAGCTGATATTGAAAGGATAAACCTTCAGAACCTTTTAGAAGCTCATTCTGCAAAGTCAGCTGAATTCAACTCAAAGATAGAATCAGTTACTTTGGCAGCTGAGAACAAAGGACAGAGGCTTACTGGATTGAAAGCGGAAATCATTCGCCTTCAGAAGGAATTTGAAGAAGAAACTGCCAATCAACGACTTATGATTGAACAACTCAATGCCCTAATTCAAGAGAAAAATGAGTATGAAGAGACTCATAGTGCTGAAATTACCCGCAGGACAATAGATATGCCTGTTTTTGATGAAGAAAAAGGGATGGAAGAAGCAAGAATGAGAGTAACAACTAGTCACGAAGAAGAGTTGCAGACCTTGAAGCAACAGATCAACAATTTGATTGTTCCTCCCTCTTGATTAAAACTCTTTTGTATCTTTGTTTTTGTTGCTGTGGAAGCATTTTTGTACTGTCTTATATTCTGATTAAATAAAAGACATTTTGTTGTGGCTCCATTATTTATTGCATATCTTATTCAGATATAAATAATAGATAGATATTTATTGACAACTTAATCGAAAACGACAAGTTGCTGATGTAGAAGATGAACGATGATGAATCGTCAATGTATATGAAAAATGAGTGAACGGGAATACCGTCAAGTAACAATAAAAAACGAGTAAATCGTCAAATGATATTGAAATGAACGAATTAACCGTCAAATGATAATAAATGAACGGGTTAACCGTCACAATAGAAGAACGGATGAACCGTCAGAGATTAACGAACGGACGAATCGTCAGATGAGTGTAAATAAATGAATGGATGAACTGTCAGGTGAATGTGATAAATGAACGGATGAACCATCGGATGAATATGATAAATGAACGGATGAACCGTCGGATGAATGTGATAAATGAACGGATGAGCCGTCGGAAGTTAATGAACGGATGAACCGTCGGATGAATGTAATAAATGAACGGATAAACCGTCGTTTCATTATTTGAGGAACTTCTGTCTATATAAATATAGCAGAAATCTGACAGGAATAAACACTTCTGCTCTTCAACATAAAAATGTCGTCCGGAGAAGCATCTAAGAAGGCCGAAATCGCCTCGAAGGTTGAGAAGGGCACTGAAGAACGCCCTGCCGATCCAATTCAACCGAAGGAGGCAAAAGCAGGCGAAGGTTCGTCTACACCTCAGCCACCACGAGACATTCTGGACTTCCTGCTTGAACCCGGAAGGACTAAAGAAGAAGAAGCCACGAGGATGGCTGCCTGCAAGTTTCTTGTGGGATCCAGCAAGGAAGTTCTTGACTCTTTTACTGACCGTATTTTTGAGAAGGACGGCAGTGGCCCTCGTCCAAATGTAGAGAAAGATGATAGTGACCTTTAATATTATGTACTATCATATGATAAAATAAAATTTGTATTTTATTTATGAACTTGATCTTGTCTGATAATTTACAAATATTTATATTTATACATAATACTTCTTTAAGAATTTGCCATTGATAGGCATCATAGCAACTCGACCATCAAGTTCTGAAAGTTGATAAGCACCATTTGAGAAGACTTTGCTCACAACATAGGGACCTTTCCATTTTGCATCGAATTTCCCTTTGCTCATATGAGTCATAGTCATAGGACGTCTGACCGTTAGAACAAGTTCTCCTTGCTGAAAGGCTCTGACCTTCACTTTACGATTAAATGTCTTTGAGATGCGGGCTTGGTATAACTCAATATGCTGTTGAGCCATTAACCGCTTTTCATCCAATGCTTCCAACTCTTGAAGTCGAAGAAGGTCATTATTTTCTGTAGTAAGCTCATTGGCAATAGCGATCCTTAAAGAAGGAATTTGTAACTCCAAAGGAATGACAGCTTCACAGCCATACACCAAAGAGAAAGGTATAAAGCCGGTGGGATTACGGACTGTAGTTCGATAGGCCCAAAGATATTCGCCAAGTTTCTCGCTCTAATTCCGTTTGTTAGTGGATACAAACTTCTTAAGGAGCTTAATAATGGTTTTGTTAAAGGCTTCAGCTAAACCATTAGCGGCAGGATTGTACGCCGTCGAAGCAACATTGTTAATCCGATGATCATCGCAGAATCTAGTGAACTTCTGACTAATGAATTGAGGTCCATTGTCATGAATGATTCTGCGAGGTACACCGAATCTATATATGACATGGTGTTTAACGAAATTGATGACACTGCTAGTCTTGACTTCAGCCAGAGGTATAGCTTCGGCCCACTTGGAGAAGTAATCGGTTATCGCCAATATGAACCGATGTCCTCTAGAAGAAGGAGGATTAATAGGACCTATGATGTCCATACCCCAAGCTTCAAAAGGCCATGAAGCAGCAGTCGGGTGTAAGAATTCCGAGGGTTGATGAATGAAGTCTGCATGGATTTGACAAGCACGACATTTCCTTGCATATTCAATGGCATCTGATACCATAGAGGGCCAATAATAACCCATACGTCTAATACGATCCTGTAATTTAGGACCAGGTTGATGTGCTCCACAAACACCATCATGAGCTTCACGCAATACTTGTTTGGCTTCATCACCAGCTAAACAGCGTAGAAGAAGACCATCATAAGTTCGCCGATAGAGGGTCTTGGTAGTTTGATTGTAATAGAATCGGAGAGATCGACGTCGAACACTTGTAGCCTCCTTAGGATCTTCAGGGAGTATGTCATGAACCACAAAGTCAATGAAAGGAGTTCTCCAATCTTCATCAATAACATTGACTTCAGCAAAATTACTGAATTCAATATTACGATTGTTTTCGATGCAGAACAGTTCTCGATTGGAGATAACCACGACCTGCTGTCTTTTGATAGGGATGGCCAAGACAGCTGCAAGATTGGCCAAAGCATCTGCTTCGATATTGCAAGCTCGCCGAACATATTCTATGAAAAAAGCTTTAAATGATATAGCTATGTTGATTACTGCTTCGTGATAAGGCATTAGGTCTTGATGACGAACTTCATAAATTCCTCTAACCTGATTAACAACCAGCTTAGAATCATCGTAGACTTCGAGATATTCAACATTCAGTTGTTTGGCTAACTGAAGACCGATGAGTAGAGCATTGTACTCTGCCACATTGTTGGAACAAGGTTCATCTAAAGAGTAGGCTCTTTGGATAGTTAATCCGTCTGGAGAAACGAGGACAACTCCAACACCAGCCACTATAGCACCATTTGGTCCAATTCTTGATGCACCATCAAAGAATAAACGCCAGGTTGGAAACTCTTCGGAGATCATGTTGACTTCTAACGTCTCGTCAGGAATTTCGTCATAGAGTTTAGATGTTTCAGGCACAGGATGAGCCGCTAAGAAGTCCGCCAGCGCTTGACCTTTGACAGACTTTTGTGGAACATATACCATGTCATATTGAGCTTGCAGGATTGCCCATGTAGCCAACCGAGAATTAAGTGTACTTGGTTTCTTCATGAGTACCCGGAGAGGGTTAACTCGAGATATAACGTGAATAGTTTGACCAATGATATAATGCCTCGTCTTTTGCACAGCAAACATGAGAGCCAAGCATTCTTTCTCGACAGGACTATAATGGTGTTCAGCACCAATCATAGTTCGGCTAAGATAGTATATAGCTTGTTCATGGCCTTCTTTATTCTTTTGGGCAAGTAAGGCACCCAATGAATGGTCCATAGCACGGACATACATCAAGAATGGAATGTCAGAGAGAGGTGGCACCAAAACTGGTGGGTTCATAAGATATTGTTTGATATCGTCGAATGCTCGTTGACATTCTTCAGTCCAAACAAAAGATACACCCTTCTTCATTAATTGAGTGAATGGTCTGCAGCGTCCAGACAAGTTCGAAATGAATCGCCTGATGTACGCAAGTCGGCCTTGGAATCCTCGTAGCTCTTTTAGGTTGCGTGGAGGACGCATCTCTTGGATGGCTTTGATCTTCTCGGGATCCACGTGTATACCCTTAGAGGTAATGACGAAGCCGAGAAACTTGCCACTAGAGACACCCAAGAATGACTTGGTGGGATTCATCTTGAGCTGATGTTGACGCATGAGATTAAATATTGTTCTCAAATCTTGGAGGTGATCTTCTTTTAGACGACTTTTAACAGCAATATCGTCCACGTAACATTCGACTGTTTTGCGAAGATGATCTTTGAAAATAGTATTCATAGCACATTGGTAAGTTGTACCAACATTTTTAAGACCAAATGGCATCACTGTATAACAATAAACACCACGAGGAGTGCAGAAAGATGTATGGTTTTCATCTTCAGGATGCATTTTGATCTGATTATACCCGGAAAATCCATCCATAAAAGATATCCTTTCGAACCCACAAGTATTGTCAATCATGACGTCTGTGATAGGAAGAGGAAATTCATCTTTTGGACATGCTTCATTGAGATCTCGGAAATCGATGCAGACTCGAACTTTTCCAGTTTTCTTCAGAACTGGGACGACATTGGCTACCCAATCAGGATGCTGCTCTTCTCGAATAAAGCCACAAGCGATGAGCTTCTTGACTTCATCATCAATTGCGTCCATCATTTCAGGCTTAAATCACCTTTGTTGCTGTTTGACTGGTTTAGCATTAGGAAGAATGTTCAGTTTGTGAGTAGCAATCTTAGGATCTAAACCTGGCATGTCTTCATAACTCCAGGCAAAGACGTCAATATATTCTTTAATAAGAAGAATCAACTCTTGTTTGTCTGCTTCTGGAAGATTCTTGCTAATAAAAATTGGCCGAGGTGAATCTATTTCTCCTACATCAATTTGAAGTAGTTGATCTTCAGTAGGAGGTTCACGTTGTTCAAATCGAAGTACCCATTGGTTATCCATATGTTGAGCCCAAGGATCTGTTTCCGGACTTTCTTCAATATCTTCATCACAGTCTTCTGGTAGTTCAACAGAGACCATGTTAGAAGATACAATTATACGATGGACTTCACCGATGCTGGTATCGGAATCCCATGATCTGGAATCAGAAGAGTTAGAACGTTCTTCACTATCTGATTCAGAAGCTGCTGGGGATAACAGTGGAGGAGAAGTATATCCGAGACCTTTCTTGGTCCTGTCATAGTATATTTGTGATTTTTCGTTTGGAACTGTTGTACGAATGGGAGTTCGTCTACCTTTACCGTAGTTAAGGCCGCTCTTAAAGTCGTAACCCATCTTTCGGAGGATGTCTTTTGATTGTTGACTATAACGATGGAACTGGAGACGTCCCGTATCGTTAACTTTGCTATCATCCGTATAGTTAATCTTTGTTTCTGGTCTTTTATATAAAAATGCTGAACTTTCACCTTTCTTTAAAGAAGGATGAATACGGTAAGAATCATCTGGATCGTCAAGCGAGACTTCTGTCTGAAGAGATTGTACGACTCCTAGTGTAATTGATTGGAAGCTATCTAACATATCCAAATAACTTTTAGTATAATAAATAACATCAGTATACTGGAAAGTAGATGCTTTTTCATTGATTTGTACATCAGTATTTACAACAGGACCTTTAACCTTAGCAGATTTGGTCAAATTGATTACAAGAGGGGGAGAAGAAGAACGTGGTAGAGGCTTGTTACGACGGAGGTCAATAACAAGTGGCTCAGAAGAGGTGAGCTCCCTTTTTTCCTTGTTGCGATTTAGATCAACAACAAGTGGCTCAGAAGGAATGAGCTGCTTTTTGTCTTTGTTGCGACGTAAGTCGATAACAAGTGGCTCAGAAGAGGTGAGCTCCCTTTGATTTTCATCAGCATCAACTGATTTCTTTTGAACTGGTAAGTGAATAACCAGTAGCTTGGAAGATTGAGGATGAGAGACTCGCCCCTTAACAGGTATGATAAGAGTGTCTTGAGGTACTGCTTTTTGATCTTCTTCAGTATCCATAGCCAATACTACCTTCATAAATTCATCCTTGTACATACGAGCATCGTTGCAATAAGCTTCAATACCCTTGAAAGGATAAAGGTCCGCAACTTCCTTATGAACTTGTCCTTTGTCATCAACGTATTTAAAATATTGATGAAGAGTTGATGGAACGACATTGTGTTCATGGAGGAATGGCCTTCCCAGGAGAGCATTATAAGAACAACCATGATTGTCAATGATATAAAAGGTCACCTTTGTACGAAGATTGCCTATTTGGAGTTTTAGACGAATCTTGCCCAAAGGTTCACTCTTTCCTTGATTAAATCCTAGAATAGTAGTGATCGTGGTTGAAAGACTATGCACTGGTATCTTCAATGCATCTAGCATTGTCTTTGGCATAATACTAAGTGCAGATCCTGGATCTATCAGGATACGATCAACCTTCATTGAATCTACATATCCCGTATAATAAAGAGGACGATCATGTCTATTATCTTCCATTAACATATCATCCTGAGTGAAGGTAATATTTGGGATCAGTTCCAAGACGCTATGATTGTGATGACAAGAGACTGATTCTGATTCTGGCTTCTTGAGAAGAGTTAAGCAAGTTTCAGCCTGCATCAAAGCTTCACTTAGAGTTTCTCGTGTCTCTTTGGAAAGACGCAAGAGTTCAAAGATTGACAACCTGGCTGGTGTATTGGCTAATTGAGCCAATATATCAAAATTGTAAGGCTTCTCAAGCCCAGTAGGAGATGACTTCTTTAGAGGTTTGTCAAATCGAACTTGTTGCTTGCCTTTGTCAGCCGTTGTTGGCTTAGGAGGAATTGATACTACAACTGGTGAAGATGTAGAAGGGACTTCTTCAACAGATGCAGGTTGTACCAGAACAGGTTCGAAAGAAGAAACAGGATCCTTTTGCCCTTCAGAATGATCTTTCAAATAAGCTTTTCCTGATCTTGTGCCTAACAGAATCTCTTCGTCAACAATGGGATCAAAAGATACCATGTTGCAGATTTTGGTCTTGCCTTTAGAACGAATTTTCTTCTTGGAAGATATCTCAAATTCTGGAGCAAGATCAGGATGGATCCACATAATTTTACCGTTGTCAAGAGACAAGGGAATAAGACCTTCATTGGATGGAAGCGGGAAATTCTCAATTTCAAGGGTTGCTTTAGGAATTGGAATGACACCATGCTGTATCATCTGCGGAGGGAAATCTCCAAATTGAACTGAAACCATATTTGCCGTAACAGTCTTCTCATCTTGTTGCAAAGTGACTACACCTGCATTAACAAGCTCTTGAATCTTACCTTTGAGCACATAGCATGCTCGAGTAGGATGTCCAATAAATCGGTGATAGACACAATACTTGGGATGATCAGTTTTATTGACTTCATCAGGTTTCTTTGGATCAAGGAGTTGAATTTTGTTGCTTTTGAGTAAACACTCAAAGATACTTGCAGTGTCACTTTTGTCAAAGGAATATTCTACCTTCGGACGAGGTTCCCTCGGTGGAGGTGCAGAAGGAGTAGGAGTAGATGTAGGTGGGGCCACATTGACAGCCAAAGATTCTTTATTTTTGTTCAAGTTAATGTTTAAAGTCTCTTTCGCTTTGCGATTGTTCTGGCGATTGCCACCACCTGAATTCTGATGCTCATCGCGATCAGGGTTAGACATTTGTACCCCCAATTGTTTAAACTTGTCGGCACTTACTTCAGCGGCTTTGGCGTTGACGATGAATGAGGGCCAATCTTGGAATTGAGTAGATCCCGTCCACATACTGATAATAGGCAAAAGATTTGCCTTACAAGTATCAATAGTGACAGCAGCTGGAGTCCCTGGAGGCATTTTCAAAGCTTCACGGCGGAACCGTTCAATAAAGCTCTCAGCAGTTTCATTATGTTTTTGTTTGATTTTGTTGAGAGCTGACATCGTCATATCATTAAATCCTTCATAGAACCGTTCCAGAAAGATTTGTTTGAGACCTGAAAAAGAAGTAATGCAACCATCGGGCAAACTTCTGAACCAGTCGTATGCTACGCCGGCTAAACAACCGACGAACACTCTGGTAAGAAGAGCGTCATTTGGCTGAAGTTGAGCAGTCATTACCTCAAAATGATTGATGAATTGACTCGGGGAAGTACTGCCATCGAACAGAGAGATTGTAGGGATTTTGTACTTTGGGGGAAACGGGACGTCCTTCCATTCAACCGGATAGGGCTGTTTAATCCCCAACCTTTGTAGATTGTCTTTCTCTTTAAATGCTTCAAACTGGGTTCGTAAGAGTTTGACAGCTTTATTGGCGTCTTCTGATGAAGAAGAAGGAGCAGGTTGAATTGTAGTGGTAGGAGGAGGAACAGCGTTGTAAGCACTACCCCCAGCTCCTGAATGGCTAGGCGTAGTTTGTACTTGCACTTGTACAGGAGGCATTTGGGGAGGCACTACCCCCAGCCCAGTATTGGCAGGTATTGAAGATGCTATGATCTCTGGACTAGTAATAGGTGCTGTTGGTGGTGTAACATGCTGTGCTACAATGATGGAATGCATACTAGCGACCATTTCAGCCATGGTCTTTAGCTTATCTTCAAGTGCAGCAATTCGCTGTTCTTGATTTGCGGAGGTTGAAGCATCTGGATCATCGGTGACAACATAAGCCGTCACTTCTCTTGGCACAGTGAAAGATACTGTTTGTTCAGAACTTTCACTGTATGCATCATAATCAGAAAACGAATCATATCCTGACTGAGAAACAGGGAGATGACTTGAAGGATTTTGAGGAAGATTCCTTTGACCGATTGTATCTCGGCTTCGGGAACGGGTATGTTGAAATACTCCTTCTGAAGATTCTTGAATTAATTCCAAATACCGTTGGCTTGGCTTGCGGAGTCTACCATGCTTAGAGCATCTTTTACCCCCAGTGTCTCGGGAAGTCATGTTAACAGAAGCATACAAAACTTCATCTTCTTCTGACATAGGTTCAGATTTAGCAAAAGTTAAACGATCGAAGACAGATCGTTTTGTCGTTTGACAACAGCATTGGATGATGACTTTATGATTACAGTGATGATCAGATGATTGAACTGGAGGAGTTGAGGCATTATCCCGTTTTTGTCTGAGATGTTCTCGGAGATCAGAAACTATGCCAGGACGAGGAAAGGTTCGAGGAATATGTTCTTTAACAATATTCGGAACATGGTTCCGATTCTTCAAATGTTTAGTCCCTTGAGTATACAGGGAAGTACTCACTTCATTGGCATAGGTATCAGGATTTTTGTTCCTGGAGGTTTGTCTTTGAGGCTTGACCTTCGGCATAGGTTGCTTACGTTTTGCCGAAGTTGGCCTGTTAAGATATGTTCTTAGATCTGCAAATTCACCCCCAGGAGTTTCTGTTTGAGACACTAACAGTTTTCCCTGTCTGGAACGACAAATTTGGAGAGTCGGGAGGTCCTGGAATTCTGCTATCGGAGTAGGCAGAATACCTCTTTGATTAGTACAAGTACTCTTGTTATAAAGGAAAGAAGAATCCTTGTTTGCCAGAGTTCTTGAATTGATTGGAGCCGAGACACATTGAGATGGATCTTCTTCAGTAAAGACTGAAGAAGACTGAGAAAAGACTAAGGGGCCTTTTCCTTTGTTTTGAGATGAAGGGTTAGCTAAAGAGCGTTTCCCTCTGTTATTTTCCAAGTCATGAGACAAGGAAGTTTGAGAAAAGACCAATGGACCTTTTCCTTTGTTTTGAAGAGAAGGAGGAATAGTCAAAGGACTACCTTCAATGGATTGCGCAGGGGCAATAGGGTGTTTGGGAAGAGGAGTAGAATCTCTTCTTTTATTGTGAGAAGCCAGAAATTTAGCCAAAAGGCTATTTTTCTTGGATTGTGCAGACTTGGTTTGCGCATGGGTGGAAGGTGCACTAGTCATTTGTGCATTAGAAGCTTTGGTAGGAAGTGCATCAGGAGTTCTTGTCTTAGAGTGCTTGGGAAGCACTTTAGTTACTGGAGTGCTATTTTGCGCAGGAAAAGCCACTGCCAATTGCGCCAGAGTCATAGGAGTCTTCTGTTTTGACAAGGCAGCATATGAAGTAGCTTGCGCAACAGTTGCAACAGATTGTGCAGTCTTGACTGCAACAGATTGTGCAGCAGTTGCTGAGACAGACTGTGCAACAGTTGGCACAGCAGTTTGTGCAGCAGTCTGACTAGCAGATTGTGCAATAATTGGTACAGCATCCTTGGTGGCAAAAATGTCAGATTGTGCAGACTTGGAGACCCAAACTGAGCGCATTTTGCTCTTAGCAGAAGTGGCTACAGTACGGGGAGTGGTCTTGGAGTTGAGCATCGCCTCGTAGGCTGTCTGATTGACCTTAACAACCAGCGTCTTCTGCGTCTTCCCGATAGACGCCACATCACATTGAGTTGCTACTTCCTCGTCGGAGGAGAAAGTTGTCCCCAGCAGAGTCGCCATTTTGTTTGCAAAAACAAAAGTATAGAACTTTATTGATACAAACTGTAATAAAGATTACAAGAATTCTGGGAAAATTACAACTATAGGAATCCAATCTTGATGACGATTGCTTTATCCCTTGGACGATGTGAACTGTGAAGACGAAGCCTTTGAAGTTGAAAACAACTCTGGAAACTGAAGGCAAAAGCCTCTGAAGTTGAAGACAAAAGTCTCGGAAGAATGCAGCAGCACTTTGGCAAGAACTCCTGAACTCTCTGATTTCTGATCTCTGATCCTGATCTCTTTAAAATGAAGACTTGAAACTCTATTTATAGAGTTCTGAAAATAACTAACTTTCAGTTATTTTAGACTGCGCAGGATGATTTGCGCAGCATTGGTTTGCGCAACATTGATTTGCGTAGACAGTTACTGGATCGTGGGCCAACTATCATGGACACATGGCATCATTTGATAGAAATGCGCATGATCGTGCATAAACAGTTGCCACGTAATGAGCAATCGATGGCATGAATGCCACGTATAACTTATCAATTATATTGATGGAGTGCGCAGAGTTGAATTGCGCATACATGGTTTGCGCAGACTCAAACTGCGCAGGATTGGTTTGCGCTGCCAGCTGTCAGCCGCCCTCGAGCACTGTGCGGCGCAGGAAACGAACAGATTCCTTGTTATTCGTACTGTCAGTTGTCAGAAAAGATTTGATTTGATTTGGTAATGATGACTTCTGCCACGTCAGTCTGCGCAGTTGGAAGTGTGCGCAAAGCAGTATGCGCAATCTATTGTCTGCGCAATTCATCCAAATGATGGGTTTCTTGATTTCTTGACTTTGTTGATTGATGCAACTTGATTTTTTAGGACCTACAAGGCTGGGCGTTGTTACGTTCTCGTACCCTCACGGTGGGTGCGGGTCGTGACAATGGTTCTTACGGATTGGTATTTCTGGATCCCGACGAGAGATGTTTCTCCTTCTTAGGTTGGGATGTATTGTGCAAGCTCCCTTGTAGCTCTTGCTCAATATATGGTCACTGATTCTAGAGAAGGTTCGCGACCTTCTCATTAGAATTCCGTGCAGTGACGTGTCTTGTTTGGATCCATTCTACCAGTTGGGGTAAGGGGAGTAGTAGCGTATACCTGTGATCAGATCCATCCCGCATTCCCGAACAGTGTGAGTCATATACCGCACATATGACTTGCCAGGCCAGTTCTTGACAGGTACCCAAGCCGATCACAAGCTGAAACTACTACTCACACACATTGGACATATGGCTTACCTTGATTTGTGTACATACCATGATTCTGTTCTACTTTCTTGTTCTAGCACTAGCTCTACAGCTTACCATGCCATGATACATACATGTACACTCTATGATTCATTATATATGCTCTATTTACAGTCTTATAACTTTTATTCTATCTTGAGATCTGTTATGAGATATATGTACTCATTCCATCCTGACTGGATATGTTGACAAAATATTACAGATACTGATGAGGGAGATTGTAGTACCTACTATGGTCCGGATGACGTAGTGGGCTTAGACTTGGTCCCGCAGGGCTTAGCTCCGCCTGACGAGACTTTACCTATTGTTTAGTTAGAGTAGGTCTTTTGTACTGGACCTTGTCTCCAGTTATTTTTGAGACTGTATTACATTTGGATTGTATTAGAGACTGGACTTGTATATTATTTGTGTTTGGACTTGACAGGTTATATTTTATCGTCTTGTTGCCTTTATCTTTCAGTCTTTACTTTATCATCTTAGAGTTGTGATTGAGCACTCATATATATATTCACTGCTTGTCCTCTGTTCGGAGTTGACCATATTCTCGACAGGTTTTTGATATATATATATATATAAACTGTTATTAGAGTAGAAAACCTACAGCGTTCCATGCCGTTTTTCCGGTGAGGGCTGGGCGTTGTCACGTACACGTGCCCTTATAGCGGGTGCGAATCGTGACACGTTTTAGTGGTTGCCCACGCAGGTCTTGAAGTCGCAATTAGTGCGATGTCGTAGCGGCACTCGTCTTAGTGTGTTGACTACGAGCCTGTGTTACACATAGGAGGTAGTAGGCTAAGAGTACTCAATCACAGTAGGATCTTTCCTTGCTTATCTTGCTTACCGTCTTTGATATTGATTTACTGTATTCTAGCTGTCCTCCTTTGATATTGTCCTTCATGTGCCATATTGATATCTTCTTTTCAATCTGTCTTCAGGATGGTTATGACTCATTCTTTCGGTGAGGAGCACGGGGAGACGGAGAGGTCTGCTACCTCTGGCGGACAGGCTCCGGTCACTTCTCCTGCAGATGGGACTTCTATTGGGGCTCTCGGGGGTACTCCTCCAGCGCTCTCGATGACCGTCCCTGGGGCCATTGCGGGTGCTCTTCCCGCAGTGTCGGGGGCTACGACGGGAGCTGTCGGGGGCGTTCTTCCTCCTCAGCAGGGGACTCCTCCGGTGATGATGGGAGCTATTCCTCAGTTGCCTTCTCTGCCCACAGACATGGGGCAGATGCTCGCGTTCTTTCAGCAGGTGCTGGAGTCCCAGCGGGCCCAGCACGAGGCTCAATTGAGGCAGACAGTGGCCATGCACCAGGGCATGGAGGATGTGCACAGGTTGGCTATGGCGGCAGTGGAGCGTGGGGCTCCACAGAGGGAGGTACAGCAACAGCAGAAGATCGGGGATATCCAGGCTTTCAAGAAGCTGGGTCCGAGAGATTTCAAGGGGACCGAGGGCATTATTTATGCTGATGACTGGCTCGAGGATATCGAGCGTCAGATGAGGGCCTCCCGCCTGGAAGACGACCTGAAGGTCGAGGCGGTTGGCTTACAGTTGTTAGATGTTGCCCGGACATGGTTTCGGAACGAGCCGGCTCTTGCAGGAGAGGGCCACACTTGGGATGAGTTTCGGGCCCTGTTCAGAGAGAAGTTCTTTTCCTCCACAGACAAGATCGGCCTAGTGTGGCAGTTCCAGAACCTGCAGCAGGGCGGGATGACTGTGGAGGAGTATGCGGTGGAGTTCGGCCGGCTGAGCCGATACGCCGAGTACATGGTGAGCGACCCGGTGATCTGAGCAGAGCGCTTCCGGGAGGGATTAACATGGGATATCAAGATCCCGATCCCTTCCTTCTATGCGACATATGCAGCGGTTTATGCGGAGGCTCGGAAGGTGGAGAGGGAGTGGGGCTTGAAGCCGAAGAGGGATCGTGATTTATTTTCGGGGGCCAGTAGCAGCGCAGGGGCTGCTAAGCGCCCTCAGTTTAAGCATCAGTCTTTCCAGCATCATCAGCAGCAGGGGCAGGCCAGAGCGTCTATTCAGAGGGGTCAGCAGTGTCCGGGGCAGAATGATCCACCGTGCCACTTCTGCAAGAAGTCCGGTCACCTCTTTGAGTTCTGCAGGAGGAGGCTGGGGCTGTGTCTCTTTTGCGGTGCCGCTGGGCATCAGATGCGGGAGTGTCCCAAGAACTCCCGTGTTACTGGAGCTGCTCAGAGGGCACCTGTTCAGAGGGCACCAGCTGGTGTGCCGGTAGTTCAGCAGCGAGGTCCACTTTCGACTCAGCAGCAGCAGTTTGTTCAGCACCGCCAGCAGAGGGGTGGTCAGGGTAGAGCCTTTACTCTTGCAGCCGAGGAGATGGAGCCTATTGTGGATGTTGTCGCAGGTTCTATTCTGCTCGATTCTTTTCCAGCTTTGGTCTTATTTGATTCTGGTGCTACGCACAGTTTTGTGTCTGTTTTTTTTGCTCGTAGGCACAATATTATTGCTGAGTATCTTGGTAGGACTTGCAAGATTATTACTGGAAATGGCATCATCCTAGTTAATAATGTTTGCAAGGGGCGGAGAGTTTCTTTGAGAGGCCGGGAGCTGAGTGCGTGTTTGCTCGTAATGCCACTTCCGAGCTACGATATGGTACTCGGTATGGACTGGTTGAGCATGCACCACGCTAGCATCGACTGCAGAGGGGACAGGATTCTGTTTAGGCCGCTGGGAGAGCCGGAGTATGAGTTCACCAGGGGTACAGCGGAGCAGGGAGATGGATTCTGCGGAGCATTGTTGGCGGGGCCGGTGTTGCCGCATCCACTCATTGCTGAGTTCTTGGATGTATTTCCCGAAGAGCTGCCCGGGATGCCGCCAGATCGTGATGTTGAGTTTTCTATAGACCTAGTACCGGGCGCTGAGCCTATCTTCCAGCACGTCTATAGAATCAACAACAGTGAGTTAGCGGAGCTTAAGAGACAGGTCGACAAGCTGGAGGACAAGGGCTTTATTCGATCTAGTTCTTCACCTTGGGGCATGCCAGTTCTTTTCGTCCCCAAGAAGGATGGTATGGTACGTCTGTGCATTGATTACAGGGCGCTCAACAATCTTACCATCAAGAACAAGTATCCTTTGCCAAGGATTGATGATTTGTTCGACCAGTTGAGCGGGGCGAGGGTGTTCTCGAAGATCGACTTGCGTACCGGCTACCATCAGCTAAAGGTGAAGCGGGATGACATTTCGAAGACTGCCTTTCGGACCCGCTATGGCCAGTATGAGTATACCGTTATGCCGTTTGGGTTGACCAACGCCCCGACGGTATTCATGAACTTGATGAACAAGGTATTTCATCAGTACCTTGACAAGTTCGTGGTGGTCTTCATTGATGACATTCTCATCTATTCGAAGACACCAGAGGAGCACGAGGAGCACCTGAGGATTGTGTTGGACACTCTCAGGAGGGAGCAGCTGTATGGAAAGCTGTCCAAGTGCGAGTTCTTCTTGGATCGTATGGAGTTCCTAGGCCATGTTGTCTCTGGCGAGGGGATTTCAGTGGATCCGAAGAAGATTTCTGTGGTAGAGTCCTGGTCTACGCCGAGCTCAGTAGCAGAGGTTCGGAGTTTTCTGGGTCTGGCAGGTTACTATCGGAGGTTCGTACAGGACTTTTCCAGGATTGCCCAGCCGATGACCCGTCTTACCAGGAAGGACGAGGAGTTTGTTTGGTCCGAGGAGTGCCAGGCCGCCTTCGAGGAGCTGAAGGCGAGGTTGACTACAGCTCCTATCTTGACGCTGCCATCTGGATCTGGTGGTTATACGATCTACAGTGATGCTTCAGGATGGGGTTTGGGTTGTGTGCTTCAGCAGCACGGGAAGATAATTGCCTATGCATCTAGGCAGTTATGTCCTCATGAGAGGAATTACCCTACCCACGATTTGGAGCTGGCAGCAGTCATCTTTGCTTTGAAGCTGTGGAAATACTATCTGTACGGAGAGCGAGTTGAGATCTATACAGATCACAAGAGCTTGAAGTACGTGTTTACCCAGAAGGAGCTGAATATGAGGCAGAGACGATAGTTAGAGCTGATGAAGGATTTTGATATATCCTTACAGTACCATCCGGGGAAGGCTAACGTGGTCGCGAATGCTTTGAGCAGGTATCCCGTAGCTATGTGTTTGACGATGGATCGTCACCTTCTGGCAGATTTGGAGAGTTTGGGCATAGAGGTGATAGTTTCTGGGTTCGAGGCGCAGATGTGGGGTCTCCAGGTACGGTCGGAGCTGATGGACAGAGTCAGAGCATCTCAGTTTGAGGATGAGGCTCTGAGAGTCATCAGGGAGCAGGTCCATGCAGGACTGTTGGATGAGTTCTCTATAGCAGGGGATGGGTCGTTGAGGCATGGTACCAGATTGTGCATGCCGAGCGGAGGACTTCGGGAGGAGGTTCTTCAGAAGGCGTACCGTTCTCAGTACTCTATGCATCCAGGAGCCAATAAGATGTATAGAGACTTGAGACAACATGTTTGGTGGTATGGCATGAAACGTGAGGTGGCTCAGTTCGTTTCGAGATGCTTGGTGTGCCAGCAGGCGAAGGCCGGAAGGCAGAGACCAGGTGGATTGCTCCAGCCACTACCCATTCCTGAGTGGAAGTGGGAGCATATCACTATGGACTTTGTATCTGGGCTTTCGCGCTCTCCAGGAGAGAAGGATGCGATTTGGGTCATTGTTGATCGATTGACCAAATCGGCCCACTTTTTGCCTTTTAAGGTAGGTTTATCTACGGAGAGGTTGGCCGAGATGTACGTGCGACAGATAGTCCGATTGCACGGGGTTCCAGTGAGTATAGTCTCGGATCGGGACAGCCGATTCACTTCCTACTTCTGAAGGAGTTTGCAGCTTAGCTTGGGCACATCGCTCAAGTTCAGTACCGCATACCACCCCCAGACAGACGGGCAGTCGGAGAGGACGATTCAGACCCTCGAGGATATGCTGCGTACCTGTGTCTTGGACTTCGGGAGATCTTGGGAGGACCACCTTCACTTGGTAGAGTTTGCTTACAATAACAGCTACCAAGCCAGTATAGAGATGTCACCTTTCGAGGCTCTATATGGACGGAGGTGCCGTACTCCCTTGTCTTGGGATGATGTCGGCAAGAGGGTTTTGCTTGGCCCTGAGATGGTAGTAGATGCTGCAGAGAAGGTCAGGGTTATCAAAGATAGACTTCGGGTGGCACAGGATAGGCAGCGGCATTGGGCCGATAGCCATCGGAGGCCATTGGAGTTTGAGGTATAATTTAGATTTTTCTAGTATTTGAGTCCGATTGTGATTGTTTTAGATCAAGCTCTAAGTCTTGTGTTTTGTTCTAGGTTGATGATCTTGTCTTTCTGCGGATTTCTTCGACGCGTGGCATGATTCGTTTTGGTGGCGGCGGGAAGCTTAGTCCACGATACATCGGACCATTCCGTATCCTGGGCAGAGTCGGTGCAGTGGCTTACCGACTGGAGTTACCGCCCGCACTAGAGGGAGTGCACAGTGTGTTCCACGTGTCGCAGCTGAGACGGTACGTGGCAGATCCCAGTCACGTCTTAGACCACTCCGAGATCGAGGTGGGACCGACACTCAGCTATCCAGAGAAGCCGGTTGAGATCTTGGACCGGAGAGAGAAGGTGCTCCGGAACCAGGTCATTCCCTTGGTTCGCGTTGCATGGAGACACCACTCTCCAGGTGAGTCTACCTGGGAGAGGGAGGATGACATACGGGAGCGATTTCCATATCTCTTCGAGCCTTGAGGTAAAGTTCCTTCTTTTTCTTCCTTGTTCTGTTCATGATTGCTGTGTTAGTTCTCATTCAATTTCGAGGACGAAATTTTTTTTAGGAGGGTAGATTTATCACCTCCAGTTTTCAAATTAGAGGTATTTTCATCATTTTCAAGTTTTATAATTTTTTAGGAATTTTATTTGATTTTATATGATTTTTAGGGATTTGTTTGAGTTGGTTTGAATTTTATCCAATTTGGACTTAAGTTGGAGACCCGGGTAGCCTGGACACTAGTGGGACCCACATACTAGCTGGGCTTGGCCCACATGCCATCCTAATTAGGCTAGAAACCATAAACCCTATTGCCATGGCTTAATTAGTCATTTTAGATCTTAATTAGTATTTAGAATTTAAACCGAAATGAACCGAACCAAACCCGAACCAACTAAAACCTAAGTCTAATGGGTTTGGAGGGTTATTGGATCTCACCCAAACCCAATAACCCCCCCACCATGGCCGGCCACATATAGGAGCAAACCCCCTCTTCTTCTTCACTAGGTAACTCTCTCCCTCTCTCAAATTTTATTTCTTTCCTCCAAGCTCCTTTCTTCTCCAAGGAAATCTAATTTAGGTAAGCAATTAAATTCTCTATTTGTTGCTCTTTGCATTTAATGTCTTCACAATAATTATAGAGGGGGAGATTCTCTACACTTTGCCCACAAATTTTGTAGGATTCTCTAGAAATCTAGGTTAGAGATTTTTAGGGGTTTTTATATAAAGAGAAATATATATATAAGTATATATATATATATATATATATATATATATATATATATATATATATATATGTGTATTTGTGAGTGAGTGTCTATGAAATTATATGAGTGTGTGTAGAGGGATGTAGAGAATGGTGGTGGTGGTGTATGAATGAGAGTGGTGGTGGTGGTTGTGTGTGAGAGTGAGTGTTTGTGTGAGTGAGTATGTATATATAAATATATCTATATGTGTGTGTGTCTACGTGTATGTATATATATATATATATATATATATATATGTGGGTGTGTGTATATATATATATGTAGATAGATGTGTGTGTATATATATATGTATATATAGATAGATAGGTAGATGATAGATATAGATAGATAGATATATAGATATATATATATATATATATATATATATATATAGAGAGAGAGAGAGAGAGAGAGAGAGAGAGAGAGTAGAGTAGAGAGGAGATAGAGGGAGAAGAAGAGAGAAGAATGCAGCAGTAGTGGCAGTCTCAGCTGCAGCAGCTGCTCAGCAGAAGCAGTAGCACCTGCAGCAGTAGCAGCAAGCAGCTGCAGCAGTAGGGAGCAGCCCCCCATTTTAACCCCCTTTTAGCCTATAATCCCCCCTATCTATATATATATATATGTATATATATAGATATGTATATATATAGATAGAGGTAGATATATATATATAAGAGATTAGAAAGTTAGAAGTTTAGAAGAAGTAAAGAAAAGAAGAAGAGAATGAGAAGAAGCTTAGAAGAAGTATGAGAAGGAGAATAGGAAGAGAGGAGGGAAAAGAGAATAGAAAATTAGGAAATTGAAGAGGATAGGAAAAGAATGAGAAGAGGGAATTAGAATAAGAAAATTAGAAGAATAGGATTTAGGGGAGTTTGAGTTAAGAGGTGAAATCGAGCTCCGAGTATCGGAACGCGATAAAACTTGGGAGAGACCTAGAATACGTGAATTAGACTTTGCGGGTAGGCTCCCGAGTTGAAATCGGGGTTGTAGGGCGCCGGTATCGTGCCGTACCATTGCGTATCTTGAAATATTCAAGATATCGCCAATGGGCCGTAAGATGGACTAGACGTCCACTCTACCTAGGTATTTTGGTAGATAATGAACCTATAGGCTAGTATCATACTACCCTAGGGAGCACGGGTCAAAATATCAAGCGTAGGTAGGCTAACTGGGTAATTGCCTAAGTTAGAATTTTACCTTTTTAAAGGATAAAATAGGATATTGGCCTACGGCCAAGATTCGGGTTTTGAAGTCCAAGATGGACTTGGATATGGGTTGTAGAGGTTGGTAATGATTAGAAATAGCCGTCTTGACCTAGTCTTGACCCCGGTTGACCACGGTTGACTTTTTAGACCAAAAGTCAACTATGGGTCAACACTTTACCCAATTTAGTCCCAAATTCCATTAAACTTGGACAGTTGACCAAAAGTCAACTATTAGTCACCAGTGACCTAGGGTTGACCTAGAGTTGACCAGAGTTGACCCGTTGACCAAAAGTCAACGGTAAGTCAATTTTCGACCTAGTTTGATTCGGATTGATTTCCAATGTTATTCTATGACCAAGATTGACCCAACTAGACATGTCTTGACCTAGAATGACTTAATAGGATTTAATTTTGATTTAACTTTACTTCCTAAACATAGTATTGATACATCTTGTTCTCTATAGGTCCTCGAGACACTGCAGTGGATCCGGTTGACATATTTTATCATCTTACAGGCGAGTACATTCTCTGATAACTTATTCCCACTTTATGATAACTGTTATGATTCATGTACTTAGTGTTGATATGCTTATTCCTGACACATGGTTCTCACAGATTGGTATTCCTGGATCCCGATGAGAGATGTTTCTCCTTTTTAGGTTGGGATGTATTGTGCAAGCTCCCTTGTAGCTCTTGCTCAATATATGGTCACTGATTCTAGAGAAGGTTCGCGACCTTCTCATTAGAATCCCATGCAGTTATGTGTCCTGTTTGGATCCATTCTTCCAGTTGGGGTAGGGGGAGTAGTAGCGTATGCCTGTGATCAGATCCATCCCGCATTTCCGAACAGTGTGAGTCATATACCGCACATATGACTTGCCAGGCCAGTTCTTGACAGGTACCCAAGTCGATCACAAGCTGAAACTACTACTTACACACATTGGACATATGGCTTACCTTGACTTGTGTACATACCATGATTCCGTTCTACTTTCTTGTTCTAGCTCTAGCTCTACAGCTTACCATACCATGATACATACATGTACACTCCATGATTCATTGTATATGCTCTATTTACAGTCTTATAACTTTTATTCTATCTTGAGATCTGTTATGAGATATATGTACTCGTTCCATCCTGACTGGATATGTTGACAAAATATTACAGATGCTGATGAGGGAGATTGCAGTACCTACTACGGTCCGGATGACGTAGTGGGCTTAGACTTGGTCCCGCAGGGCTTAGCTCCGCCTGACGAGACTTTACCTATTGTTTAGTTAGAGTAGGTCTTTTGTACTGGACCTTGTCTCCAGTTACTTTTTAGACTGTATTACATTTGGATTGTATTAGAGACTGGACTTGTATATTATTTGTGTTTGGACTTGACAGATTATATTTTATCGTCTTATTGTCTTTATCTTTCAGTCTTTACTTTATCATCTTAGAGTTGTAATTGAGCACTCATATATATATTTACTGCTTGTCCTTCGTTCGGAGTTGACCATATTCTCGACAGATTTTTGATATATATATATAAACTGTTATTAGAGTAGAAAACCTACAGCGTTCTACGCCGTTTTTTCCGGTGAGGGCTGGGCGTTGTCATGTACACGTGCCCTTATAGCGGGTGTGGGTCGTGACACCATGTATTCCTTAGGATCTCGTCTAACCGCGACGTCATTCGCTTTGGCGTACGGGGAAAGCTTAGTCCTAGGTATATAGGGCCGTTCGATATCCTGGAGCGAGTAGGAGATGTATCCTATCGTCTCGCTCTTCCGCCGTCGCTAAGTGAGGTACATGATGTATTCCATGTATCCCAATTACGGCGGTACATCCCGGACCCGAGCTATATCCTGGACCATTCGGAATTGGTTGTTGGTACCAACCTTTCTTATGAGGAGAGGCCCGTGTCTATATTGGACTGGAGAGAAAAGATACTCAAGAACAAGACTATTAGTTTAGTCCGTGTTGCTTGGGGTCATCACTCTCTAGGTGAGTCAACGTGGGAGCGTGAGGACGACATCCGATCGCGATACCCCGACTTGTTTGACTCGTAAGGTATAATGTCCTCCTTATGCCTTATGCTTTCCATCTCTTGCTTGCATGTATGATTGTTTGATTGTTTGCTTAGTGTAGCTTATTTGTGGATAGTATAGCGGCTCTCACATCTCTAAGCATCTTGATTTAAATTCCGAGGACAAAATTCTATTAAGGTGGGTAGAGTTGTAATGCCCGTATTTCGGAATACGTATTTTGATTAGGCCCATATGTACTTCTGACCTGTATTTTATTTTTTCGGGTTTTGGCCTGTAATTGTAATTTGGCTCGACTTGCGAATTTTGGTTTTCTCGTAAATTGGGTTTTGACCTGGCGTGGTTTATTCTTGTGGAGAAGGGTTTGGTTTGGTTTGCATTGGACTACCTTAGTTAACCTCCACCCCCAACACAACACACCATCCCTCATTAAAATCCTACCTAACTTTCTCTCTCCTCATTACTCTTCCATTAATTTTCTCCATCTTCTTCTTCCTTCCTCCACACAACACCCAACCTCCATAGGCAAGTACACCTTGCCACCAAATAGGAAACCTATTTTATTTGTCCATTAGATAGATTAGGCCATGGTGAACAACATTAGAACTTGGCATTTTGTGAATTGGAGTCTCCATTTTTCTAGATCTAAGTTTTAACCATTTTCAGATTTTCTTGGTTTTGATCTATTAAACTTAAATTTTTGCTTGTTTTGAGGCTTCCATGTGGAAGAGAATTTAATTTTACACAAGTTAGAACTTTGAAAATCTAAATTTCGTTTTGATTTGGCCAAGTTATGAAGTTTGGAATTTTGGTGCTCTTGGGTTTTCTCTTTCGGCCTGCTGGAGAAGAAGACTCGGCCAGCGCTCTTTAGCGCTGGGCTGAACCGTACCAACCCCTCCTCGGCCAGCGCTCTTTAGCGCGGGGCTGACCCGCGCTCGGCGCCCTTTGGCGAACCGTGCTCACTTCCCAGTGCCTTTGACCCTAGCGCAACCCGATCCCAGCGCAGTTCATTCCCCAGCGCAGTTCATTCCCCAGTGCAGTTCATTCCCCTAGTGCAATCCTACCCTAGCGCAACCCGACCCCAGGAACCCCAGCGCAATCTACTTGCCCATGGTAGTTTGGTTGTATTTTTCCTTGGGATTGGCATCTCTTTTGTGGATTGGAGTTCTGAGATCTTGTTCCACACAACACGACTGTCTTGACCCGACACGACTTGACACGATTTTCGGTGTTTTGCTTATGACTAGTACGTTTTCTGTAATTTCTGTGATTTATGATCCTAATACTTTCTGATCTTCTTGACCCGATGGGGTGCGCTCTTAACATGTAACCTGTGATTCATAATTAATCTTTGTACTGGATAACTTGATAGTGGCCCGTGGCGGCGCACTCCTGACTTGTAACATGACTTGACTTGATGCTGTTGTGATGGCGAACTTGACTCATTAACCAACTCTGGCACCGTGGGTGTTCATTCTTGCTGCTTCATGCAATTCACTTGTCTTGTCTTGCATCATGTCTAGGACGTGACTCCCTGGTTACCACGGTCAGGGATTCATACTGAATATGGACTAGGCTAATTACTAGATCAAACTGTAGTTCATGGAGAATTCCCAGTCACAGGCGATCTCGTTATCTGGGCGCTTTAAATGGACTTGTAGCCTGCCGACGAGTAGGGCACATTTCCAGCACACTGTCACGTGTTGCACCCTCTAAGTCACCTAAGGGTATATCGTCTCCTGGGCGATGTACCCAACCATACTCTCAACCCGCGGAAGGATAACTGGATAGTCTGCAGGGCTTGGGACTGGGTATTTCTCATTTGCATCTTGTTAGTAATTAGGCTTACGATAACCCTAGTTAGTTAAGTAGTACGACGTGGTATTTGCTTGGCCGCTTGTGAATGGATGGTGTCCAGCCCTGTCTAAGTCTCGTCTAGTCCCAGTACCTGGTACTTCTGAACATGATTGTTTTACTTATCTTTAACAATAAATGGGTAGAGACAAAGTGCTATTCAGGCGAAGGGTTACAACCCCGGTACTTGTTTGGTTTAAGGGTTGTAACCTGGCTTCCGGAATGGTTCCACGTCCCTAATTATTTATTGTCCTGTTGTACTCTTTATTACTTGTACTTTTTTTATTTCTTATGATCTGATATGCTGGCTTTCGTTCTTATTTCGTGGCCTCCTTTGTGGCACTTGCTCTTTCTGGGGTTTGACCCAGCTGGTTTTGTGTGGCCAGATTTCGGAGCAGCTCCCGAAGATCTACCGAACTTTCAGCCCAATGGTGACAACTAGACGGAACCCGGGCTACGAGTGGATTTTCCTTTTTGATTTGCTCACTACATTGTAAAATTATTCTTTTGAGGTGTTTAGCCGACGAGCACGTGTTAGCTCGATACATATTTACTTACTGTCTGCCTACGGGCTGTAACATGATTAACAAATCCTAGGGTTGATCATGTATGACTGAACTCTTGCTAGTCTTGACATTTTGTACGACTAGCTTCATGATCATCCAATATGTAATGCATGGGACGCCTTGCTATTATATATTTGGTGCTCTAACATCTTGTAACTATTATTGCTTGCTTGAGATTGAGACAATAGGCTTGTTCATGACCATAGGAGACTGTTGGCTTGTAGTTAAACCCTCATATATCTAGACAGCCGTGACCGTATAGCAAGGTGGATTCCATTTCAATATACGTAGCTGGCTATGTACGCCCCCGCTCTCCAGTATTCTGGTTCTGGGGCGTCACACCTACTGAAATTGACTAAGACTAATTAACTAGAATAATTCAGTAGTCATGAAGAGATTCCCAGCTACAAGCAATCCCGTTATCTGGGCGTATTCAGTGGACTTGTTGTCACGACCCGCACCCTTATGAGGGGCACGAGCTCGTGGGTACGTCCAGCCTATGCCGCAGTATCGGCGGCAGAACGCTGTATATAACGTCTGTAAATACTACGACTAACAGTATAAAGGTACCTGTACAGTATATACTCTCCGAGTGGAGGTGACATAGCAATACAGTCTCAATCACATGATAAAACTAAGGTAGATAGCTCAGAAGGAAAGACATATGATAGATGAAAATAGAAATAAGTCCAGTGTCCGACACAAGCCCAGATATATACATAACATCTCAGGGTCTCAAAATATAATACAGAAAACTACAGTCTGAAAGCTAGCTGGATCGCAGTCCAGTCAAACCTAGCTAAAAAGATCTAGACAAAAGTACTATCATCCACTGGCTCCAAGGGTGTCAACCGGTCGCAGTCTACGTCCTGACCATACCCATAGTAGGTAGAGCAGTCCGTATCTATGTCA
>JANAVB010023799.1:4636319-4651319 GCA_029216955.1 Iris pallida
CTTGACACGAGTAGGGACACAACTATGGAAATCAATCCTACATGGTCCAACCTAGATTACATGATGAAAAGAATAGATTAGAGGATAGGTTGTACCTATCGGGAGATGGATTCCCGACTCGAAAGTCCTCCGACACGGCTCCGACACAACGAATTGTTTAGGACACACCCACTTCACTTCTTGCTCCCAAAAGCTTGGAGAAGCTTCACTTGGGGTAGAGAAAGACTTGTATGGAAGAATATTGGAAAGAAGAAGTTTATTTGGAGATCAAAACCAAGGATTTCCTATTCTTACTTGGGAAGAAACTTGAAGAAGAAGAAGAAGAAAATGGTGAAACTTTGAAGTGAAGAAGAAGGAATGGGGTGGGGGTGTGGCCGGCCCTATTGGAAGGGTTTGGGGCAACTTACAATTTACAAGTTTGCCCCTCCCTTACTTACATGCTAAGTTAAGTCCAATTTTGGGTTTGGGGGTTATCTAAAACTAAATAAAAATCATAATTAAGCTTAAATACTCATGGGGGACTAGTCCAAACTCCTAAACCTAAAAGTTAAGTTTGGTGGGCCATGGCTAATTAACATGTTAAATACAACTCAAGTCGAAATTCTCCGGAGTCCCGAATTAACTCGAAATGCGATAAAATTCGAACCCGACTCCTATAATCATTAAATATTAATATTCATGAAATAAAATTCCTAAAAATATTATAAAATAGAAAATTACCATTTTACCCCTAACTTGGAAAAGTGAGGGTGACAAGTCTATCCACCTTAAAAAATTTCGTCCTCGAAATTGAAGACAACAAACACAGGAAAATCACAAACATGAAATAAAAGAAATGGATTTATACCTCAGGGCGCGAAAAGATAATGGAAACGCTCCCGCATGTCGTCCTCCCTCTCCCAGGTAGACTCACCTGGAGAGTGATGTCTCCATGCAACCCGAACCAAGGGTATGACCTGGTTCCGCAGCACCTTCTCCCTGCGACCAGGAATCTCTACCGGCTGTTCTGGATAGCTGAGAGTAGGTCCCACCTGTATCGCTGAATGGTCCAATACATGGCTAGGATCTGCCACGTACCGCCTCAGCTGAGATACATAAAACACGTTGTGCACTCCCTCAAGCCTAATCGGCAAGTCCAGTCGGTAAGCTACTGCACCGATCCTCTCTATGATGGTGAAAGGTGCGATGTAGCGCGGACTGAACTTCCCACCGCCGCCAAAGCGAAAGTGCCACGTGTCGGGGATATCCTAAAAAACACCATGTCACCAACCTAGACATAAGACAACTCAGCACATAACTAACAAACAATCACAAACAACACGATAGGAAACTGAAACTAACCTCGAACTCTAACGGTCTCCGGTGACTATCGGCCCAATGCCGCTGCCTATCTTGAGCCACCCGAAGTCTGTCTCTAATCAACCTGACCTTCTCGGTCGCATCCACAACCATCTCCGGCCCAAGAAGCGCCCTCTCGCCGACATCGTCCCAAGACAAAGGAGTACGACATCTCCGTCCATATAGAGCCTCAAATGGTGACATCTCTATACTGGCCTGGTAGCTGTTGTTGTAAGTAAACTCTACCAGGTGAAGATGGTCCTCCCAAGAACCCCCGAGATCAAGCACACATGTGCGAAGCATATCCTCCAAAGTCTGGATGGTCCTCTCCGACTGCCCGTCTGTCTGAGAATGATAAGCGGTACTAAACTTGAGCGAGGTGCCCAAGCTAGCCTGTAAACTCCTCCAGAAGTGGGAAGTGAATCGGCTATCCCGATCTGAAACTATGCTCACCGAAACTCCGTACAATCTCACAATCTGACGAATATACAGCTCTGCCAGCCTCTCCGTAGACAAACCCACTTTGAAAGGCAAAAAGTGGGCCGATTTGGTCAATCTATCAACGATGACCCAAACCGCGTCTTTCCCTCCTGGCGATCGTGGAAGTCCAGATACAAAGTCCATGGTGATGTGCTCCCACTTCCACTCGAAAATGGGTAGCGGCTATAATGCCCCGCTCCGCACGGTGCATTATGTTGAGTCGTTGACTCGAAGAGTTGCGTTGACCCGATGAGGTATCGATGCGAATAGATGCAAGAGTTACGTTGGCCAAAGGCTATGCTTTTACGCTGGACGATAAGAGGTCGGCATTTTGCCTTATGCAATGAAGTGTCCACGAAACCAAATCGTGGCCTTGCAACGGATTGTGGCATGGGCACGATAGGCCAAATCAACCGAGTAGTTCAAAGAAATGGCTAAGTCCGGGAGTTAGCTATACGACCAAGTTATGGAAGCGAACCGCTTCAATCGACAAGACGTATCGACTTAAGGTGGGCGGGTTCTTGACTCTCTCTCCCTATTCCTTCACGTCTAATAAAATATAGATCATTGTATGCATAAGATGTTATCGAGTTAGCGAGCGTGGCTCGGCGACGAAAGATCTAAGTATGTGTCGAACACTAAGATAGAACATTGAACAATCGAACAATTGAAGCGACGTGCATCAAGTGTACGAGTCGCGGTAGGACAACGATGGTAGAATATTGAAAGACGATATTGAGATGTGCATCATGTGCATGGCTCCGAGAACATTAAACACTAGGCGTAGAATATTGATTATGGTACTGAGCGTGCCCTCGCGCACTTATGTACGAAAAGACTAAGTAACTACGGAATTAGGCTATGTGAATAACTTACGAATGGTACGCGCTGAATATGAAAACAAGATGACTAAGCCGTTGGGCGTCGTGCATCAATATGGATGTGTTGGGGCATAACGCCGACGGAGCTCCCCATATGGATGGTGGATTATGTTTATGAGACGCGAATATGCTTATGGTGCGAGACTATGTTTATGGAACGGAGGATTGGTTGGTACGATATGATTTGTATGCTATGGTGCGTATTGCATGGTCAATGGACTCGGATTGCCCGTGCACGGGTGCGGCTTCCCTCGGACGGTTACGCCGGGGCACCGAGACCGTTCGGCCTATGAGGGAATTATGTGTGATATTTATGGAACACATCATTCAGACGGATTGCGACCGTCCAGTACTGTGATAAGCTATGATATCCGTAAGTTTGGGATCCTTCAGATACTAGGCTAGCAACCCGTATCGAAGTGATCGTAGGCTTACACATAAGAGATGCCAAGTCCATTACGGTGCGAAACACCGTAACCTTCATATAGATAGGGCCGGTGGGCTGAGATGAGAGTTGGGTGCCGGCGCAGGGCCTGCGACCCTTATGCATGGTCTAAGTTTAAGGTTGGTTGTTGCGTGAATGATATGATTCTATGTTAAGTTCTAACCCGTGCAGGCTAGACAATATGGGACGGAGATGAGCACAAGCACTATGTTTATATTCATATTATGGCTAACCGTATCTGTCGCAGGGACACGATATGGGACATATTTATGATAAGTTGCTTTGCATGAATATTGCTATGAAATCGATCCTAAGGCTAAATAAAAAGATCATAAATTAAGATGCATGTCCCGCTAAAGATATTTCATGCTTAGTTTGGGTGCGAGCGGGTCTTGATCAGTGCGAAGCAAGGACGAAAGCACTAATCCCCCACTAGTTTGTGTGCAGGTTCAGGTATGATCGGCTCGGGGCGGGGCTTGGCTTGGACGTGCCGAGGCATGGAGTCCTGGGCGTTCAAGAGGAGCTACCGCATAGGCGTTCGGACTTGCGACATGGAGATGTTCGGCCGAAGACTACTTGGTGGCTATAAAGAGGCATAATGTATGGAACAATGTAATCCTTTGTGAGCTAGAGAGATCATGAGCGTTGTAGCCAATTGGCATATTAAGTTGGACTATTCAGAGCCTTATAACCTTCAGTTCATTATGAATAAAAGAGATTCTGGTTGTATTCTTTATTTTCTTCCGCTGCTTATGTTACGAATTTGAGATAATCACTATGTGAACCGTTATCTTGCCTTGTACGAGCGCAACTCCAGGCTCGTGCGGCATCATGCCCCAGCGAGGATGATGATTCGAGTGAAATCTAGCGAGGACGAGCGATTTCTCGGATCGGGACGTGACAAGTTGGTATCAGAGCGGTTCCATCCTCTGGACCGTGTATGAATCTCTTTGACCCTCAGTTGCTTCGCTATCGAAATTCAGTTGACTCTAAGTTGTTTTCGCAACCGCATGGCTCATGGATCTGTTCGACGCTATAATGGATGTTCCATACAATAAGTCTATATTAAGTTGCATACGTCTGCCACAAGTATGTCGTGACTATCACGCTATCTCCGGGTGCCATCGGAAAGTGTTGGTTGCACGAAGTGCAACGGGTTATGAGATTATGGTTTTTTGAAGTGCAAGAAAGGGTTGAGTCATTGATTGCACGAAGTGCAACGAATATGGTGATGTTGGTTGCATGAAGTGCAACGATATGTGTGGTCGGTCGCACGAAGTACGAGGAGCTATGTGTTGTTGGTTGCACAAAGTGCAACGGGTCGATATGTGAGGCGATGCGTGTTATGTGGCTATGAGAATGGTTATGTGTCGTTGGTTGCACGTAGTGCAGCAAGTCATGAATCGTTCGTTGCATCGGTGCAACGAGTCGATATGGTATGATGTGCGTTGTATGGCTATGCGGATGGATAGCGATATGTTGGACGAGATTGAGCAATGACCTTAAGTGTCGAGAATGAGTTGTTGCACGAGTTGTAACGAGAGAGATTGGAAAATCATGGATGCGATAATAACAAGTCGAGTTGAGTAGGCGAACTTGTAAGTTGGCCGTATTGAATCGAGTTTCGAAGTAGGCGAACGTATATGTTAGCCGAATGTTGCGGGTGTAATCGATATGATTGCCAAGGTATGGTTAGGCTGAATGTATGTCGAACTTGAGCGAACGATGGTGCATGTTGGTTCAGTTGTTGTGCCAACTCGAGTAAGCAAACGCTAGAGCTGGGATCGCAAGGATCGCCATACGGGATAGTCGATCGGAAGATAGATGTCAGATCTATGCGGAGTGTAAAGTCGAGTAATGACTCGATTTCGAGTGGTATATGCAATACCGCTTGTGCGATCAGTGTAGCGAAGTATTGTATCGAAAACGATAGGCTCGATCCTGAGTGGTATATGGAATACCACTTAGCGATACCTATGTTAAGTCGTTTGGTGACTTGCGATGGATTTCGTCGAGATGATTATGTTGTTACGTTAGGTTTGTCCGCAACGGACGAAGTAGTACCGAGACTCGAGTGGGAATGACTTAATAGAAGTCGATGCAAGTATGCTTCAATAAAATGAGTGAACGATTATGTGCGAAGTCGTACCTATGGAGGATACGTCGGACGAGAGTTCGTTAAGTATAAGTCGAACGATATGCTGAGCATAGCGAAGGAATGTTACATTGAGGAAATAGTCGACCCGGTCAAACTTATGTGAGTTAGTATGAAGACTCCTTCGGAACGAGTTGAGTAGGTAGGAAGAAATCGTACGAACGAATTTAGGTTAGCACGATGAGTCGGTAGCACGATTGGAAGTGCGAGTTAGGGATGTGAGAACGGATATGTGAATTGGAAATTGTGTTACGATTTTTGGTAGGGAGTTATAACGAAATGAATCTTGATAAGTGCGAGACTTGATTCGTATTCGAGTTCGAATAATGGCAATGATTGCAACGGGTTTGAGCTTATGAGAAAGGAAGATGTTCAAGTTATGCATATCGACGATGGTATTGAGGCGTATCAAAGACGATATGCAATAACTCGGGGATACTTTGATCGAAAGAAGGAAAATTATGTTAAACATTGTTGTTGGATGAATAAGATGCAAGTTAAGTTGATGTCGAGTTGGATGATAACGGTAGGAATGCTACAGAAAATTTAAGAGTGGATGGATGTTACTTGGATGAATCGAAGGTGTTTGGATTGCTTCGTGGATAACTACTATGTTGACGTTCTTGTCTTGTGCGAGCGCAACACTAGCCTCGCACATGTGTCACGTCGGATTTGGAGTGATCGTTCCGCGTAAGCACGGACATGGTGATTCATGTCGCGGGAATGGTCGAACTCGAAAAATTAGGACGTGGCACTTTGTATGTTCGACTTGTGGTTTGATATGAAGGTGAAATTAAGGATTGTGCGATAAGCCTAGAAGTGTGTCGGATATTGGCCGTGAGTGGATAGACTCGTACGAAGGCGAACAAATATTGCTCGATTGCGATACTGTTGACGGTAGTGTGTAAGTGATTTAAGTAGTAACGGCGCATCAGTTGCACGGGGGTAGATGAATTGTGGATGGGTAAATTACGTCGGATTGGATAAGTCTCATAGGAATTATCGAAAATTGATTTGGCTCCGCGATAGGATGTAGCATGGTTCGTGTTAACTATCTCTCGTTGATGATCTTCAATTAGCGTGCGTAGTTTCGGGGCAGATGACCCTAGAAGATTTGACCGCCAAATCAAGTGAATGTTGAAGTCCCATAGGATGACCCTAAAGAAGTCACGTAAGAAATTTTATCGAGGAGGAGGAATAATATAGTGCATGTTGAGGATAAGTCTAAGCGAGTGAGTATCGTGTTTCAGAAGTTAGCGAGTAGCCTTCGACTAGATCGATATGGTTAGAAAGTTTATGATCGATCGAATGGATACGCAGATAGACTTGGTTAGTCAATGATCGAGCATAAGTTGAAGAACGTGCCTAGTATATTGATGCAGTAAGGCGATTACAAGAATTCTACAATGTGCGAGAGCAACGAATAGCAGAATGACCCTAAGAGTTGTGTCGTATGATCGGTTTGAGTAATGGTTAGGCTATGTGTGTTGAGCGTGCGATCTATGTTATGAAATGAACTAGTCGGGATTGATTTGAAATTGAGTAAAGGAATTCATATTCGATCGAGAATAGGAGATGGACGTATCGTAAGAGACCTTGGGTCGGAATGATTGTTGCCTTTGAGCATCGTAGACTCAAGTTGACCTCTTGTGTCGGGAGAGATTAAGTACGATGTTTAGACAAGTTACCTAGCGGGGGTAGCCCCAGACGCGATGCGTAGGCAGTTCGAGAACGTGGGTCGTGTTGGGATAGTTATGCGCGAGACTTAGTACGGATGGTAGGCAAGGAAAATGGAGACATGTGGACTTAGTCCATGTCATTAAGGCTAAGTGTTATGAATGATTGGATGAAAGACTTGAGTTATGTGAGAGATAGGCAAACGTTTGGGCGAATAGGCATTGCAGAGAATTGTTGCGATCGAATGCACAATGACTCGATGCAATACGAGTGTTAGGTGGCCGACGAGAAACTTATGAGATCAAACTAATAGTTTCGAGTTAAGTTATGCGCAAGATGTTGGAAGATGATCGCATGTTATGGAATACACATACGAGGAGTACTTTGGGAATAGGCGCGAAGATATGACTAAGTCGAGTACGGACTGATTGGTGCTTGAGGATTAAGTTGAGCTTGTTAGTTGTCCCGATATCCTACAACTGAGCTTGGCTAAAATGCATATATTGGTGGGACGCCTAAAATATGTGTATGATCCAAACTAAGTTGTATGATTCCAACGATAATAGCACGAGATCGTGAAACGATCTAGCGAGGCACTTGGATTAAGTGTTGGTTTCGGTTCGAGGACGAACCTGATTTTGAGTGGTATATTATGTAATGCCCCGCTCCGTACGGTGCATTATATTGAGTCGTTGACTCAAAGAGTTGCGTTGACCCGATGAGGTATCGATGCGAATCGATGCAAGAGTTACGTTGGCCAAAGGCTATGCTTTTATACTGGACGATAAGAGGTCGACATTTTGCCTTATGCAATGAAGTGTCCGCGAAACCAAATCGTGGCCTTACAACGGATTGTGGCATGGACGTGATAGGCCAAATCAACCGAGTAGTTCAAAGAAATGGCTAAGTCCGGGAGTTAGCTATGCGACCAAGTTATGGAAGCGAACCGCTTCAATCGGCAAGATGTATCGACTTAAGGTGGGCGGGTTCTTGACTCTCTCTCCCTATTCCTTCACGTCTAATAAAATATAGATTATTGTATGCGTAAGATGTTATCGAGTTAGCGAACGTGGCTCGACGACGAAAGATCCAAGTATGTGTCGAACACTAAGATAGAACATTGAACAATCGAACAATTGAAGTGACATGCATCAAGTGTACGAGTCGCGGTAGGGCAACGATGGTAGAACATTGAAAGACGATATTGAGATGTGCATCATGTGCACGACTCCGAGAACATTGAACACTAGGCGTAGAACATTGATTATGGTGCTGAGCGTGCCTTCGCGCACTTATGTACGAAAAGACTAAGTAACTACGGAATTAGGCTATGTGAATAACTTACGAATGGTACGCACTGAATATAAAAATAAGATGACTAAGCCGTTGGGCGTCGTGCATCAATATGGATGTGTTGGGGCATAACGCCGACGGAGCTCCCCATATGGATGGTGGATTATGTTTATGAGACGCGAATATGCTTATGGTGCGAGACTATGTTTATGGAACGGAGGATTGGTTGGTACGATATGATTTGTATGCTATGGTACATATTGCATGGTCAATGGACTCGGATTGCCTGTGCACGGGTGCGACTTCCCTCGGACGGTTACGCCGGGGGAACCGGGACCGTTCGACCTAGGAGGGAATTATGTGTGGTATTTATGGTGCACATCATTTGGACGGATTGCGACCGTCCAGTGCTGTGATAAGCTATAATATCCGTAAGTTTAGGATCCTTTGGATACTGGGCTAGCAACCCGTATCGAAGTGATCGTAGGCTTACACATAAGAGATGCCAAGTCCATTACGGTACGAAACACCGTGACCTTCATATAGATAGGGCCGGTGGGCTGAGATGAGAGTTGGGTGCCGGCGCAGGACCTGCGACCCTTATGCATGGTCTAAGTTTATGGTTGGTTGTTGCGTGAATGATATGATTCTATGTTAAGTTCTAACCCGTGCAGGCTAGGCAATATGGGACGGAGATGAGCACAAGCACTATGTTTATATTCATATTATGGCTAACCGTATCTGCCGCAGGGACACGATATGGAACACATTTATGATAAGTTGTTTTGCATGAATATTGCTATAAAATCGATCCTAAGGCTAAATAGAATGATCACAAATTAAGATGCATGTCCCACTAAAGATATTTCATGCTTGGTTTGGGTGTGAGCGGGTCTTGATCAGTGCAAAGCGAGGACGAAATCACTAATCCCCACTAGTTTGTGTACAGGTTCAGGTATGATCGGCTCGGGACGGGGCTTGGCTTGGACGTGCCGAGGCATGGAGTCCTGGGCGTTCAAGAGGAGCTACCGCATAGGCGTTCGGACTTGCGACATGGAGATGTTCGGCCGAAGACTACTTGGTGGCTATAAAGAGGCATAATGTATGGAACAATGTAATCCTTTGTGAGCTAGAGAGATCATGAGCGTTGTAGCCAATTGGCATATTAAGTTGGGCTATTCAGAGCCTTGTAACCTTCAGTTCATTATGAATAAAAGAGATTATTATTGTATTCTTTGTTTTCTTCCGCTGCTTATGTTACGAATTTGAGATAATCACTATGTGAACCGTTATCTTGCCTTGCACGAGCGCAACTCTTGGCTCGTGCGGCATCACGCCCCAGCGAGGATGATGATTCGGGTGAAATCTAGCGAGGACGAGCGATTTCTCGGATCGGGGCATGACAGCGGCTGTAGCAATCCACCTGGTCTCTGTCTATCGGCCTTCACCTGCTGATACACAAGGCAACGAGATACAAACTGAGCTACCTCGCGCTTCATGCCATACCACCACACGTGCTCTCTCAGGTCCCTATACATCTTGTTGGCTCCAGGATGCATAGAATACTGAGAGCGATGCACCTCCTGAAGAACCTCCTTCCGAAGCTCTCCACGCGGAACGCACAGCCTAGTACCATGCCGCAACGATCCATCTTCGGCTACAGAGAAATTGTCGAGCAAACCCATCCGCACCTGCTCCCTGATGCTCCTCAGGACAACATCATCATACTGCGCTGACCTGACTCTATCCATCAGCTCAGACTGAATATGTAAATCCCATATCTGGACCTCCACGCCCGAAATGATGACCTCGATACCCAAACTATCCAGTTCGGCCAACAGATGACAATCTGTCGTCAAGAACATAGCAACTGGATACCTGCTCAAGGCATCTACAACTATGTTGGCCTTCCCCGGATGGTACTGTAGTGATATATCGAAGTCCTTCATCAGCTCTAACCACCGCCTCTGCCGCATGTTCAACTCCTTCTGAGTGAACACGTACTTCAAGTTTTTGTGATCTGTGAAGATCTCAACTCGCTCTCCGTACATGTAATACTTCCATAACTTCAAAGCAAAAATAACTGCGGCCAACTCCAGATCATGAGTAGGAAAGTTCTTCTCATGAGGACATAACTGCCTGGATGCATAGGCAATTACCTTCCCGTGCTGCTGAAGAACACAACCTAAGCCCTTTCCTGAAGCATCGCTGTAGATCGAGAACCCACCTGACCCAGATGGCAAAGTCAAGATCGGAGCTGAAGTCAACCTCCTCTTCAGCTCATCGAATGCAGCCTGACACTCAACATTCCAGACGAACTCTACGTCCTTCCTGGTGAGTCTAGTCATTGGCTCTGTAATCCGCGAGAAGTCCTGGACGAACTTCCGGTAATAGCCAGCCAAACCCAGAAAGCTTCGAACCTCGGCAACTGAACTGGGCGTAGACCAAGACTCAACTGCTGAAATCTTTCTCTGGACTACTGAGATCCCGTGCTCGGTCACAACATGACCTAAGAACTCCACCGGGTCCAAGAAGAACTCACACTTCGAAAGCTTCCCGTAGAGTTACTCCCTCCTCAGAGTCTCTAACACAACTCTCAAGTGCTCCTCATGCTCCTCCTGCGTCTTTGAATAGATCAAGATATCGTCTATGAAGACTACTACGAACTTGTCAAGGTACTGATGGAATACCTTGTTCATCAAGTTCATGAACATCGCGGGAGCATTGGTCAACCCAAATGGCATCACTGTAAACTCGTACTGGCCGTACCGAGTCCGAAATGCCGTCTTGGGAATGTCATCCCGCCACACCTTCAGCTGGTGATACCCGGACCTCAAGTCTATCTTCAAAAATACCTTTGCCCTACTCAGCTGATCGAATAAGTCGTCGATCCTCGACAAAGGGTATCTATTCTTGATAGTGAGGTTGTTGAGCGCTCAGTAATCAATACACATACGGGCCGTACCATCCTTCTTCGGCACAAACAGGACTGGCGCTCCCCAGGACGAAGAACTGGATCTAATAAACCCCTTGTCCTGCAGCTCGTCGACTTGCTCCTTCAGCTCTATCAATTCGCTGTTGTTGACCCTATAGACATGCTGAAAAATGGGCTCGGTGCCCGGCACCAAGTCTATAGAGAACTCAATGTCCCTGTCTGGCGGCATCCTCGGCAACTCCTCGAGAAAGACATCCGAGAACTTAGTTATCAATGGATGTGGCAAATCCTGCCCCGCCAATAAAGCTCTACAGAATCCAGCCTCCGGCTCCACTGCTCCTCGAGCAAACTCGATCTCTGGCTCTCCCGGCGGCCTAAAAAGAACTCTGTCTCCTCTACAATCAATACTAGCATGGTGCATGCTCAACCAATCCATATCGAGTACCATATCGTACCTCGGTAGGGGCATTACGAGCAGACACGCACTCAAGTCCTGGCCTCTCAGGGTGACTCTTCGCCCCTTGCAAATATTATTAACCAGGATAATGCCTCCTCCGGTCATAATCTTGCAAGTTCTACCCATATATTCAGCAATAATATTGTGTCTCAGAGCAAAAGAAACAGACACAAAACTATGAGTGGCCCCAGAATCAAACAAAGCAAAAGCAAGAAAAGAATCAAGGAGAACATGACCTGCTACAACATCTCCCACGGGCTCTACCTCCTCCTCTGCTGCCAAAGTGAACACCCTGCCCGCGGGTGCTCCCTTCTGGTGCTGCACAAAGCGCTGCTGCTGGGTCTGAAGTGGAAGACCTCTCTGCTGAACTGCTGGTCCTCTAGCCGGCTGCGCTCTGTCCTGGCCTCCCTTGGCTGCCCGAACAGGGCAGCCCTTCAGCTGGTGGTCGGTCCCTTCGCAGAATAGGCAAACGCCAAACCTCCTCCGGCATATGTATATGCTGTGCTCCGTCTTTTCGCAGAAAGCGCACTGCTGGATCTGCCTCTGGCCCTGACCCTGATGCTGCTGGGTACGCGCTGGTGCCTGCTGAATCTGTAATAGAGCCTGCTGCTGATGAAATGGCCTCTGCTGATGCTGAAAGTGGGGGCGCTTGGCCGGTCCCGCACTGGAACTCGCCCCCATGGTATCACCGCTCCTCTTCGGCTTGAGGCCGAAGTCCTCCTCTTTAATCTGTGCGTCCATCAATATCTGATCGAACGTCGCATCATGGCGACCCGAGGTACGGGTGCGCACTGCATGAATAAGTCCCCTACGGAACTTACGAGCCTTCTGCCCCTCATCCTGGATCATATCGGGAGCGAACCTGCTAAGGCGGAAGAACTCTGCTGCATACTCGTCCATCGACGAGTTCCCCTGCACTAGACCCACGAACTGGCCCTCCAATGCTGTAAGAGCCACGTCCGGGAAGAACTTCTTCTTGAAGAGCCTCCAGAAGTTCTCCCATATTAGCCCTCTCACCGACGCACGAGGATCCGTGCAGTACCATGTCAGCGCGATGTCGAAGAATCGGCTGGCTGCGGTCGAAACCCAAAGTCCTCTAGGAAGCTCTGCCAGCTCCATGCTCCGTTGCACATCCTCTAGCCAATCGTCTGCATAAAGGATGCCCTCCGTGCCCGTGAAGTCCCTGGAGCTCATCTTCCTAAAGTCTAATACTGTCTCCGGCCTGGACTGTTGTTGGTACGGCTGCTGGCCAGTAGGGCCCTATACCGTACCCGGTGCCACTCTCTCTACGGCTGCCAGTACAAGCTGATGCGAGTTCTCTAAGCTCTGCCTCAGTATCTCAATCTGACGGTATGACGCCTCTGACTGGCGCTGCGATGCCTCTGTCTGGGCTCGCTGTGTCTCCATCATCTGCTGAAGGAGAAGGAACATATGATGTGTATCCGTCGGTATCGGAGGTGCTAGCGGTAGCATCTCCGGAACGACGATCGAAACCCTCTGGGGTGGAGGTAGTAGACCTTCCTGTGCAACTGCCGGGGTCTCCGTGATAGTGGAATCACTGGGGGCAGTCTCGTGTACCTCCTCTTCAGCCTGGTCAGATCTCTCGGGTAAGCTACTCGATCCAGTGGCCTGCGGGTGCGTCTTCGTCATCCTGGAGACGAATTGAAACAAAGAGAACAATATGGCACATGAGAAGTAATCATGATAATCAAAAGATCGAAAATTTTCCTAGGTGTGATTGAGAAACTCCTATTATGTCCTAGGTTCTATGTCCTAATTGCAGGCTCATAATTAGTACTCTAAGTCGAGCACCATTACGAGATCGCACTAATTGCGACACAGACCTGCATGGGCCACCACAAAAAAGTGTCACGACCCGCACCCTCATGAGGGGCACGAGCACGTGGGTACGTCCAGCCTATGTCGCAGTATCGGCAGTAGAACGTTGTATATAACGTCTGTAAATACTACGACTAACAGTATAAAGGTACCTGTACAGTATATACTCTCCGAGTGGAGGTGACATAGCAATACAGTCTCAATCACATAATAAAACTAAGGTAGATAGCTCAGAAGGAAAGACATATGATAGATGAAAATAGAAATAAGTCCAGTATCCGACACAAGCCCAGATATATACATAACATCTCAGGGTCTCAAAATATAACACAGAAAACTACAGTCTGAAAGCTAGCTGGATCGCAGTCCAGTCAAACCTAGCTAAAAAGATCTAGACAGAAGTACTATCATCCACTGGCTCAAAGGGTGTCAACTGGTCGCAGTTTACGTCCTGACCATACCCATAGTAGGTAGAGCAGTCCGCATCTATGTCATCAGGATATATCATAACGTTATCCTGTCAGAAAAATGAACGAGTACAATGCTGGCAACAAATTCCATAGTAATGACAAATGCTCTAACAGTCAATCATAATAGAGTACAAGATAAACATATCAAGATGTAGGTATAACAGGATATGTGTTTTCCATAAATAAATTCACTTTATTTATTGTGTATCTGGGAAAATTACAACTGTAGGAATCCGATCTAGAAGACGATCGCTTTATCCCTTGGACTATGCGAAGAAGAAAAAGCTCTCAAAATTTTGACAGTAAGTTAGATAACTATGTATCTGTCCAATGAATGAGAAAAATAACTCTATTTATAGAGTCAAAAATAACTGAAAGGATAACTGTCTTCACAGCCTGTGCCTAGTTGAAAATCACGCAGGATTTAACATACGCAAGGTTGTGAGCAGTTACTGGACGTGGCCTGTAACTGTTGGACACATGGCAATCATGCATGAGTCGTGTGCAAGTTACAGGACACGCAAGCGAGAGATCAGTGGCATGGCTGCCACGTACTCCAATTTGATGAAATCCACGCAGACTTGTTGAAGACAAAATCCACGCAGACTCGGGGCAGAAAGCTTCAAAATCCACGCAAACTTGGGGTAAGAAGCTTCAGGATCCACGCAGACTTGGGGCAAAAAAGCTTCATAATCCACGCAGACTTGGGGCAGAAAGCTTCACAATCCACGCAGATGTGGAGCAGGAAACTTCAGAATCCACGCAAACTTGAGACAGAAAGCTCAAAATATACGCGGACCTTGGGAAGGAACATAATCCACGCTTGATTGAGGCAGGACTGCTAGCTGTCTTGATTTGACGTGCCTCGACTGACACAAAATCTCTGACAGTGATTGCTTTTGTCAGTCGCATTAAATGACAAAGAACTCTTTTGGTACGCCAACTTGGTGAAGGCTAAGTCTTGCTGAAGAAGATTTCGAAAGTCACGCAATAGTCGGCTGTGATCTCTCGAGTTCTGTGTATACGTGGC
>JANAVB010023799.1:4656319-4664288 GCA_029216955.1 Iris pallida
CATCTTGTATACTGTTACTACTTGCTTGAGATTGAGACAATAGGCTTGTTCTTGACCATAGGCGACTGATGGATTGTAGTTAAACCCTCATGTATCTAGACAGCTGTGATCGTATAGCGAGGTGGGTTGCACTTCAATATACGTAGCTGGCTATGTACGTCCCCGCTCTCCAGTATTCTGGTTCTGGGGCGTTACATGATTTTAGTGGTGGCTCATACAGGTCTTGTAAATCAAGATATGTGAGGGTTTACCGAATAGATGTCTCAATCAGTACTCGCCCTTGATCTCTGCTCGTATCCTCTGAATCCCTGTAATCTTGACCTGATCACATGCTTGTATCGTTGATCTGTCCTAGTCCTTCCTTATTGTTCCCTATGTCGTCTTCTTCAGCGATATTGTTCCTGGACCTGCCGATCAGCAAGACGGAGCACCTCCCGTGGACCAGCCGTAACCTGGAGATCAAGTCCAGCATTCAGGAGTAGCCTCCAGAGTCGTGCCTACCGGAGGAGAACCACCAGTTCAGCCCATCCAGCCTGTAGAGCCTGATGATGGCACTTTGGTGGGTCTCATCAGGTCACTATTAGCCTCCCAGGATCGTCGAGGAGATGCCTTGCACCAGGCAGTGGCAGATGCTTTGACTAGAGGAGGTCATCAGGGTAACATCGCGGCTAACAGCTTCAAGCGCTTGAACCCTCCATTCTTCGACGGCAGTGAAGATGCGATCGCTGCAGATGCATGGCTTTAGGATACAGAGGTGATTCTAGAAGCAGCCAGGACTCCAGAAAACGAGAAGGTGGCCGTAGTGCGCCTGCAGTTACTAGATCTTGCCCGCAACTGGTGGGCAGCGCAGGCCGATGGATTAGTGGCCCCTATTGCATGGGCAGTATTCAGGGAGAGATTCCAGACCAAGTATTTTGATGTTGTAGCTCGGTGTGATCTACAGACGAGGTTCACCAATCTGAAGCAGATGGACAGGACGGTCGACGGATATGCGGCCGAGTTCTCCAGGCTTAGTCGGTTTGCTTCCACCTTGGTGGCGACCGAGTTCGATAGAGCCCAACGGTTCCAGTAGAGGCTCCACCTAGAGATTTTGTTGGCGGTGGAGCAATTTGAGCATCAGACCTTTGATGCAGTACTGAGGGCAGCCCGGAGGCATGAATATACCTCCCAGAGGATCGTGGATAGGACTGGAGGTCGGAAGCGATCCCACAGCCAGATGAATCAGTCATCAGCACCAGCCCCGACAGCCAGGGCTTTGACCATTGAAGCTCCGAGGCGGGCGGCCTCAGTAACGTCGGTTAAATATTCCACCCCGACGCACCCTCAGCAGCAGAAGCAAAAGCAGTCTTCCGCAGTGGGATGTTCACACTGTGGGAAGCCAGGGCATGTGGTGTCAGAGTATGGCAGAGCACAGGGTTTGTGCTTGGTTTGCGGTGCCCCGGACCACAGGATTGGAAATTGCTCGAACCGGGGGAGTTCATCGGCCTTCTCTAGTCCTTCAGTTGGAGGACCAGTACCAGTCCAGCAGCAGCAGCAGCTGCAGTACCCTTTCCCGAGACCATTGTCGACGCAGGCCCAGGCATTCCAGCAGCAGAGACCACAGCAGTATGCCCAAGCCCAAGCCCTGATCTAGAGCAGACAGAGGAATTTTCAGCAGAGGAGACCCGCACCCAGAGGACATGGTCAAGTGCTGGCTTTGACCATGGGAGAAGAAAGAATAGCACCAGGTGAGGTAGTGGCAGGTACTATTCTTGTCAACACCTTTCCAGCTTCAGTATTAATTGATTCTGGTACCTCGCATTCATTTATGTCTGCACGATTTACGACACGGATAGGATTGGATCCCGAGTCATTATCAGTAAGGCTCAATATACTTACTGGTAACGGACTTGTGGGAGTAGATAGAGTATTTTCCTCGTGTCGGATCGTAGTTAGCGGTAGAGACTTCTCCGCTAGATTGATAGAGTTCCCGATGGCCGATTATGATGTAGTCTTAGGGATGGATTGGTTGAGGGACCAGTATGCTAGGATAGACTGCCATATCGGCCGGGTTGTTTTTAGCATTCCAGGCGAGCCGGAGTTTTTCTTCTCCCGAGGCGAAGTTGAACCTTCTCCTCCAGTGTTGCGGATGGCAGTAGCAGCAATACAGTTACCCCGGATAGTTGAAGAGTTTCCAGGTATTTTCTCCGAAGAGCTTCTAGGGATGTCGCCAGAGCGGGAGATCGAGTTCACCATAGACTTGATTCCCGGGACAGCCCCAGTATCAGAGAGAGTCTACAGGATGGCACCGTCAGAATTGGAGATATTGTACAAGATGATTGAAGAACTTAGAACCAAGGGATTCATTCGTGCAAGTGGATCGCCTTGGGGAGCCCCGATGCTTCTTGTGAAAAAGAAGGATGGTACGTCCAGATTATGTGTAGATTATCGTACCTTGAACTCAGTGACAATCAAAAACATATACCCTCTTCCAAGGATAGATGACTTGTTTGATCAACTCAAGGGGGCAGCGGTGTTCTCGAAGATTCACTACCAGAATAAGTCATTTTAGCGACGCCTAAAGACGTCGCTAAAACGACAATTTTCGTCGCTAAAAATATTTAGCGACGAAATTATCGACGTTTTGGGCTGGTCGCGGAAATGTAAGTCGCTGATCTTTAAAACGTCGCCAAACGTCGCAAGTACCGACGTTTACCGACGTATATATGCGTCGGTATATTACCGACGTCTACCGTCGTGTCGTCGGTGTATTAGTGACGTGTTTCACATCGCTACGCGTCGGTAACTGTACCGACGATTACCGTCGTGTCGTCGGTGGTTTAGTGACGTGTTCAAAGTCGCTACACGTCGGTAAAATCCTGGGAATTCCTGAGATTATTACCGACGTGCACCGACGTTTACCGACGTTCTCCGACGTATAATAACGTCGGTAAACGTCGGTACCCTGGAAAATATTGCAGATTTACCGATGTTTACCGACGTAAACGTACGTCGGTGGACGTCGATAAACGTCGCTAAATCTGCAAAAAAAATAAAAATATAAAATACAAAATGTCCATTTCTCCCTGCAGTTTAAAAAGATAACTATTTTTTACTGTAGAATAGGATCCAAACAATCACAGAATGTCCATTTCTCGCTGTACACAGGTTTCAGTCCCTATAACCAAGTCTACAACAATCACACAATGTCCAGTTCTCAGAATGTCCATTTCTTATCGTATATAGTATCTGAAGGATATAACAGAATCAAGATGAACTCACATAATGTAATACTAAGACATCATCTACTACTATATAAGGTATAGTAATAGGTTGTCGTATCATCATTGCCGAGGGATGAGGGTCGGAGGACAGTCAACTTTATCTACGGCTACATAGTTTCTGCCTCGCCAGTCGAATGGCTTAATTGCCAAGTATGGAAACGAATGGCTCAGAACACAACCCAAAATTCATTCTAGCATACATTAGTATGAATCATCTATGTTCTGTACATATGGTGTAGTATATGTTCTTATCGTATCTAGTATCTGAAGAATGTAACAGAATCAAGATGAACTCACATAATGTAATACTAAGACATCATCTACTACTATATAAGATATAGTGATAGGTTGTCGTATCATCATTGCCGAGGAATGAGGGTTGGAGAACAAATACCGTTCGAGTGAGCCAAAGGCATGCAGCCACTTCCCTTCCTCCATTCACCCTCTCCCTCTCTCACGCTATCAACGTCACAACTTTTCTACCTCAAGTTTTGATCAAACATCTTCCTTCTCCTCTCCTCCACCATGGCTCTGGACCCATCTGCTCCTCCCTACTTCCCTTCTTCTTATTTGACTCTCTCAGCCACATATGATATCCACCTCAAGTGTAGAGTCGGGGAAGAAGAAGTGGGCAGGAAGAGGAGGGGGAAGCAGCACAGCCGACGGCATGACCCGGAGGAAGTACAGAGGTTTTCTTCAACATCCGTAGGAGAACTATAAGGATATATCTTTTTACAACATATCACCTTGTCAAAGACCCTTAATGTGACAACCATATTACCGCGGTGTCGGAAGACTAACATGTCATAATTTTCTAAGCCGTGTGTTTTGACATAATCCTCTAAACTCTTTTCTGCTATGTAGTAATGCAAGATTACTACATAGGAGGAAAGAGTTGGGAGGATTATGTCAAAACATACGGCTTAAAAAATTATGACATGTTAGTCTTTCGACACCGCGGTAACATGATATTCACATTAAGGGTCTTTGACAAGGTGACATGTTGTGAAAAGATATATCCTTATAGTTCTCCTACGGATTTGAAGAAAATATCTGTACTTCCTCTGGGTCATGCCGCCGGCTGTGCTGCTTCCCCCTCCTCTTCCTGCCCACTTCTTCTCCCCCGACTCTACACTTGAGGTGGATATCATATGTGGCTGAGAGAGTCAAATAAGAAGAAGGAAAGTAGGGAGGAGCAGATGGGTCCAGAGCCATGGTAGAGGAGAGGAGAAGGAAGATGCTTGATCAGCATTGTCTTCCGGATCGTCCTCATCAAGGCATAACGGGCTACTCAGCGTGCCCAGCTTCTTCAACTTCTCGCTGGCTGCAGAGTCGAAATGGGAACGGGTCCTCTTTGCCGGCCCGGAGCTCTGACTCGCACTCGTCGTCTCGCTACCGGTTTTCTCTCCTCCTCTGACGCGGGTCATAAGAAGATAAATTTTGTACCTCTTCTTCACATAAACATCATTGCCGCCTTGTACTCGAGCCTCCTCGTCTGTGACGCTATCCAACTTCTCGGTGCCAACATTGTCACTCGAATCTCCCCTTCGACTCGTATCGTCCTCTTCTTCGTCTGTCTTTTCGCTTCGTGTCTTGCAATCATCTGCTATCACCGCCGACTCATTCGACTCCTTCTCCGAGTCTTTCTCCTCCTCCTCCTCCTCCTTGGAGTCATCAGAGAAGGAGTCGAATGAGTCGGCGGTGATAGCAGATGATTGCAAGACAGGAAGCGAAAAGACAGGCGAAGAAGAGGACGATACGAGTCGAATGGGAGATTCCAGTGACAATATAGGCACCGAGAAGTTGGATAGCGTCACAGACGAGGAGGCTCGAGTACAAGGCGACAATGATGTTTATGTGAAGAAGAGGTACGAAATTTCTTTTCTTATGACCCGCGTCAGAGGAGGAGAGAAAACCGGTAGCGCAGCGACGAGTGCGAGTCAGAGCTCCGGGCCGACAAAGAGGACCCGTTCCCATTTCGACTCTGCAGCCAGCGAGAAGTTGAAGAAGCTGGACACGCTGAGCAGCCCGTTATGCCTTGATAAGGACGATCCGGAAGATAATGCTGATTCAGTTTTGCCTTCCTTGGATGGTATTGATTCTGTAGATCCGTGTATAAAAGAGGAAGAGATTGGAAGTAGAGTGGACCCGGAGGGAAATGAGAGATTGGAAGCTGGGTCAATATCCAAGAAGCGAAAGAGAGTCGAGGATTCTGATAGGTTGTCGTATCATCATTGCCGAGGGATGAGGGTCGGAGGACAGTCAACTTTATCTACGGCTATATAGTTTCTGTCTCGCCAGTCGAATGGCTGCAGGGACTATGTCCTGATCACCATGTCGTACCGTAGATTAATGCAAATGGAGCTGGAGCCAAAATACAGAAACCAAAATACAAAATACAGAATCTAATCCCTGGGTTCGCCGAAAATACAAAACACAGTCTAATTCATATGTATTTTAAGTGTGAGAACGGATGGCTCAGAACACAACCCAAGATTCATTCTAGCATACATTAGTGTGAATCATCTATGTTCTGTACATATGGTGTAGTATATGTTCTTATCATATCTAGTATCTGAAGAATGTAACAGAATCAAGATGAACTCACATAATGTAATACTAAGACATCATCTACTACTATATAAGATATAGTGATAGGTTGTCGTATCATCATTGCCGAGGGATGAGGGTCGGATGACGGTCAACTTTATCTACGGCTACATAGTTTCTGCCTCGCCAGTCGAATGGCTGCAGGGACTATGTCCTGATCACCATGTCGTATCGTAGATTAATACAAATGGAGCTGGAGCCAAAATACAGAAACCAAAATACAAAATACAGAATCCAATCCCTGGGTTTGCCAAAAATACAAAACACAGTTCTAATTCATATGTATTTTAAGTGTGAGAACGGATGGCTCAGAACACAACCCAAGATTCATTCTAGCATACATTAGTGTGAATCATCTATGTTCTGTATATATGGTGTAGTATATGTTCTTATCGTATCTAGTATCTGAAGAATGTAACAGAATCAAGATAAACTCACATAATGTAATACTAAGACATCATCTACTACTATATAAGATATAGTGATAGGTTGTCGTATCATCATTGCCAAGGGATGAGGGTCGGATGACGGTCAACTTTATCTACGGCTACATAGTTTCTGCCTCGCCAGTCGAATGGCTGCAGGGACTATGTCCTGATCACCATGTCGTATCGTAGATTAATACAAATGGAGCTGGAGCCAAAATACAGAAACCAAAATACAAAATACAGAATCCAATCCCTGGGTTTGCCAAAAATACAAAACACAGTTCTAATTCATATGTATTTTAAGTGTGAGAACGGATGGCTCAGAACACAACCCAAGATTCATTCTAGCATACATTAGTGTGAATCATCTATGTTCTGTATATATGGTGTAGTATAAGTTCTTATCGTATCTAGTATCTGAAGAATGTAACAGAATCAAGATGAACTCACATAATGTAATACTAAGACATCATCTACTACTATATAAGATATAGTGATAGGTTGTCATATCATCATTGCCGAGGGATGAGGGTCGGATGACAGTCAACTTTATCTACGGCTACATAGTTTCTGCCTCGCCAGTCGAATGGCTGTAGGGACTATGTCCTGATCACCATGTCGTACCGTAGATTAATACAAATGGAGCTGGAGCCAAAATACAGAAACCAAAATACAAAATACAGAATCCAATCCCTGGGTTCGTCGAAAATACAAAACACAGTTCTAATTCATATGTATTTTAAGTGTGAGAACGGATGGCTCAGAACACAACCCAAGATTCATTCTAGCATACATTAGTGTGAATCATCTATGTTCTATACATATGGTGTAGTATATGTTCTTATCGTATCTAGTATCTGAAGAATGTAACAGAATCAAGATGAACTCACATAATGTAATACTAAGACATCATCTACTACTATATAAGATATAGTGATAGGTTGTCGTATCATCATTGTCGAGGGATGAGGGTCGGATGACACTCAACTTTATCTACGGCTACATAGTTTTCTGCCCCGCCAGTCGAATGGCTGCAGGGACTATGTCCTGACCACCATGTCGTACCGTAGATTAATACAAATAGAGCTGGAGCCAAAATACAGAAACCAAAATATAAAATACAGAATCCAATCCCTGGGTTCGCCAAAAATACAAAACACAGTTCTAATTCATATGTATTTTAAGTGTGAGAACGGATGGCTCAGAACACAACCCAACCGGAGAGGATACTCTGAGAGATCCATCTGAGTAGGATGTATACTCTGAGAGATCACCTTTACAAGAATGATATCAGTAGTGGGATTGAGTGTCGGAGGAGATATTATCAGAGTATACGTTCTACTCAGATGGGTCTCTCACCGTTCTATTTTTTTCTGACAGCATGGTGGATGTGCTCCGTCAACAGATTCTTGCTTCGAGCTAAAACTTTGCCCCGGAGCTCAAGTGGACATCCTTCGTGTAGATCTCGAGTGAGAGGTTCCTGATAATATGGTGGTCTCCTTTGTCAAAGTATCCGTGCTCGTTTGTGGGACGAGCACGGATACTTTGACAAAGGAGACCACCATGCTGTCAGGAACCTCTCACTCGAGCTCTACGCGAAGGATGTCCACTTGAGCTCCGGGGCAAAGTTTTGGATCGGAGCAAGAATCTGTTGACGGAGCACATCCA
>JANAVB010023799.1:4664301-4959301 GCA_029216955.1 Iris pallida
ACAAAATACAGAATCCAATCCCTGGTTGCAAAAATACAAACACAGTTCTAATTCATATGTATTTTAAGTGTGAGAACGGATGGCTCAGAACACAACCCAAGATTCATTCTAGCATACATTAGTGTGAATCATCTATGTTCTGTATATGGTGTAGTATGTTCTTATCGTATCTAGTATCTGAAGTGTAACAGAATCAGATAACTCACATAATGTAATACTAAGACATCATCTACTACTATATAAGATTAGTGATCGTGTCGTATCATCATTGCCAAGGGATGAGGGTCGGATGACGGTCAACTTTATCTACGGCTACATAGTTTCTTCTTCTGCCTCGCCAGTCGAATGCTCAGGGACTATGTCCTGATCACCATGTCGTATCGTAATTAATACAAATGGAGCTGGAGCCAAAATACAGAAACCCAAAATACAAAACAGAATCCAATCCCTGGGTTGCAAAATACAAAACACAGTTCTAATTCATATGTATTTTAAGTGTGAGAACGGATGGCTCAGAACCAACCCAGATTCATTCTAGCATACATTAGTGTGAATCATCTATGTTTCTGTATATATGGTGTAGTATAGTTCTTTATCGTATCTAGTATCTGAAGAATGTACAAATCAATATGAACTCACATAATGTATACTAAGACATCATCTACTACTATATAAGATATAGTTGATAGTTGTCATATCATCATTTGCCGAGGGATGAGGGTCGATGACAGTCAACTTTATCTAACCTACATAGTTTTCTGCCCGCCAGTCGAATGGCTGTAGGGACTATCCTGATCACCATGTCGACCGTAGATTAATACAAATGAGCTGGAGCCAAAATCAGAAACCAAAATACAAATCAAATCCATCCCTGGTTCGTCGAAATACAAAACACGTTCTAATTCATATGTATTTTAAGTGTGAGAACGATGCTCAGAACACAACCCAAGATTCATTCTAGCATACATTAGTGTGAATCATCTATGTTCTATACATATGGTGTAGTATATGTTCTTATCGTATCTAGTATCTGAAGAATGTACAGAATCAAGATGAACTCACATAATGTAATCTAAGACATCATACTACTATATATATAGTGATAGGTTGTCGTATCATCATTGTCGAGGGATGAGGTCGATGACACTCAACTTTATCTACGGCTACATCTTTTCTGCCCCCGCCATCGAATGGCTGCAGGGACTATGTCCTGACCACCATGTCGTACCGTAGATTAATACAATAGAGCTGGAGCCAAATACAGAAACCAAAATATAAAATACGAATCCAATCCCTGGGTTCGCCAAAAATACAAAACCAGTTCTAATTCATAGTATTTAAGTGTGAGAACGGATGGCTCAGAACACAACCCAACCGTAGAGGATCCTTAGAGATCCATCTGAGTAGGATGTATACTCTGAGAGATCACCTTTACAAGAATGATATCATATGGGATTGAGTGTCGGAGGAGATATTATCAGAGTATACGTTCTACTCAGATGGGTCTCTCACCGTTTACTATTTTTTTTCTGACAGCATGGTGGATGTGCTCCGTCAACAGATTCTTGCTTCGACTAAAACTTTGCCCCGGCTCAAGTGGACATCCTTCGTGTAGATCTCGAGTGAGAGGTTCCTGATAATATGGTGGTCTCCTTTGTCAAATATCCGTGCTCGTTGTGGACGAGCACGGATACTTTGACAAAGGAACCACCATGCTGTCAGGAACCTCTCACTCGCGCTCTACGCGAAGGATGTCCACTTGAGCTCCGGGGCAAAGTTTTGGATCGGAGCAAGAATCTGTTGACGGCACATCCACCATGCTGTCAGAAAAAATAGTAACGGTGATAGACCCATCTGAGTAGGACGTATACTCTGATAATATCTCCTCCGACACTCAATCCCACTACTGATATCATTCTTGTAAAGGTGATCTCTCAGTATACGTCCTACTCAGATGGCTCTCAGAGTATCCTCTCTGGTTGGTTGTCGTATCATCATTGCCGAGGGATGAGGGTTGGAGGACATCAACTTTATCTACGATACATAGTTTCTGCCTCGTTAGTCGAATGGCTGCGGGACTATGTCCTGATCACCATGTCGTAGTCCATACAATCCAGATTGACACAGCTAATTCATAATGTATCCAATACAAATAGTCTAATACAAAACCCCAATACAAATAGTCCAATACAAATAAGTACTAAGCTAATGAGAACCACGCAGCTCATACAAATGCTCAGTGACACGATCACGCAACCACCTCGAAAAAGCAAGATCTTTGGCGTGAGGGAGATGTCGTCCCTTGCAAGTGTTGCATGATAGAACTTCGGTCTCACTAGCTACCGGTGCTGGATGAATAGAACTCCCGTCTCACTAGCAATCGTGCCACTTCCTCCTTAACTGTAGGAGGAGCCACCTCACATTCATTGTTTCCCTCAAACGACGTGCCGCTCCTCGGGTCATGGTGCCATCTGGTAAGATCGATAGTCACAAATAATATAATCGTAACATAAGCAAGCTAACTACTAAAGCAAGTTGGACTGAACACATCTAACCACCGATACCAAGTGTCACCATAACATCTGTTTCAAAAACAAGTATAAAACTTTATTGATACAAACTGTAATAAGATTACAAGAATTCTGGAAAATTACAACTATAGGAACCATCTTGATGACGATTGCTTTATCCCTTAGCGATGTGAACTTTGAAGACGAACCTTTGAAGTTGAAAACAACTCTGGAAATTGAAGGCAAAAGCCCTGAAGTTGAAGACAAAAGTCTCGGAAGAATGCAGCAGCACTTTGGCAAGAACTCCTGAACTCTCTGATTTCTGATCTCTGATCTTGATCCCCTTAAAATGAAGACTTGAACTCTATTTATAGAGTTCTGAAAATAACTAACTTCAGTTATTTTGGACTGCGCAAGCTGATTTGCGCAGCAACTGGTTTGCGCACACTAGTTTGCGCAGACAGTTATTGGATCGTGGCCAACTATCTGGACACATGGCATCATTTGATTGAAATGCGCATGTCGTGCATAGACGTTGCCACTAATGAGCAATTGCTGGCATGAATGCCACATGTAATTTGTCATTATGTTGGTAGAATGCGCAAAGTGACTGCGCAAAATGGTTTGCGCAACCACGGATTGTGCTGAATGGTTTGCGCAACCACGGATTGCGCTGCCACCTTGTCAGCCGCCCTCGAGCACTGTGCGGCGTCAAAAACAACGGCCTCCTCGTTATTCGTGTTGTCAGCTGTCAGGAAGATCGATTTGATTCAGTCAATGATGACTTCTGCCACGTCAGCCTGCGCATTTGGAAACTGCGCAAACCAGCCTGCGCAAAGTGATGTCTGCACAATCTGTTGTCTGCGCAACTCATCAAAATGATAAATATCTTGAATGTTGACTTTGTTAATTGATGTAACTTGATTTTTTTAGGACATACAAGACCCCCTTCAAAGTTTTCGAAAGTTGATTATAATCAAAATTTTGAAATACTTTGAATTTTCAAATGTTGATCGTTTTGCGCAATATGATGAGCTGTCTGCGCAAAGCGAATAGACCATAATTTAGGCGCAATCCGAGGCGGTGCCGTTTCGTTTTTTTTTGAAAACTATAAATAGTCCTCTTCATACTTCAAAGTATTCTTTACTTGCTGTCTTCGTGCACTTGAGAGAGAATTTTTGAACTCTTTCTTCCTTTCTTCTCCGACGATTTGTCATGGCTCCACGACGATCAATGCTGCCGCTGCCGCCCGCCGCGCGGGAAAAGCTCCGGCCGAGTCTTCTGACAGGGTTGCACGCGAGCTTTCCGACACGAATTCGCACACCCTGCTCTGAGAGGTAGTTTGAACCGATCGAAAACCCCTTCTTAGGGTGATTCGACTCCCTTGAAACTCATCTCTTTTTAGAGCTAAGTTCATATTGCGCCACCCTTTTTAGGGTTTCGGTTGCATCAACTATCAGTTTCTTTCATTTTTATGAAGGCTACATTCTTGCACAATTTGTTGATTTGTGCTGACAGGAAGTCAGCGCAAACGATTAGTTTGCAGATATCAGCACAAACCATTGCTTGTGCACCTTTTATGTTGGCAAACGATGTTTGCGCAAGTCATGTCAGCGCAATCTGAGGTTGCGCAAATCATGTCAGCGCAGTCTGATGTTGCGCAAATCATATCAGCGCAGTCTGAGGTTGCGCAAATCATGTTTTATGTTTAAAAACAAAAACTTTGTCTTGGACTAATTTTCATCTGTTTGTTGATGCAGTTGAAGTCAATGAAGATCCAGATTCTAACATTTTGTGGGAACCCTCACAGAGTCTGAATACAAAGAGGTCTGTCTTATCCATTACCCTCAGTATGATCGCCGCCTCCCGTCAGGCTATATTGATTTCTCAGGACAATGAAACTTTGATGTGTTTGATGAACGGACAGCCTTTAGAATCAGCTGATGCTGTAATTCACAAGAACCCCTTATTCCTATTCGGACGCCTTTGAGAGAGCCTCTCAGCCTAGGCCAAGGATGGAAGATAGGTAGTTCACCAGCAAGATAGATCCTTTTTTATACCCGACATCGCTCGCTCCTTCCTTTGTCACGGTACGCTCATGCGAGCTACCCTAGGAAGAGGAATGAATATCACTCTATTTCAGGATGCTCGGGCAGGAAAAATCTTCGTAAAGAAGGGCCACATCATAAGAACATTTTTTAGTTCTTTTGACAGATAGTGTCCTACTGAGAGGCTTAAGACCTGGCTGCATTCCACCAGAGAACTCCTCCATGCTAATGCCTGTTAGGACACCAATATTCGCAAATGAATTTGCGAAGGTGAAGAAAAATATCCGGAGCAAGATATAAGAATGACTGGACTGGTGAATCCACTACAAGCGATGGAGTTATATCGCGAATTGGTTCTGGAAAATCCAACAACTCCAACAAATCACCTGTATGAAGCAGTGCATGCCACTGTATATGGATTTGCTCCCAATCCTTATATGTTCTTAGCCTTAGCTGAGAGATACAACTACAGGACCGGAACTTTCATAACCCCAGGGGAGAGTGGCTTTGCACTCCACGAGATGAAGTATATCTCGTTCTTGCCCATGGCAGATGCTCCGTATGAGGAGTATGTACCAATAAATGATGAGTTGAACAAGCTCAGGAAAGAGAATCCAAGAGATGGTGACATGTTCGAAGAACTATTGTGCCATTACAAGATCTGCTCTTTATTTTACAAGAGTGCCCTGGCCAATACTTGTTATTCTTCAAAGTGGCTACCATATCTGTTTCTTACATATAGAGGAGAAGAAAACCAAGGAGAAACGATAAATTTACCCAACTTTCTTCAAACCTTTGAGCCATACAGAGGTCAGAAAATTAAGGAGAGTGGTCACTTTGATAAAGAAGTGAACGATGACCATGAATATCCTCCTTTGAAGAGAGGAGATAATTTGGAAGTTACTTGAGAATGGGCTATAGGCCCATGTCAGAAGAAGCACAATTGGCGGGATTCTTGACATACTGCTGCGAAGGTTTCGTGGTTCCCGGATCCAGTGCAGTGGATCGTTTTCACCCGTGGCGTCTTGTTTGCAGCTGTTAAATTGGTCTTTGGCTATAAATAGACTTACTATCAGCAATGACCATAGCTGAACGCCAGTCTCCGTTTATATGTTGACTTGATGTTGAAAGCGAAAGGAGAAAGAGAATTCCTCGCTTAGAACTGCCATATACATATTTGTTTGGATGGTTGCTTCTTCACTATCCAACTCTAATGGATCCTGGCATGGGACCAGTTGACGGCAGTTTTCTTCGACGGTATTCCGATGGAAAATGGAAATATACTTCTTTATCTGAATGTAGATTTATGTTGAATCTGAACAGAGGCTGGAACTTCTGCTGCGCTCCTTTCCCTACTGGGTATGATCAGATGCCCACGAATATGGTGGATTCGAAACTGCAGCCTCTAACTCGGTCACTTTTGAATGGTTGAAGACAATTCGACCATCTCATTTGGTCTACCGATTCGAAGAAGAGTGCTACTTAGAACCATACCTCCCAAGCCGTTTTGCTAGACAATTTGGGTATGATCAGTTCCACGTAGGGAACGCAATTACCTGCCTCCAAGGCAAGGGTTATCTGATAGACGGAGCTAGGGCTTGGGCTTATTACAATGCCCGTGATACAAAAGCCACTTTCTCTATGCCAGTAAGGACTACTCCTCAGGGTCCTCGAATGCTTTTTACATACTCCGTATTTATACATCAGCGAATACTTTTGCCGAGAATTTCCATCTCGCAGATAGTTTCGCCACTGCAACAAGATTGAGAAGAGGGAGAATTGCTCCATCAATCCCTATAAATGAGGAGGCGCAGGAACCGACAGATGCACCTCTGGAGACTACAAGGGATATTATATTCCCCCAAGAAGTGAATGCACCACTTCGTATTTTACTGAAGGTGGGTAAATCTCCTGCGAAGAAGAGAAGAAGAGAGGAGCCTCCTGCTCCTGTGGCGAAGAAGAAATTGATTCTTGATGTTTCTTCTGAAAAGGTGACTACCAGATCTCAATCCCGGCAATTGGCCGAGACTCATCAAGAAATTGCCAGTACACCAACTTCCGTGCAAAAGCGAACAGAGCCAGAAAATGTAGAGAGTCCTGTTAGGCCTCTACACAGAAAGAAAAGAGTAGTTATCAGAAGAGTCTTCTTCCATACAACTCCTGACTTCAGTAGATGCTGCTGCAGGACTTTTAATGGCATCCCCCACACCCGCTTCTGAATCAGGGAGCAAAACTCTCGAGGAGAATGAACAGAGGGGAGATGTTGTCCCAAGAATTGAAAAGCCTAGAGAACATATTTTAGAGGAAGATCTAAGTGTTGTACGACCTCATTCTCCTATCGCAGATGTTACTCAACCTCCTCCTACTCCCAGGACTCTTCGTGAGGACGAAGACCGTGAAATGATTGCAGCTCTGGAGGATTGCAGTTATAGCTTGCAAGAAGATCAGGCTGCCACTAGCAGTGGAAATGCAGCAGTAGAAGAAAAAGAAGAAGAAGAAGACGAGGAAGGATCTTCATCCGAAAATGTTGATGAGTATTTACAAGATCCTGAAAAGCAAACTGAAGAACACAGATCTCTTGATACTGCCGATGATATTTCAAATCCTAAAAAGGATATTGAAGTGGAGGCGTCTGCAGAAAGGGCTGTCGATGTTGAAATAGAAATATCTCCTGAAGAAGTAGCCGACGAAGGTGTGCTAAAAGAAAATCCCGCCACCGACCCTCAATGTATAAAACGAGATTTAACAATCTTTTCTTATTTTACAATGAACCGATAACTAATATCTTCATTTGCAGATCTTGGGACTTTGCCAATACCTCCAACAGACCTGATTATGGTGCCTATACCAACGGTGGTTATTAGCAGTAGTCATCATTTATCTTGTGGTTCTGAGGCGGACAGCAGTCAGGCTGTTGCAGCGGAGGCTACTTCTGTTCAACAGTATTCCATTCCAGTAAGGAATGAACTCGTTGTTAAACCTAAACCAAGGTAACATTGCTCTTAATTTGATCTTTTTGTTCATCAACAATCAATTAGTAAAATAATAATTTTACTTTTGCAGAAGATCAACAGGAGGAGCAACCAGCTCTACTTTGGCTCCCTTATTTAAAGAGCCTATTGTCCAACCTCAAAGAATCGAGCTACCTGTTACCCCGTCATCATCGGGAGTAGCAGCGACTCCTGGAACTTTAGCCATCAATCAGCAGGTTATCCAGTCATTTACTAAATGCTTCTTTGAATCGCTGGGATCTCTCGTCCGTAAAATGATAGAGAAAGAAGGGGCTGACTTCATTATGGTTAGGAAGCCCACTTCTTTCTTGATAAGAGCCATAAGAGACCAAGGAGACGAAGCTCAGGCCACTCTCCTTGAATATATACTGGATGAATTAGAAGTCTCTATCAAAAAGTATAAAGAACTCAAAAAGAAAGATGTAGACTCTTTAGTACAAGCTGAATTTGAGCGGCTGGCTCAAGCTGCTGATATGGAAAGGTTAACTCTTCAAAATCTATTAGAAGCTCATTCAGCAAAATCAGCTGAATATAATTCTAAAATAGAATCAATTACCCTAGTAGCTGAAAGTAAGGGAAGGCGACTTGCTGAGCTGAAGGCTGAAATTACTCGCCTCCAACAAGAATTTGAAGAAGAAACTGTTAATCACCAACTGGTGATTGAACAATTTAATGCATTGATTGAAGAAAGGAATGAGTATGAGACCACTCATGGTGAAGAGATCACCCGCAGAACAGTAGATATGCCCATTTTTGATGAAGACAGCGGGATGGAGGAGGCAAGAAAGATAGTAGCGTCAACACACGAAGAAGAGCTGCAGACTTTGAAGCAGCAAATTGACAATCTAATTGTCCCTCCTTCTTGATTTTGTATTTGGGTTTTGTTGCTGTAGCTGCATTTTTGTAATGTCTCATTTTTTTGATATAAAGAACATTTTGTTGTGGCTCCATTATTTATTGCATATCTTATTCAGATATAAATAATAGATAGATATGATATATTTATTGACAACTTACTCGAAAACGACAAGTTGCTGATGTAGAAGATGAACGATAATGAATCGTCAATGTATATAAAAATGAGTGAACGGGAATACCGTCAAGTAATGATGAAAGAACGGGTAAATCATCAAATGATACTGAAATAAACGAATTAACCGTCAAATGATAATAAATGAACGGGTTAACCGTCACAATAGATGAACGGATGAACCGTCAGATATTTAACGAACGGACGAACCGTCGGATGAGTGTAATAAATGAACGGATGAACCGTCAGGTGTTTAATGAACGGACGAACCGTCGGATAAATATGATAAATGAACGGATGAACCGTCAGGTATTAATGAACGGATGAGCCGTCGGATAAATGCAATGCTTCATTAATTGAGGAACTTCTGTCTATAAATATAGCAGAAATCAGACAGGAACGAACACTTCTACTCTTCAACATAAAAATGTCTTCTGGAGAAGCATCTAAGAAGGTTGAGATTGTCTCGAAGGTTCAGAAGGGTATTGAAGAACACCCTGCCGATCTAGTTCAGCCAAAGGAAGCAGAAGCAGGCGAAGGTTCGTCTGCACCCCAGCCACCACGGGACATTTTGGACTTCCTGCTCGAACCAGAAAAGACTAAAGAAGAAGAAGCCATGAGGATGGCCGCCTGCAAGTTTCTTGTGGGATCCAGCAAAGAGGTTTTTGGCTCTTTTGCTGACCGTATTTTTGAGAAGGACGGCAGTGGCCCTCGTCCCAATGTAGAAAAAGATGATAGAGACCTTTAATATGTACTATCATATAATAAAATTTAAATTTTATTCATGAACTTGATTCTGTCTGATAATTTACAAGTATTTACATTTATACATAATACTTCTTTAAGAATTTGCCATTGATAGGCATCATAGCAACTCGACCATCAAGTTCTGAAAGTTGATAAGCTCCGTTTGAGAAGACTTTGCTCACAACATAGGGACCTTCCCATTTTGCATCGAATTTCCCTTTGCTCATATGAGTCATAGTCATAGGACGTCTGACTGTTAGAACAAGTTCTCCTTGCTGAAAGGCTCTGACCTTCACTTTACGATTAAATGTCTTTGAGATGCGGGCTTGGTATAACTCAATATGCTGTTGAGCCATTAACCGCTTTTCATCCAATGCTTCTAACTCTTGAAGTCGAAGAAGGTCATTATTTTCTGTGGTGAGCTCATTGGCAATAGCAATCCTTAAAGAAGGAATTTGTAACTCCAAAGGAAGGACAGCTTCACAGCCATACACCAAAGAGAAAGGTGTAAAACCAGTGGGATTACAGACTGTAGTTCGGTAGGCCCAAAGACATTCGCCAAGTTTCTCGCTCCAATTCCGTTTGTTAGTAGATACAAATTTCTTAAGGAGCTTAATAATGGTTTTGTTAAAGGCTTCAGCTAAACCATTGGCAGCAGGATTGTAGGCCGTCGAAGCAACATTGTTAATCCGATGATCATGGCAGATTCTAGTGAACTTCTGACTAATGAATTGAGGTCCATTGTCATGAATGATTCTTTGAGGTACACCGAATCTATAGATGACATGGTGTTTAACGAAGTTGATGACACTGCTAGTCTTGACTTCAGCCAGAGGTATAGCTTCAGCCCACTTGGAGAAGTAATCGGTTATCGCCAATATGAACCGATGTCCTCTAGAAGAAGGAGGATTAATAGGACCTATGATGTCTATACCCCAAGCTTCAAAAGGCCCGGAAGCAGCAGTCGGGTGTAAGAATTCCGAGGGTTGATGAATGAAGTCTGCATGGATTTGACAAGCACGACATTTCCTTGCATATTCAATGGCATCTGATACCATAGAGGGCCAATAATAACCCATACGTCTAATGCGATCCTGTAATTTAGGACCAGGTTGATGTGCTCTACAGACACCATCATGAGCTTCACGTAACACTTGTTTGGCTTCATCACCAGCTAAACAGCGTAGAAGAAGACCATCATAAGTTCGCCGATAGAGTGTTTTGGTGGTTTGATTGTAATAAAATCGTAGAGATCGACGTCGAACGCTTGTAGCCTCCTTAAGATCTTCAGGGAGTATATCATGTACTACGAAATCGACAAAAGGAGTTCTCCAATCGTCATCAATAACTTCGACTTCAGCAAGATTGCTAAATTCAATATTACGATTGTTCTCAATACAGAACAGTTCTCGGTTAGAAATAACCACCATCTGATGCCTTTTGATAGGGATGGCTAAGACAGCTGCAAGATTGGCCAAAGCATCGGCTTCAGTATTGCAAGCTCGTCGAACATAGTCGATGAAGAAGGCTTTGAATGATGTAGCTATATTGATCGCCGCTTCATGATAAGGCACTAGGTCTTGATGACGAACTTCATAGGTTCCTCTAACCTGGTTCACAACCAGTTTAGAATCACCATAGACTTCCAGATATTCAACATTCAGTTGTTTAGCTAGCTGAAGGCCAACAAGTAAGGCATTGTACTCTGCCACATTGTTGGAGCAAGGTTCATCTAAAGAGTAGGCTCTTTGGATAGTTAATCCGTCTGGAAAAACGAGAACAACTCCAACACCTGCCACTATAGCACCATTTGGTCCAATTCTTGATGCACCATCAAAGAATAAATGCTAGGTTGGAAACTCTTCGGAAATCATGTTGACTTCTAATGTCTCGTCAGGAATTTCATCATAGAGTTTAGATGTCTCAGGCACAGGATGAGCTGCTAGGAAGTCTGCCAACGCTTGACCTTTGACGGACTTTTGTGGAACATACACCATGTCATATTGAGCTAGCAGGATTGCCCATGTAGCCAACCGAGAATTAAGTGTACTAGGTTTCTTCATGAGTACCCGGAGAGGGTTAACTCGAGATATAACATGAATAGTTTGACCAATGATATAATGCCTCGTCTTTTGCACAGCAAACATGAGAGCCAGGCATTCTTTCTCGACCGGACTATAACGGTGTTCAGCACCAATCATAGTTCGACTAAGATAGTAGATAGCTTGTTCATGGCCTTCTTTGTTCTTTTGGGCAAGTAAAGCACCCAATGAATGGTCCATAGCACGGACATACATCAAGAATGGAATGCCAGAGATAGGTGGCACCAAAACTGGTGGGTTCATAAGATATTGTTTGATATCGTCGAATGCTCGTTGACACTCTTCAGTCCAAATAAAAGATACACCCTTCTTCATTAGTTGAGTGAATGGTCTACAGCGTCCAGACAAGTTCGAAATGAATCGGCTGATGTACGCAAGTCAGCCTTGGAATCCTCGTAGCTCTTTTAGGTTGCGTGGAGGACACATCTCTTGGATGGCTTTGATCTTCTCGGGATCCACGTGTATACCCTTAGAGGTAATAACGAAGCCGAGAAATTTGCCACTAGAGACACCCAAGAATGACTTGGTGGGATTCATCTTGAGCTGATGTTGACGCATGAGATTAAATATTGTTCTCAAATCTTGGATGTGATCTTCTTTTAGACGACTTTTAACAACAATATCGTCAACGTAGCATTCGACTGTTTTACGAAGATGTTCTCTGAAAATGGTACTCATAGCCCGTTGGTAGGTTGCACCCGCATTCTTGAGACCAAATGGCATTACTGTATAACAATAGACTCCTCGAGGAGTGCGGAAAGATGTATGCTTTTCATCTTCAGGATGCATTTTGATCTGATTATATCCGAAAAATCCATCCATAAAAGATATTCTTTCGAACCCACAAGTATTGTCAATCATGACGTCTGTGATAGGAAGAGGAAATTTATCTTTCGGACATGCTTCATTGAGATCTCGAAAATCGATGCAGACTCGAACTTTTCCAGTTTTCTTCAGAACTGGGACGACATTGGCTACCCAATCAGGATGTTGCTCTTCTCGAATAAAGCCACAAGCGATGAGCTTCTTGACTTCATCATCAATTACGTCCATCATTTCAGGCTTAAATTGCTTTTGTTACTGTTTGACCGGTTTAGCATTAGGAAGAATGTTCAGTTTGTGAGTAGCAATCTTGGGATCTAAACCTGGCATGTCTTCGTAACTCCAAGCAAAGACGTCTATATATTCTTTAATGAGAAGAATCAACTCTTGCTTATCTGCTTCTGGAAGATTCTTGCTACTAAAGATTGGACGAGGTGACTCTTTTTCCCCTACATCAATTTGAATTAGTTGATCTTCAGTAGGAGGTTCATGTTGTTCAAAACGAAGTACCCATTGGTTATCCATATGTTGAGCCCAAGGATCTGTTTCCGAACTTTCTTCAACATCTTCATCACAGCCTTCTGGTAGTTCAACGGAGACCATGTTAGAAGATACAATTATACGATGGACTTCACCGATGCTGGTATCGGAATCCCATGATCTGGAATCAGAAGAATTAGAACGTTCTTCACTATCTGATTCAGAAGCTGCTGGGGATAACAGTGGAGGAGAAGTATATCCGAGACCTTTCTTGGTCCTGTCATAATACATTTGTGATTTTCCGTTTGGAACTGTTGTACGAATGGGAGTTCGTCTACCTTTACCATAGTTAAGGCCGCTCTTGAAGTCGTAACCCATCTTTCGGAGGATGTCTTTTGATTGTTGACTATAACGATAGAACTGGAGACGTCCCGTATCGTTAACTTTGCTATCATCCGAATAGTTAATCTTTGTTTCCGGTCTTTTATACAAAATTGCTGGACTTTCACCTTTCTTCAAAGAAGGGTGAATACGGTAAGAATCATCTGGATCTTCAAGCGAGACTTCTGTCTGAAGAGATTGTACGACTTCCAGTATAATTAATTGGAAGCTATCTAACATATCCAGATAACTTTTAGTATAATAAATAACATCAATATACTGGAAAGTAGTTGCTTTTTCATTGATTTGTACATCAGTATTTACAACAGGACCTTTAACCTTAGCAGGTTTGGTCAAATTGATTACAAGAGGGGGAGAAGAAGAACGTGGAGGAGGCTTGTTACGACGGAGGTCAATAACAAGTGGCTCAGAAGAGGTGAGCTCCCTTTTTTCCTTGTTGCAATTTAGATCAACAACAAGTGGCTCAGAAGGAATGAGCTGCTTTTTGTCTTTGTTACGACGTAAGTCGATAACAAATGGCTCAGAAAAGGTGAGCTCCCTTTGATTTTCATCAGCATCAACTGATTTCTTTTGAACTGGTAAGTGAATAACCAGTGGCTTGGAATATTGAGGATGAGAAACTCGCCCCTTAACAGGTATGATAAGAGTATCTTGAGGTACTGCTTTTTGATCTTCTTCAGTATCCATAGCCAATACCACCTTCATAAATTCATCCTTGTACATACGAGCATCGTTGCAATAAGCTTCAACACCCTTGAAAGGATAAAGGTCCGCAACTTCCTTGTGAACTTGTCCTTTGTCATCAACGTATTTAAAGCATTGATGAAGAGTTGAGGGAACGACATTGTGTTCATGGAGGAATGGCCTTCCCAGGAGAGCATTGTAAGAACAACCATGATTGTCAATGATATAAAAAGTCACCTTTGTGCGAAGATTGCCTATTTGGAGTTTTAGGCGGATCTTGCCCAAAGGTTCACTCTTTCCTTGATTAAATCCCAGAATAGTAGTTATCGTGGTTGAAAGACTATGCACTGGTATCTTCAATGCATCTAGCATTGTCTTTGGTATAATACTAAGTGCAGACCCTGGATCTATCAGGATACGATCAACCTTCATTGAATCTACATATCCTGTATAATAAAGAGGACGATTATGTCTATTATCTTCCATTAGCATATCATCCTGAGTGAAGGTAATATTTGGGATCAGTTCCAAGATACTATGACTGTGATGACAAGAGACTGATTCTGATTCTGGCTTCTTGAGAAGAGTTAAGCAAGTTTCAGCCTGCATCAGAGCTTCACTTAGAGTTTCTCGTGTCTCTTTGGAAAGACGCAAGAGTTCAAAGATTGACAGCCTAGCTGGTGTATTGGCTAATTGAGCCAATATATCAAAGTTGTAAGGCTTCTCAAGCCCAGTAGGAGATGACTTCTTTAGAGGTTTGTCAAATCGAACTTGTTGCTTGCCTTTATCAGCCATTGTTGGCGTAGGAGGAATTGATACTACAACTGGTGAAGATGTAGAAGGGACCTCTTCAACAAATGCAGGTTGTGCCAGAGCAGGTTCGGAAGAAGAAGCAGGATCCTTTTGACCTTCAGAATGATCTTTCAAATAAGCTTTCCCTGATCTGGTGCCTAACAGAATCTCTTCGTCAACAATGGGATCAAAAGATACCATGTTGCAAATCTTGGTTTTGCCTTTAGAACGAATTTTCTTCTCGGAAGATATCTCAAATTCTGGAGCAAGATCAGGATGGATCCATATAATTTCACCATTGTCAAGAGACAAGGGAATAAGACCTTCATTGGATGGAAGCGGGAGATTCTCAATCTCAAGGGTTGCTTTAGGAATTGGAATGACACCATGCTGTATCATCTGCGGAGGGAAATCTCCAAATTGGACTGAAACCATATTTGCAGTAACAGTCTTCTCATCTTGTTGCAAAGTGACTACACCTGCATTGACAAGCTCTTGAATCTTACCTTTGAGCACATAGCATGCTCGAGTAGGATGTCCAATGAATCGGTGATAGACACAATACTTGGGATGATCAGTCTTATTGACTTCATCAGGTTTCTTTGGATCAGGGAGTTGAATTTTATTGCTTTTGAGTAAACACTCAAAGATACTTGCCGTGTCATTTTCGTCAAAGGAATATTCTACCTTCGGACGAGGTTCCCTTGGTGGAGGTACAGAAGGAGTAGGAGTAGATGTAGGTGGGACCACATTGACAGCCAAAGATTCTTTATTTTTGTTCAAGTTAATATTTAAAGTCTCTTTCGCTTTGCGATTGTTCTGGCGATTACCACCACCTGAATTTTGATGCTCATCGCGATCAGGGTTAGACATTTGTACCCCCAATTGTTTGAACTTGTCGGCACTTACTTCAGCAGCTTTGGCGTTGACGATGAATGAGGGCCAATCTTGAAATTGGGTTGATCCCGTCCACATACTAATAATAGGCAAAAGATTTGCCTTACAAGTATCAATAGTGACGGCAACTGGAGTCCCTGGAGGCATTTTCAAAGCTTCACGGCGGAACCGTTCAATAAAGCTCTCAGCAGTTTCGTTATGTTTCTGTTTGATTTTGTTGAGAGCTGACATCGTCATATCATTAAATCTCTCATAGAACCATTCCAGAAAGATTTGTTTGATACCTGAAAAGGATGTGATGCAACCATCGGGCAAACTTCTGTACCAGTCGTATGCTACGCCGGCTAAACAACCGACGAACACTCTGGTAAGAAGAGCGTCATTTGGCTGAAGTTGAACAGTCATTACCTCAAAATGATTGATGAATTGACTCGGAGAAGTACTGCCATCGAACAGAGAGATTATAGGGATTTTGTACTTTGGAGAAAACGGAACGTCCTTCCATTCAACCGGATAGGGCTGTTTAATCCCCAACCTTTGTAGATTGTCTTTCTCTTTAAATGCTTCAAACTGAGTTCGTAAGAGTTTGACAGCTTCATTGGCGTCTTCTGATGAAGAAGAAGGAGTAGGTTGAGTTGTAGTGGTAGGAGGAGGAACAGCGTTGTAAGCACTACCCCCAGCTCCTGAATGGCTAGGCGTAGTTTGTACTTGCACTTGTACAGGAGGCATTTGGGGAGGCGCTACCCCCAGCCCAGTATTGGCAGGTATTGAAGATGCTATGATTTCTGGACTAGTAATAGGTGCAGTTGGTGGTGTAACATGTTGTGCTATAATGATGAAATGCATACTAGCAACCATTCGTGAGGACGAAGACCGTGAAATGATTGCAGCTCTGGAGGATTGCAGTTATAGCTTGCAAGAAGATCAGGCTGCCACTAGCAGTGGAAATGCAGCAGTAGAAGAAGAAGAAGAAGAAGAAGAAGGCGAGGAAGGATCTTTATCCGAAAATGTTGATGAGTATTTACAAGATCCTGAAAAGCAAACTGAAGAACACAGATCTCTTGATACTGCCGATGATATTTCAAATCCTAAAAAGGATATTGAAGTGGAGGCGTCTGCAGAAAGGGCTGTCGATGTTGAAATAGAAATATCTCCTGAAGAAGTAGCCGACGAAGGTGTGCTAAAAGAAAATCTCGCCACCGACCCTCAATGTATAAAACGAGATTTAACAATCTTTTCTTATTTTACAATGAACCGATAACTAATATCTTCATTTGCAGATCTTGGGACTTTGCCAATACCTCCAACAGACCTGATTATGGTGCCTATACCAATGATGGTTATTAGCAGTAGTCATCATTTATCTTGTGGTTCTGAGGCGGGCAGCAGTCAGGCTGTTGCAGCGGAGGCTACTTCTGTTCAACAGTATTCCATTCCAGTAAGGAATGAACTCGTTGTTAAACCAAACCAAGGTAACATTGCTCTTAATTTGATCTTTTTGTTCATCAACAATCAATTAGTAAAATAATAATTTTACTTTTGCAGAAGATCAAACAGGAGGAGCAACCAGCTCTACTTTGGCTCCCTTATTTAAAGAGCCTATTGTCCAACCTCAAAGAATCGAGCTACCTGTTACCCCGTCATCATCGGAAGTAGCAGCGACTCCTGGAACTTTAGCCATCAATCAGCAGGTTATCCAGTCATTTACTAAATGCTTCTTTGAATCGCTGGGATCTCTCGTCCGTAAAATGATAGAGAAAGAAGGGGCTGACTTCATTATGGTTAGGAAGCCCACTTCTTTCTTGATAAGAGCCATAAGAGACCAAGGAGACGAAGCTCAGGCCACTCTCCTTGAACATATACTGGATGAATTAGAAGTCTCTATCAAGAAGTATAAAGAACTCAAAAAGAAAGATGTAGACTCTTTAGTACAAGCTGAATTTGAGCGGCTGGCTCAAGCTGCTGATATGGAAAGGTTAACTCTTCAAAATCTATTAGAAGCTCATTCAGCAAAATCAGCTGAATATAATTCTAAAATAGAATCAATTACCCTAGTAGCTGAAAGTAAGGGAAGGCGACTTGCTGAGCTGAAGGCTGAAATTACTCGCCTCCAACAAGAATTTGAAGAAGAAACTGTTAATCACCAACTGGTGATTGAACAATTTAATGCATTGATTGAAGAAAGGAATGAGTATGAGACCACTCATGGTGAAGAGATCACCCGCAGAACAGTAGATATGCCCATTTTTGATGAAGACAGCGGGATGGAGGAGGCAAGAAAGATAGTAGCGTCAACACACGAAGAAGAGCTGCAGACTTTGAAGCAGCAAATTGACAATCTAATTGTCCCTCCTTCTTGATTTTGTATTTGGGTTTTGTTGCTGTAGCTGCATTTTTTGTAATGTCTCATTTTTTTTGATATAAAGAACATTTTGTTGTGGCTCCATTATTTATTGCATATCTTATTCAGATATAAATAATAGATAGATATGATATATTTATTGACAACTTACTCGAAAACGACAAGTTGCTGATGTAGAAGATGAACGATAATGAATCGTCAATGTATATGAAAATGAGTGAACGGGAATACCGTCAAGTAATGATGAAAGAACGGGTAAATCATCAAATGATACTGAAATGAACGAATTAACCGTCAAATGATAATAAATGAACGGGTTAACCGTCACAATAGATGAACGGATGAACCGTCAGATATTTAACGAACGGACGAACCGTCGGATGAGTGTAATAAATGAACGGATGAACCGTCAGGTGTTTAATGAACGGACGAACCGTCGGATGAATGTGATAAATGAACGGATGAACCGTCAGGTATTAATGAACGGATGAACCGTCGGATGAATGTAATGCTTCATTAATTGAGGAACTTCTGTCTATAAATATAGCAGAAATTAGACAGGAACGAACACTTCTACTCTTCAACATAAAAATGTCTTCTGGAGAAGCATCTAAGAAGGTTGAGATTGTCTCGAAGGTTCAGAAGGGTATTGAAGAACACCCTGCCGATCCAGTTCAGCCAAAGGAAGCAGAAGCAGGCGAAGGTTCGTCTGCACCCCAGCCACCACGGGACATTTTGGACTTCCTGTTCGAACCAGAAAAGAGTAAAGAAGAAGAAGCCATGAGGATGGCCGCCTGCAAGTTTCTTGTGGGATCCAGCAAAGAGGTTTTTGGCTCTTTTGCTGACCGTATTTTTGAGAAGGACGGCAGTGGCCCTCGTCCCAATGTAGAAAAAGATGATAGTGACCTTTAATATGTACTATCATATAATAAAATTTAAATTTTATTCATGAACTTGATTCTGTCTGATAATTTACAAGTATTTACATTTATACATAATACTTCTTTAAGAATTTGCCATTGATAGGCATCATAGCAACTCGACCATTAAGTTCTGAAAGTTGATAAGCTCCGTTTGAGAAGACTTTGCTCACAACATAGGGACCTTCCCATTTTGCATCGAATTTCCCTTTGCTCATATGAGTCATAGTCATAGGACGTCTGACTGTTAGAACAAGTTCTCCTTGCTGAAAGGCTCTGACCTTCACTTTACGATTAAATGTCTTTGAGATGCGGGCTTGGTATAACTCAATATGCTGTTGAGCCATTAACCGCTTTTCATCCAATGCTTCTAACTCTTGAAGTCGAAGAAGGTCATTATTTTCTGTGGTGAGCTCATTGGCAATAGCAATCCTTAAAGAAGGAATTTGTAACTCCAAAGGAAGGACAGCTTCACAGCCATACACCAAAGAGAAAGGTGTAAAACCAGTGGGATTACGGACTGTAGTTCGGTAGGCCCAAAGACATTCGCCAAGTTTCTCGCTCCAATTTCGTTTGTTAGTAGATACAAATTTCTTAAGGAGCTTAATAATGGTTTTGCTAAAGGCTTCAGCTAAACCATTGGCAGCAGGATTGTAGGCCGTCGAAGCAACATTGTTAATCCGATGATCAATGCAGAATCTAGTGAACTTCTGACTAATGAATTGAGGTCCATTGTCATGAATGATTCTTTGAGGTACACCGAATCTATAGATGACATGGTGTTTAACGAAGTTGATGACACTGCTAGTCTTGACTTCAGCCAGAGGTATAGCTTCAGCCCACTTGGAGAAGTAATCGGTTATCGCCAATATGAACCGATGTCCTCTAGAAGAAGGAGGATTAATAGGACCTATGATGTCCATACCCCAAGCTTCAAAAGGCCAGGAAGCAGCAGTCGGGTGTAAGAATTCCGAGGGTTGATGAATGAAGTCTGCATGGATTTGACAAGCACGACATTTTCTTGCATATTCAATGGCATCTGATACCATAGAGGGCCAATAATAACCCATACGTCTAATGCGATCCTGTAATTTAGGACCAGGTTGATGTGCTCCACAGACACCATCATGAGCTTCACGCAACACTTGTTTGGCTTCATCACCAGCTAAACAGCGTAGAAGAAGACCATCATAAGTTCGCCGATAGAGTGTTTTGGTGGTTTGATTGTAATAAAATCGTAGAGATCGACGTCGAACGCTTGTAGCCTCCTTAGGATCTTCAGGGAGTATATCATGTACTATGAAATCGATAAAAGGAGTTCTCCAATCGTCATCAATAACTTCGACTTCAGCAAGATTGCTAAATTCAATATTACGATTGTTCTCAATACAGAACAGTTCTCGGTTAGAAATAACCACCACCTGATGCCTTTTGATAGGGATGGCTAAGACAGCTGCAAGATTGGCCAAAGCATCGGCTTCAGTATTGCAAGCTCGTCGAACATAGTCGATGAAGAAGGCTTTGAATGATGTAGCTATATTGATCGCCGCTTCATGATAAGGCACTAGGTCTTGATGACGAACTTCATAGGTTCCTCTAACCTGGTTCACAACCAGTTTAGAATTACCATAGACTTCCAGATATTCAACATTCAGTTGTTTAGCTAGCTGAAGGCCAACAAGTAAGGCATTGTACTCTGCCACATTGTTGGAGCAAGGTTCATCTAAAGAGTAGGCTCTTTGGATAGTTAATCCGTCTGGAGAAACGAGAACAACTCCAACACCTGCCACTATAGCACCATTTGGTCCAATTCTTGATGCACCATCAAAGAATAAACGCTAGGTTGGAAACTCTTCGGAAATCATGTTGACTTCTAATGTCTCGTCAGGAATTTCATCATAGAGTTTAGATGTCTCAGGCACAGGATGAGCTGCTAGGAAGTCTGCCAACGCTTGACCTTTGACGGACTTTTGTGGAACATACACCATGTCATATTGAGCTAGCAGGATTGCCCATGTAGCCAACCGAGAATTAAGTGTACTAGGTTTCTTCATGAGTACCCGAAGAGGGTTAACTCGAGATATAACATGAATAGTTTGACCAATGATATAATGCCTCGTCTTTTGCACAGCAAACATGAGAGCCAGGCATTCTTTCTCGACCGGACTATAACGGTGTTCAGCACCAATCATAGTTCGGCTAAGATAGTAGATAGCTTGTTCATGGCCTTCTTTGTTCTTTTGGGCAAGTAAAGCACCCAATGAATGGTCCATAGCACGGACATACATCAAGAATGGAATGCCAGAGATAGGTGGCACCAAAACTGGTGGGTTCATAAGATATTGTTTGATATCGTCGAATGCTCGTTGACACTCTTCAGTCCAAATAAAAGATACACCCTTCTTCATTAGTTGAGTGAATGGTTTGCAGCGTCCAGACAAGTTCGAAATGAATCGCCTGATGTACGCAAGTCGGCCTTGGAATCCTCGTAGCTCTTTTAGGTTGCGTGGAGGACGCATCTCTTGGATGGCTTTGTTCTCAAATCTTGGATGTGATCTTCTTTTAGACGACTTTTAACAGCAATATCGTCAACGTAGCATTCGACTGTTTTACGAAGATGTTCTCTGAAAATGGTACTCATAGCCCGTTGGTAGGTTGCACCCGCATTCTTGAGACCAAATGGCATTACTGTATAACAATAGACTCCTCGAGGAGTGCGGAAAGATGTATGCTTTTCATCTTCAGGATGCATTTTGATCTGATTATATCCGGAAAATCCATCCATAAAAGATATTCTTTCGAACCCACAAGTATTGTCAATCATGACGTATGTGATAGGAAGAGAAAATTCATCTTTCGGACATGCTTCATTGAGATCTCGGAAATCGATACAGACTCGAACTTTTCTAGTTTTCTTCAGAACTGGGACGACATTGGCTACCCAATCAGGATGCTGCTCTTCTCGAATAAAGCCACAAGCGATAAGCTTCTTGACTTCATCATCAATTGCGTCCATCATTTCAGGCTTAAATCACCTTTGTTGCTGTTTGACCGGTTTAGTATTAGGAAGAATGTTCAGTTTGTGAGTAGCAATCTTGGGATCTAAACCTGGCATGTCTTCGTAACTCCAAGCAAAGACGTCTATATATTCTTTAATGAGAAGAATCAACTCTTGCTTATCTGCTTCTGGAAGATTCTTGCTAATAAAGATTGGACGAGGTGACTCTTTTTCCCCTACATCAATTTGAATTAGTTGATCTTCAGCAGGAGGTTCACGTTGTTCAAAACGAAGTACCCATTGGTTATCCATATGTTGAGCCCAAGGATCTGTTTTCGGACTTTCTTCAACATCTTCATCACAGCCTTCTGGTAGTTCAACGGAGACCATGTTAGAAGATACAATTATACGATGGACTTCACCGATGCTGGTATCGGAATCCCATGATCTGGAATCAGAAGAATTAGAACGTTCTTCACTATCTGATTCAGAAGCTGCTGGGGATAACAGTGGAGGAGAAGTATATCCGAGACCTTTCTTGGTCCTGTCATAATACATTTGTGATTTTCTGTTTGGAACTGTTGTACGAATGGGAGTTCGTCTACCTTTACCATAGTTAAGGCCGCTCTTGAAGTCGTAACCCATCTTTCGGAGGATGTCTTTTGATTGTTGACTATAACGATGGAACTGGAGACGTCCCGTATCGTTAACTTTGCTATCATCCGAATAGTTAATCTTTGTTTTCGGTCTTTTATACAAAAATGCTGGACTTTCACCTTTCTTCAAAGAAGGGTGAATACGGTAAGAATCATCTGGATCTTCAAGCGAGACTTCTGTCTGAAGAGATTGTACGACTCCCAGTGTAATTAATTGGAAGCTATCTAACATATCCAGATAACTTTTAGTATAATAAATAACATCAATATACTGGAAAGTTGGTGCTTTTTCATTGATTTGTACATCAGTATTTACAACAGGACCTTTAACCTTAGCAGGTTTGGTCAAATTGATTACAAGAGGGGAAGAAGAAGAACGTGGAGGAGGCTTGTTACGACGGAGGTCAATAACAAGTGGCTCAGAAGAGTTGAGCTCCCTTTTTTCCTTGTTGCAATTTAGATCAACAACAAGTGGCTCAGAAGGAATGAGCTGCTTTTTGTCTTTGTTACGACGTAAGTCGATAACAAGTGGCTCAGAAAAGTGAGCTCCCTTTGATTTTCATCAGCATCAACTGATTTCTTTTGAACTGGTAAGTGAATAACCAGTGGCTTGGAAGATTGAGGATGAGAAACTCGCCCCTTAACAGGTATGATAAGAGTGTCTTGAGGTACTGCTTTTTGATCTTCTTCAGTATCCATAGCCAATACCACCTTCATAAATTCATCCTTGTACATACGAGCATCGTTGCAATAAGCTTCAACACCCTTGAAAGGATAAAGGTCCGCAACTTCCTTGTGAACTTGTCCTTTGTCATCAACGTATTTAAAGCATTGATAAAGAGTTGAGGGAACGACATTGTGTTCATGGAGGAATGGCCTTCCCAGGAGAGCATTGTAAGAACAACCATGATTGTCAATGATATAAAAAGTCACCTTTGTGCGAAGATTGCCTATTTGGAGTTTTAGGCGGATCTTGCCCAAAGGTTCACTCTTTCCTTGATTAAATCCCAGAATAGTAGTTATCGTGGCAAGAACGAGATATACTTCATCTCGTGGAGTGCAAAGCCCATCTCTCCCCCTGGGGTCATGAAAGTTCCGGTCCTGTAGTTGTATCTCTCAGCTAAGGCTAAGAACATATGAGGATTGGGAGCAAATCCATATACAGTGGCATGCACTGCTTCATACAGGTTGATTTGTTGGAGTCTGTCTTGGAATTTTCCCAGAACCCAATTCGCGATATAACTCCATCGCTTGTAGTCTGGATTCACCAGTCCAGTCATTCTTATATCTTGCTACGGATATTTTCCTTCAACCTTCGCAAATTCATTTGCGAATATTGGTGTCCTAACAGGCATTAGCATGGAGGAGTTCTCTGGTGGAATGCAGCCAGGTCTTAAGCCTCTCAGTAGGACACTATATCTGTCAGAAGAACTATAAAACATGTCCTTATGATGTGGCCCCTTCTTTACGAAGATTTTTCCTGCCCGAGCATCCTGAAATAGAGTGATATTCCATTCCATCTTCCTAGGGTAGCTCGCATGAGCGTACCGTGACAAAGGAAGGCAGCGAGCGATGTCGGGTATAAAAAAGGATCTATCTTGCTGGTGAACTACCCTATCTTCCATCCTTGGCCTAGGCTGAGAGGCTCTCTCAAAGGCGTCACCGAATAGGAATAAGGGTTTCTTGTGAATTACAGCATCAGCTGATTCTAAAGGCTGTCCGTTCATCAAACACATCAAAGTTTCACTGTCCTGAGAAATCAATATAGCCTGACGGGAGGCCGGCAGATCATACTGAGGGTAATGGACATGAGACAGATCCTCTTTGTATTCAGACTCTGTGAGGGTTCCCATAAAATGTTCGTAATCTGGATCTTCATTGACTTCAACTGCATCAATAAACAGATGAAAATTAGTCCAAGACAAAGTTTTTGTTTTTAAACATAAAACATGATTTGCGCAACCTCAGACTGCGCTGATATGATTTGGCAACATCAGACTGCGCTAACATGATTTGCGCAACCTCAGATTGCGCTGACATGACTTGCGCAACATCAGTTTGCACAACATAAAAGGTGCGCAAAGCAATAGTTTGCGCTGATATCTGTGCAACTTAATCGTTTGCGCTGACTTCCTGTCAGCACAAATCAACAAATTGTGCAAGAATGCAGCCTTCATAAAAATGAAGAACTGATAGTTGATGCAACCGAAACCCTAAAAAGGGTGGCGCAATATAAACTTATCTCTAAAAAGAGATGAGTTTCAAGGGAGTCGAATCACCCTAAGAAGGGGTTTTCGATCGGTTCAAACTACCTCTCAGAGCAGGGTGTGCGGATTCGTGTCGGGAAGCTCGCCGTGCAACCCTGTCAGAAGACTCGGCCGGAGCTTTTCCCTTCGCGGCGGCGGCAGCGGCAGCATTTGATCATCGTAGAGCCATGACAAATCGTCGGAGAAGAAAGGAAGAAAGAGTTCAGAAATTCTCTCTCAAGTGCACGAAGACAGCAAGTAAAGAATACTTTGAAGTATGAAGAGGACTATTTATAGTTTTCAAAAAAAACGAAACGGCCGCCTCGGATTGCGCCTAAACTTATGGTCTATTCGCTTTGTGCAGACAGCTCATCATATTGCGCAAAACGATTCAACATTTGAAAATTCAAAGTATTTCGAAATTTTGATTATAATTAACTTTCGAAAACTTTGAAGGGGGTCTTGTATGTCCTAAAAAAATCAAGTTACATCAATTAACAAAGTCAACAATTCAAGATATTTATCATTTTGATGAGTTGTGCAGACAACAGATTGCGCAGACATCACTTTGCGCAGGCTGGTTTGCGCATGTTCCTAACTGCGCAGGCTGACGTGGCAGAAGTCATCATTGACTGAATCAAATCAGATCTTTCTGACAGCTGACAACACGAATAACGAGAAGGCCGTTCGTTTTTGACGCCGCACAGTGCTCGAGGGCGGCTGACAGGTGGCAGTGCAATCCGTGGTTGCGCAAACCATTCATGCGCAATCCGTGGTTGCGCAAACCATTTCTGCACAGTTCACTTTGCGCATTCTACCAACATAACTGACAAATTACATGTGGCATTCATGCCATCAATTGCTCATTACGTGGCAACCGTCTATGTACGATCATGCGCATTTCAATCAAATGATGCCATGTGTCCCAGATAGTTGGCCCACGATCCAATAACTGTCTGCGCAAACTAGTGCTGCGCAAACCAGTTGCTGCACAAATCAGCTTGCGCAGTCCAAAATAACTGAAAGTTAGTTATTTTCAGAACTCTATAAATAGAGTTTCAAGTCTTCATTTTAAGGGGATCAAGATCAGATATCAGAAATCAGAGAGTTCAGGAGTTCTTGCCAAAGTGCTGCTGCATTTTTCCGAGACTTTTGTCTTCAACTTCAGAGGCTTTTGCCTTCAATTTCCAGAGTAGTTTTCAACTTCAAAGGCTTCGTCTTCAAAGTTCACATCGTCCAAGGGATAAAGCAATCGTCATCAAGATTGGATTCCTATAGTTGTAATTTTCCCAGAATTCTTGTAATCTTTATTACAGTTTGTATCAATAAAGTTTTATACTTTTGTTTTTGCAAACAAAATGGCGACTCTGCTGGGGACAACTTTCTCCTCCGACGAGAAAGTAGCAACTCAATGTGACGTAGCGTCTATCGGGAAGACGCAGAAGACGCTGGTTGTTAAGGTCAACCAGACAGCCTACGAGGCGATGATCAACTCCAAGACCACTTCCCGTACTGTAGCCACTTCTGCCAAGAGCAAAGTACGCTCAGTTTGGGTCTCCAAGTCTGCACAATCTGGCATTTTTGCCACCAAGGATGCTGTACCAACTGTTGCACAATCTGCTAGTCAGACTGCTGCACAAACTGCTGTGCCAACTGTTACACAGTCTGTCTCAGCAACTGCTGTACAATCTGTTGCAGTCAAGACTGCACAGTCTACTTCAACTGTTGCACAGGCTACTTCATATGCTGCCTTGTCAAAACAGAAGACTCCTATGACTCTGGCGCAATTGGCAGTGGCTTTTCCTGCGCAAAATAGCATTCCAATAACTAAAATGCATCCCAAGCACTCTAAGACAAGAACTCCTGATGCACTTCCTACCAAAGTTTCTAATGCACAAATGACTAGTGCACCTTCCACCCATGCGCAAACTAAGTCTGCGCAATCCAAGAAAAACAGCCCTTTGGCTAAATTCCCTTCTTCTCACAATAAAAGAAGAGATTCTACTCCTCTTCCCAAACACCTTATTGCCTCTGCGCAATCCACTGAGGGTAGTCCTTTGACTATTCCTCTTTCTCTTCAAAGCAAAGGAAAAGGTCCATTGGTCTTTTCTCAAACTTCCTTGTCTCATGACTTGGGAGATAACAGAGGGAAACGCTCTTTAGCTAACCCTTCATCTCAAAACAAAGGAAAAGGCCCTTTGGTTTTTTCTCAGTCTTCTTCAGTCTTTACTGAAGAAGATCCATCTCAATGTGCCTCGGCACCAATCAGTTCGAGAACTCTGACGAACAAGGATTCTTCTTTCCTTTATAACAAGAGTACTTGTACTAATCAAAGAGGTATTCTGCCTACTCCGATAGCAGAATTCCAGGACCTCCCGACTCTCCAAATTTGTCGTTCCAGACAGGGAAAACTGTTAGTGTCTCAAACAGAAACTCCTGGGGGTGAATTTGCTGACCTCAGAACTTATCTTAATCGATCCACTTCAGTAAAACGAAAACAGCCAATGCCAAAGGTCAAATATCATCAGAAACAAATCTCCAAGGTCAAAAATCCTGACACTTATGCCAATGAAGTGAGTACTTCCCTGTATACTCAAGGGACTAAACATTTGAAGAATCGGAATCATGTTCCAAATCTTATCAAAGAACAGATCCCTTGGAACTTTCCTCGTCCTGTTGTAGATCTTCGAGAACATCTAAGACAAAAATAGGATAATGTCTCAATATCTCCATCTCAACCATCTGATCATCACTGTAATCATAAAGTCATCATCCAATGCTGTTGTCAAACGACAAAACGATCTGTCTTCGATCGTTTAACTTTTGCTAAATCTGAACCTATGACAGAAGAAGACGAAATTTTGTATGCTTCTGTTAACATGACTTCCCGAGACACTGGGGGTAAAAGATGCTCTAAGCATGGTAGACTCCGCAAGCCAAGCCAACGGTATTTGGAATTACTTCAAGAATCTTCTGAAGGAGTATTTCAACATACCCGTTCTCGAAGCTGAGATACAATCGGTCAAAGGAATCTTCCTCAAAACCCTTCAAGTCATCTTCCTGTTTCCCGGTCAGGAGATGATTCGTTTTCTGATTATGATGCATACAGTGAAAGTTTTGAACAAACAGTATCTTCCACTGTGCCAAGAGAAGTAACGGCTTATGTTGTCACCGATGATCCAGATGCTTCAACCTCCGCAAATCAGGAACAGCGAATTGCTGCACTCGAAGACAAATTAAAAACCATGGCTGAGATGGTTGCTAGTATGCATTCCATCATTGTAGCACAACATGTTACACCACCAACTGCACCTATTACTAGTCCAGAAATCATAGCATCTTCAATACCTGCCAATACTGGGCTGGGGGTAGCGCCTCCCCAAATGCCTCCTGTACAAGTGCAAGTACAAACTACGCCTAGCCATTCAGGAGCTGGGGGTAGTGCTTACAACGTTGTTCCTCCTCCTACCACTACAACTCAACCTGCTCCTTCTTCTTCATCAGAAGACGCCAATGAAGCTGTCAAACTCTTACGAACTCAGTTTGAAGCATTTAAAAAGAAAGACAATCTACAAAGGTTGGGAATTAAACAGCCCTATCCGGTTGAATGGAAGGACGTTCCGTTTCCTCCAAAGTACAAAATCCCTACAATCTCTCTGTTCGATGGCAGTACTTCCCCGAGTCAATTCATCAATCATTTTGAGGTAATGACTGTTCAACTTCAGCCAAATGACGCTCTTCTTACCAGAGTGTTCGTCGGTTGTTTAGCCGGCGTAGCATACGACTGGTACAGAAGTTTGCCCGATGGTTGCATCACATCCTTTTCAGGTCTCAAACAAATCTTTCTGGAACGGTTCTATGAGGGATTTAATGATATGACGATGTCAGCTCTCAACAAAATCAAACAGAAACATAACGAAACTGCTGAGAGCTTTATTGAACGGTTCTGCCGTGAAGCTTTGAAAATGCCTCCAGGGACTCCAGCTGCCGTCACTATTGATACTTGTAAGGCAAATCTTTTGCCTATTATTAGTATGTGGACGGGATCAACCCAATTTCAAGATTGGCCCTTATTCATCGTCAACGCCAAAGCTGCTGAAGTAAGTGCCGACAAGTTCAAACAATTGGGGGTACAAATGTCTAACCCTGATCGCGATGAGCATCAGAATTCAGGTGGTGGTAATCGCCAGAACAATCGTAAAGCGAAAGAGACTTTAAATATTAACTTGAACAAAAATAAAGAATCTTTGGCTGTCAATGTGGTCCCACCTACATCTACTCCTACTCCTTCTGTACCTCCACCAAGGAAACCTCGTCCGAAGGTAGAATATTCCTTTGACGAAAATGACACGGCAAGTATCTTTGAGTGTTTACTCAAAAGCAATAAAATTCAACTCCCTGATCCAAAGAAACCTGATGAAGTCAATAAGACTGATCATCCCAAGTATTGTGTCTATCACGGATTCATTGGACATCCTACTCGAGCATGCTATGTGCTCAAAGGTAAGATTCAAGAGCTTGTCAATGCAGGTGTAGTCACTTTGCAACAAGATGAGAAGACTGTTACTGTAAATATGGTTTCAGTCTAATTTGGAGATTTCCCTCCACAGATGATACAGCATGGTGTCATTCCAATTCCTAAAGCAACCCTTGAGATTGAGAATCTCCCGCTTCCATCCAATGAAGGTCTTTTTCCCTTGTCTCTTGATAATGGTGAAATTATGTGGATCCATCCTGATCTTGCTCCAGAATTTGAGATATCTTCCGAGAAGAAAATTCGTTCTAAAGGCAAAACCAAGATTTGCAACATGGTATCTTTTGATCCCATTGTTGACGAAGAGATTCTGTTAGGCACCAGATCAGGGAAAGCTTATTTGAAAGATCATTCTGAAGGTCAAAAGGATCCTGCTTCTTCTTCCGAACCTGCTCTGGCACAACCTGCATCTGTTGAAGAGGTCCCTTCTACATCTTCACCAGTTGTAGTATCAATTCTTCCTAAGCCAACAACGGCTGATAAAGGCAAGGAACAAGTTCGATTTGACAAACCTCTAAAGAAGTCATCTCCTACTGGGCTTGAGAAGCCTTACAACTTTGATATATTGGCTCAATTAGCCAATACACCAGCTAGGCTATCAATCTTTGAACTCTTGCGTCTTTCCAAAGAGACACGAGAAACTCTAAGTGAAGCTCTGATGCAGGCTGAAACTTGCTTAACTCTTCTCAAGAAGCCAGAATCAGAATCAGTCTCTTGTCATCACAGTCATAGTGTCTTGGAACTGATCCCAAATATTACCTTCACTCAGGATGATATGCTAATGGAAGATAATAGACATGATCGTCCTCTTTATTATACAGGATATGTAGATTCAATGAAGGTTGATCGTATCCTGATAGATCCAGGGTCTGCACTTAGTATTATGCCAAAGATAATGCTAGATGCATTGAAGATACCAGTGCATAGTCTTTCAACCACGATAACTACTATTCTGGGATTTAAGCAAGGAAAGAGTGAACCTTTGGGCAAGATCCGCCTAAAACTCCAAATAGGCAATCTTCGCACAAAGGTGACTTTTTATATCATTGACAATCATGGTTGTTCTTACAATGCTCTCCTGGGAAGGCCATTCCTCCATGAACACAATGTCGTTCCCTCAACTCTTCATCAATGCTTTAAATACGTTGATGACAAAGGACAAGTTCACAAGGAAGTTGCGGACCTTTATCCTTTCAAGGGTGTTGAAGCTTATTGCAACGATGCTCGTATGTACAAGGATAAATTTATGAAGGTGGTATTGGCTATGGATACTGAAGAAGATCAAAAAGCAGTACCTCAAGACACTCTTATCATACCTGTTAAGGGGCGAGTTTCTCATCCTCAATCTTCTAAGCCACTGGTTATTCACTTACCAGTTCAAAAGAAATCAGTTGATGCTGATGAAAATCAAAGGGAGCTCACCTTTTCTGAGCCACTTGTTATCGACTTACGTCGTAACAAAGACAAAAAGCAGCTCATTCCTTCTGAGCCACTTGTTGTTGATCTAAATTGTAACAAGGAAAAAAGGAAGCTCACCTCTTCTGAGCCACTTGTTATTGACCTCCGTCGTAACAAGCCTCCTCCACGTTCTTCTTCTCCCCCTCTTGTAATCAATTTGACCAAACCTGCTAAGGTTAAAGGTCCTGTTGTAAATACTGATGTACAAATCAATGAAAAAGCACCTACTTTCCAGTATATTGATGTTATTTATTATACTAAAAGTTATCTGGATATGTTAGATAGCTTCCAATTAATTACACTGGGAGTCGTACAATCTCTTCAGACAGAAGTCTCGCTTGAAGATCCAGATGATTCTTACCGTATTCACCCTTCTTTGAAGAAAGGTGAAAGTCCAGCATTTTTGTATAAAAGACCGGAAACAAAGATTAACTATTCGGATGATGGCAAAGTTAACGATACGGGACGTCTCCAGTTCCATCGTTATAGTCAACAATCAAAAGACATCCTCCGAAAGATGGGTTACGACTTCAAGAGCGGCCTTAACTATGGTAAAGGTAGACGAACTCCCATTCGTACAACAGTTCCAAACGGAAAATCACAAATGTATTATGACAGGACCAAGAAAGGTCTCGGATATACTTCTCCTCCACTGTTATCCCCAGCAGCTTCTGAATCAGATAGTGAAGAACGTTCTAATTCTTCTGATTCCAGATCATGGGATTCCGATACCAACATCGGTGAAGTCCATCGTATAATTGTATCTTCTAACATGGTCTTCGTTGAACTACCAGAAGGCTGTGATGAAGATGTTGAAGAAAGTCCGAAAACAGATCCTTGGGCTCAACATATGGATAACCAATGGGTACTTCGTTTTGAACAACGTGAACCTCCTACTGAAGATCAACTAATTCAAATTGATGTAGGGGAAAAAGAGTCACCTCGTCCAATCTTTATTAGCAAGAATCTTCCAGAAGCAGATAAGCAAGAGTTGATTCTTCTCATTAAAGAATATATAGACGTCTTTGCTTGGAGTTACGAAGACATGCCAGGTTTAGATCCCAAGAATGCTACTCACAAACTGAACATTCTTCCTAATGCTAAACCGGTCAAACAGCAACAAAGGCGATTTAAGCCTGAAATGATGGACGCAATTGATGATGAAGTCAAGAAGCACATCGCTTGTGGCTTTATTCGAGAAGAGCAGCATCCTGATTGGGTAGCCAATGTCGTCCCAGTTCTGAAGAAAACTGAAAAAGTTCGAGTCTGCATCGATTTCCGAGATCTCAATGAAGCATGTCCGAAAGATGAATTTCCTCTTCCTATCACAGACGTCATGATTGACAATACTTGTGGGTTCGAAAGAATATCTTTTATGGATGAATTTTCCGGATATAATCAGATCAAAATGCATCCTGAAGATGAAAAGCATACATCTTTCCGCACTCCTCGAGGAGTCTATTGTTATACAGTAATGCCATTTGGTCTCAAGAATGCGGGTGCAACCTACCAACGGGCTATGAGTACCATTTTCAGAGAACATCTTCGTAAAACAGTCGAATGCTACGTTGACGATATTGCTGTTAAAAGTCGTCTAAAAGAAGATCACATCCAAGATTTGAGAACAATATTTAATCTCATGCGTCAATATCAGCTCAAGATGAATCCCACCAAGTCATTCTTGGGTGTCTCTAGTGGCAAATTTCTCGGCTTCGTCATTACCTCTAAGGGTATACACGTGGATCCTGAGAAGATCAAAGCCATCCAAGAGATGCGTCCTCCACGCAACCTAAAAGAGCTACGAGGATTCCAAGGCCGACTTGCGTACATCAGGCGATTTATTTCGAACTTGTCTGGACGCTGCAGACCATTCACTCAACGAATGAAGAAGGGTGTATCTTTTATTTGGACTGAAGAGTGTCAACGAGCATTCGACGATATCAAACAATATCTTATGAACCCACCAGTTTTGGTGCCACCTATCTCTGGCATTCCATTCTTGATGTATGTCCGTGCTATGGACCATTCATTGGGTGCTTTACTTGCCCAAAAGAACAAAGAAGGCCATGAACAAGCTATCTACTATCTTAGCCGAACTATGATTGGTGCTGAACACCGTTATAGTCCGGTCGAGAAAGAATGCCTGGCTCTCATGTTTGCTGTGCAAAAGATGAGGCATTATATCATTGGTCAAACTATTCATGTTATATCTCGAGTTAACCCTCTCCGGGTACTCATGAAGAAACCTAGTACACTTAATTCTCGGTTGGCTACATGGACAATCCTGCTAGCTCAATATGACATGGTGTATGTTCCACAAAAGTCCGTCAAAGGTCAAGCGTTGGCAGACTTCCTAGCAGCTCATCCTGTGCCTGAGACATCTAAACTCTATGATAAAATTCCTGACGAGACATTAGAAGTCAACATGATTTCCGAAGAGTTTCCAACCTGGCGTTTATTCTTTGATGGTGCATCAAGAATTGGACCAAATGGTGCTATAGTGGCAGGTGTTGGAGTTGTTCTCGTTTCTCCAGACGGATTAACTATCCAAAGAGCCTACTCTTTAGATGAACCTTGCTCCAACAATATGGCAGAGTACAATGCCTTACTTATTGGCCTTCAGCTAGCTAAACAACTGAATGTTGAATATCTGGAAGTCTATGGTGATTCTAAACTGGTTGTGAACCAGGTTAGAGGAACCTATGAAGTTCGTCATCAAGACCTAGTGCCTTATCATGAAGCGGCGATCAATATAGCTACATCATTCAAAGCCTTCTTCATCGACTATGTTCGACGAGCTTGTAATACTGAAGCCGATGCTTTGGCCAATCTTGCAGCTGTCTTAGCCATCCCTATCAAAAGGCATCAGGTGGTGGTTATTTCTAGCCGAGAACTGTTCTGTATTGAGAACAATCGTAATATTGAATTTAGCAATCTTGCTGAAGTCGAAGTTATTGATGACGATTGGAGAACTTCTTTTATCGATTTCGTAGTACATGATATACTCCCTGAAGATCCTAAGGAGGCTACAAGCGTTCGACGTCGATCTCTACGATTTTATTACAATCAAACCACCAAAACACTCTATCGGCGAACTTATGATGGTCTTCTTCTACGCTGTTTAGCTGGTGATGAAGCCAAACAAGTGTTGCGTGAAGCTCATGATGGTGTCTGTGGAGCACATCAACCTGGTCCTAAATTACAGGATCGCATTAGACGTATGGGTTATTATTAGCCCTCTATGGTATCAGATGCCATTGAATATGCAAGGAAATGTCGTGCTTGTCAAATCCATGCAGACTTCATTCATCAACCCTCAGAATTCTTACACCCGACTGCTGCTTCCTGGCCTTTTGAAGCTTGGGGTATGGACATCATAGGTCCTATTAATCCTCCTTCTTCTAGAGGACATCGGTTCATATTGGCGATAACCGATTACTTCTCCAAGTGGGCTGAAGCTATACCTCTGGCTGAAGTCAAGACTAGCAGTGTCATCAACTTCGTTAAACACCATGTCATCTATAGATTCGGTGTACCTCAAAGAATCATTCATGACAATGGACCTCAATTCATTAGTCAGAAGTTCACTAGATTCTGCGATGATCATCGGATTAACAATGTTGCTTCGACGGCCTACAATCCTGCTGCCAATGGTTTAGCTGAAGCCTTTAACAAAACCATTATTAAGCTCCTTAAGAAATTTGTATCTACTAACAAACGGAATTGGAGCGAGAAACTTGGCGAATGTCTTTGGGCCTACCGAACTACAGTCCGTAATCCCACTGGTTTTACACCTTTCTCTTTGGTGTATGGCTGTGAAGCTGTCCTTCCTTTGGAGTTACAAATTCCTTCTTTAAGGATTGCTATTGCCAATGAGCTCACCATAGAAAATAATGACCTTCTTCGACTTCAAGAGTTAGAAGCATTGGATGAAAAGCGGTTAATGGCTCAACAGCATATTGAGTTATACCAAGCCCGCATCTCAAAGACATTTAATCGTAAAGTGAAGGTCAGAGCCTTTCAGCAAGGAGAACTTGTTCTAACAGTCAGACGTCCTATGACTATGACTCATATGAGCAAAGGGAAATTCGATGCAAAATGGGAAGGTCCCTATGTTGTGAGCAAAGTCTTCTCAAACGGAGCTTATCAACTTTCAGAACTTGATGGTCGAGTTGCTATGATGCCTATCAATGGCAAATTCTTAAAGAAGTATTATGTATAAATGTAAATACTTGTAAATTATCAGACAGAATCAAGTTCATGAATAAAATTTAAATTTTATTATATGATAGTACATATTAAAGGTCACTATCATCTTTTTCTACATTGGGACGAGGGCCACAGTCGTCCTTCTCAAAAATACGGTCAGCAAAAGAGCCAAAAACCTCTTTGCTGGATCCCACAAGAAACTTGCAGGCGGCCATCCTCATGGCTTCTTCTTCTTTAGTCTTTTCTGGTTCGAGCAGGAAGTCCAAAATGTCCCGTGGTGGCTGGGGTGCAGACGAACCTTCGCCTGCTTCTGCTTCCTTTGGCTGAACTGGATCGGCAGGGTGTTCTTCAATACCCTTCTGAACCTTCGAGACAATCTCAACCTTCTTAGATGCTTCTCCAGAAGACATTTTTATGTTGAAGAGTAGAAGTGTTCGTTCCTGTCTGATTTCTGCTATATTTATAGACAGAAGTTCCTCAATTAATGAAGCATTACATTCATCCGACGGTTCATCCGTTCATTAATACCTGACGGTTCATCCGTTCATTTATCACATTCATCCGACGGTTCGTCCGTTCATTAAACACCTGACGGTTCATCCGTTCATTTATTACACTCATCCGACGGTTCGTCCGTTCGTTAAATATCTGACGGTTCATCCGTTCATCTATTGTGACGGTTAACCCGTTCATTTATTATCATTTGATGGTTAATTCGTTCATTTCAGTATCATTTAATGATTTACCCGTTCTTTCATCATTACTTGACGGTATTCCCGTTCACTCATTTTCATATACATTGACGATTCATTATCGTTCATCTTCTACATCAGCAACTTGTCGTTTTCGAGTAAGTTGTCAATAAATATATCATATCTATCTATTATTTATATCTGAATAAGATATGCAATAAATAATGGAGCCACAACAAAATGTTCTTTATATCAAAAAAAATGAGACATTACAAAAAATGCAGCTACAGCAACAAAACCCAAATACAAAATCAAGAAGGAGGGACAATTAGATTGTCAATTTGCTGCTTCAAAGTCTGCAGCTCTTCTTCGTGTGTTGACGCTACTATCTTTCTTGCCTCCTCCATCCCGCTGTCTTCATCAAAAATGGGCATATCTACTGTTCTGCGGGTGATCTCTTCACCATGAGTGGTCTCATACTCATTCCTTTCTTCAATCAATGCATTAAATTGTTCAATCACCAGTTGTTGATTAACAGTTTCTTCTTCAAATTCTTGTTGGAGGCGAGTAATTTCAGCCTTCAGCTCAGCAAGTCGCCTTCCCTTACTTTCAGCTACTAGGGTAATTGATTCTATTTTAGAATTATATTCAGCTGATTTTGCTGAATGAGCTTCTAATAGATTTTGAAGAGTTAACCTTTCCATATCAGCAGCTTGAGCCAGCCGCTCAAATTCAGCTTGTACTAAAGAGTCTACATCTTTCTTTTTGAGTTCTTTATACTTCTTGATAGAGACTTCTAATTCATCCAGTATATGTTCAAAGAGAGTGGCCTGAGCTTCGTCTCCTTGGTCTCTTATGGCTCTTATCAAGAAAGAAGTGGGCTTCCTAGCCATAATGAAGTCAGTTCATCATTTTGTTAATTTTCTTCTTCAAATTCTTGTTGGAGGCGAGTAATTTCAGCCTTCAGCTCAGCAAGTCGCCTTCCCTTACTTTCAGCTACTAGGGTAATTGATTCTATTTTAGAATTATATTCAGCTGATTTTGCTGAATGAGCTTCTAATAGATTTTGAAGAGTTAACCTTTCCATATCAGCAGCTTGAGCCAACCGCTCAAATTCAGCTTGTACTAAAGAGTCTACATTTTTCTTTTTGAGTTCTTTATACTTCTTGATAGAGACTTCTAATTCATCCAGTATATGTTCAAGGAGAGTGGCCTGAGCTTCGTCTCCTTGGTCTCTTATGGCTCTTATCAAGAAAGAAGTGGGCTTCCTAACCATAATGAAGTCAGCCCCTTCTTTCTCTATCATATTACGGACGAGAGATCCCAGCGATTCAAAGAAGCATTTAGTAAATGACTGGATAACCTGCTGATTGATGGCTAAAGTTCCAGGAGTCGCTGCTACTCCCGATGATGACGGGGTAACAGGTAGCTCGATTCTTTGAGGTTGGACAATAGGCTCTTTAAATAAGGGAGCCAAAGTAGAGCTGGTTGCTCCTCCTGTTTGATCTTCTGCAAAAGTAAAATTATTATTTTACTAATTGATTGTTGATGAACAAAAAGATCAAATTAAGAGCAATGTTATCTTGGTTTGGTTTAACAACGAGTTCATTCCTTACTGGAATGGAATACTGTTGAACAGAAGTAGCCTCCGCTGCAACAGCCTGACTGCTGCCCGCCTCAGAACTACAAGATAAATGATGACTACTGCTAATAACCACCGTTGGTATAGGCTCCATAATCAGGTCTGTTGGAGGTATTGGCAAAGTCCCAAGATCTGCAAATAAAGATATTAGTTATCGGTTCATTGTAAAATAAGAAAAGATTGTTAAATCTCGTTTTATACATTGAGGGTCGGTGGCGGGATTTTCTTTTAGCACACCTTCGTCGGCTACTTCTTCAGGAGATATTTCTATTTCAACATCGACAGCCCTTTCTGCAGACGCCTCCACTTCAATATCCTTTTTAGGATTTGAAATATCATCGGCAGTATCAAGAGATCTGTGTTCTTCAGTTTGCTTTTCAGGATCTTGTAAATGCTCATCAACATTTTCGGATGAAGATCCTTCCTCGTCTTCTTCTTCTTCTTCTTCTTCTGCTGCTGCATTTCCACTGCTAGTGGCAGCCTGATCTTCTTGCAAGCTATAACTGCAATCCTCCAGAGCTGCAATCATTTCACGGTCTTCGTCCTCACGAAGAGTCCTGGGAGTAGGAGAAGGTTGAGTAACATCTGCGATAGGAGAATGAGGTCGTACAACACTTAGATCTTCCTCTAAAATATGTTCTCTAGGCTTTTCAATTCTTGGGGCAACATCTCCCCTCTGTTCATTCTCCTCGAGAGTTTTGCTCCCTGATTCAGAAGCGGGTGTGGGGGATGCCATTAAAAGTCCTGCAGCAGCATCTACTGAAGTCAGGAGTTGTATGGAAGAAGACTCTTCCAAGACTCTTCTGGTAACTACTCTTTTCTTTCTGTGTAGAGGCCTAACAGGACTCTCTACATTTTCTGGCTCTGTTCGCTTTTGCACGAAAGTTGGTGTACTGGCAATTTCTTGATGAGTCTCGGCCAATTGCCGGGATTGAGATCTGGTAGTCACCTTTTCAGAAGAAACATCAAGAATCAATTTCTTCTTCACCACAGGAGCAGGAGGCTCCTCTCTTCTTCTCTTCTTCGCAGGAGATTTACCCACCTTCAGTGAAATACGAAGTGGTGCATTCACTTCTTGGGGGAATATAATATCCCTTGTAGTCTCCAGAGGTGCATCTGCCGGTTCCTGCGCCTCCTCATTTATAGGGATTGATGGAGCAATTCTCCCTCTTCTCAATCTTGTTGCAGTGGCGAAACTATCTGCGAGATGGAAATTCTCGGCAAAAGTATTCGCTGATGTGTAAAATACGGAGTATGTAAAAAGCTTTCGAGGACCCTGAGGAGTAGTCCTTGCTGGCATGGAGAAAGTGGCTTTTGTATCACGGGCATTGTAATAAGCCCAAGCCCTAGCTCCGTCTATCAGATAACCCTTGCCTTGGAGGCAGGTAATTGTGTTCCCTACGTGGAACTGATCATACCCAAATTGTCTAGCAAAATGGCTTGGGAGGTATGGTTCTAAGTAGCACTCTTCTTCGAATCGGTAGACCAAATGAGATAGTCGAATTGTCTTCAACCATTCAAAAGCGACACGAGTTAGAGGCTGCAGTTTCGAATCCACCATATTCGTGGGCATCTGATCATACCCAGTAGGGAAAGGAGCGCAGCAGAAGTTCCAGCCTCTGTTCAGATTCAACATAAATCTACATTCAGATAAAGAAGTATATTTCCATTTTCCATCGGAATACCTTCGAAGAAAACTGCCGTCAACTGGTCCCATGCCAGGATCCATTAGAGTTGGATAGTGAAGAAGCAACCATCCAAACAAATATGTATATGGCAGTTCTAAGCGAGGGAATTCTCTCTCTCCTTTCGCTTTCAACATCAAGTCAACATATAAACGGAGACTGGCGTTCAGCTTACAGGTCATTGCTGATAGTAAGTCCATTTTATAGCCAAAGACCAATTTAACAGCTGCAAACAAGACGCCACGGTGAAAACGATCCACTGCACTGGATCCGGGAACCATGAACCTTCGCAGCCAGTATGTCAAGAATCCCGCCAATTGTGCTTCTTCTGACATGGGCCTATAGCCCATTCTCAAGTAACTTTCCAAATTATCTCCTCTCTTCAAAGGAGGATATTCATGGTCATCGTTCACTTCTTTATCAAAGTGACCACTATGTTCCATTAATTTTCTGACCTCTGTATGGCTCAAAGGTTTGAAGAAAGTTGGGTAACATTTATCGTTCTCCTTGGTTTTCTTCTCCTCTATATGATTAAGAAACAGATATGGTGGCCACTTTGATGAATAACAAGTATTGGCAGTGGCACTCTTGTAAAATAAAGAGCAGATCTTGTAATGGCACAATAGTTCTTCGAACACTGTCACCATCTCTGGATTCTCTTTCCTGAGCTTATTCAACTCATTATTTGTTGGTACATACTCCTCATACGGAGCATCTGCCATGGGCAAGAACGAGATATACTTCATCTCGTGGAGTGCAAAGCCCATCTCTCCCCCTGGGGTCATGAAAGTTCCGGTCCTGTAGTTGTATCTCTCAGCTAAGGCTAAGAACATATGAGGATTGGGAGCAAATCCATATACAGTGGCATGCACTGCTTCATACAGGTTGATTTGTTGGAGTCTGTCTTAGAATTTTCCCAGAACCCAATTCGCGATATAACTCCATCGCTTGTAGTCTGGATTCACCAGTCCAGTCATTCTTATATCTTGCTCCAGATATTTTCCTTCAACCTTCGCAAATTCATTTGCGAATATTGGTGTCCTAACTGGCATTAGCATGGAGGAATTCTCTGGTGGAATGCAGCCAGGTCTTAAGCCTCTCAGTAGGACACTATATCTGTCAGAAGAACTATAAAACATGTCCTTATGATGTGGCCCCTTCTTTACGAAGATTTTTCCTGCCCGAGCATCCTGAAATAGAGTGATATTCCATTCCATCTTCCTAGGGTAGCTCGCATGAGCGTACCGTGACAAAGGAAGGCAGCGAGCGATGTCGGGTATAAAAAAAGATCTATCTTGCTGGTGAACTACCCTATCTTCCATCCTTGGCCTAGGCTGAGAGGCTCTCTCAAAGGCGTCACCGAATAGGAATAAGGGTTTCTTGTGAATTACAGCATCAGCTGATTCTAAAGGCTGTCCGTTCATCAAACACATCAAAGTTTCATTGTCCTGAGAAATCAATATAGCCTGACGGGAGGCCGGCAGATCATACTGAGGGTAATGGACATGAGACAGATCCTCTTTGTATTCAGACTCTGTGAGGGTTCCCACAAAATGTTCATAATCTGGATCTTCATTGACTTCAACTGCATCAACAAACAGATGAAAATTAGTCCAAGACAAAGTTTTTGTTTTTAAACATAAAACATGATTTGTGCAACCTCAAACTGTGCTATGATTTGCGCAACATCAGACTGTGCTGACATGATTTGCACAACCTCAGATTGCGCTGACATGACTTGCACAACATCAGTTTGCGCAACATAAAAGGTGCGCAAAGCAATGGTTTACGCTGATATCTGCGCAACTTAATCGTTTGCGCTGACTTCCTGTCAGCACAAATCAACAAATTGCGCAAGAATGCAGCCTTCATAAAAATGAAGAACTGATAGTTGATGCAACCGAAACCCTAAAAAGGGTGGCACAATATGAACTTATCTCTAAAAAGAGATGAGTTTCAAGGGAGTCGAATCACCCTAAGAAGGGGTTTTCGATCGGTTCAAACTACCTCTCAGAGCAGGGTGTGCGGATTCATGTCGGGAAGCTCGCCGTGCAACCCTGTCAGAAGACTCGGCCGGAGCTTTTCCCTTCGCGACGGCGGCAGCGGCAGCATTTGATCGTCGTGGAGCCATGACAAATTGTCGGAGAAGAAAGGAAGAAAGAGTTCAGAAATTCTCTCTCAAGTGCACGAAGACAGCAAGTAAAGAATACTTTGATGTATGAAGAGGACTATTTATAGTTTTCAAAAAAAAATGAAACGGCCGCCTCGGATTGCGCCTAAACTTATGGTCTATTCGCTTTGCGCAGACAGCTCATCATATTGCGCAAAACGATTCAACATTTGAAAATTCAAAGTATTTCGAAATTTTGATTATAATCAACTTTCGAAAACTTTGAAGGGGTTCTTGTATGTCCTAAAAAAATCAAGTTGCATCAATTAACAAAGTCAACAATTCAAGATATTTATCATTTTGATGAGTTGCGCAGACAACAGATTGCGCAGACATCACTTTGCGCAGGCTGGTTTGCGTATGTTCCCAACTGCGCAGGCTGACGTGGCAGAAGTCATCATTGACTGAATCAAATCAGATCTTCCTGACAGCTGACAACACAAATAACGAGGAGGCCGTTCGTTTTTGACGCCGCACAGTGCTCGAGGGCGGCTGACAGGTGGCAGCGCAATCCGTGGTTGCACAAATCAGGATGGATCCACATAATTTCACCATTGTCAAGAGACAAGGGAATAAGACCTTCATTGGATGGAAGTGGGAGATTCTCAATCTCAAGGGTTGCTTTAGGAATTGGAATGACACCATGCTGTATCATCTGCGGAGGGAAATCTCCAAATTGGACTGAAACCATATTTGCAGTAACAGTCTTCTCATCTTGTTGCAAAGTGACTACACCTGCATTGACAAGCTTTTGAATCTTACCTTTGAGCACATAGCATGCTCGAGTAGGATGTCCAATGAATCGGTGATAGACACAATACTTGGGATGATCAGTCTTATTGACTTCATCAGGTTTCTTTGGATCAGAGAGTTGAATTTTATTGCTTTTGAGTAAACACTCAAAGATACTTGCCGTGTCATTTTCGTCAAAGGAATATTCTACCTTCGGACGAGGTTCCCTTGGTGGAGGTACAGAAGGAGTAGGAGTAGATGTAGGTGGGACCACATTGACAGCCAAAGATTCTTTATTTTTGTTCAAGTTAATATTTAAAGTCTCTTTCGCTTTGCGATTGTTCTGGCGATTACCACCACCTGAATTCTGATGCTCATCGCGATCAGGGTTAGACATTTGTACCCCCAATTGTTTGAACTTATCGGCACTTACTTCAGCAGCTTTGGCGTTGACGATGAATGAGGGCCAATCTTGAAATTGGGTTGACCCCGTCCACATACTAATAATAGGCAAAAGATTTGCCTTACAAGTATCAATAGTGACGGCAGCTGGAGTCCCTGGAGGCATTTTCAAAGCTTCACGGCGGAACCGTTCAATAAAGCTCTCAGCAGTTTCGTTATGTTTCTGTTTGATTTTGTTGAGAGCTGACATCGTCATATCATTAAATCCCTCATAGAACCGTTCCAGAAAAATTTGTTTGAGACCTGAAAAGGATATGATGCAACCATCGGGCAAACTTCTGTACCAGTCGTATGCTACGCCGGCTAAACAACCGACGAACACTCTGGTAAGAAGAGCGTCATTTGGCTGAAGTTGAACAGTCATTACCTCAAAATGATTGATGAATTGACTCGGGGAAGTACTGCCATCGAACAGAGAGATTGTAGGGATTTTGTACTTTGGAGGAAACGGAACGTCCTTCCATTCAACCGGATAGGGCTGTTTAATCCCCAACCTTTGTAGATTGTCTTTCTCTTTAAATGCTTCAAACTGAGTTCGTAAGAGTTTGACAGCTTCATTGGCGTCTTCTGATGAAGAAGAAGGAGCAGGTTGAGTTGTAGTGGTAGGAGGAGGAACAGCGTTGTAAGCACTACCCCCAGCTCCTGAATGGCTAGGCGTAGTTTGTACTTGCACTTGTACAGGAGGCATTTGGGGAGGCGCTACCCCCAGCCCAGTATTGGCAGGTATTGAAGATGCTATGATTTCTGGACTAGTAATAGGTGCAGTTGGTGGTGTAACATGTTGTGCTACAATGATGGAATGCATACTAGCAACCATCTCAGCTATGGTTTTTAATTTGTCTTCGAGTGCAGCAATTCGCTGTTCCTGATTTGCGGAGGTTGAAGCATCTGGATCATCGGTGACAACATAAGCCGTTACTTCTCTTGGCATAGTGGAAGATACTGTTTGTTCAGAACTTTCACTGTATGCATCATAATCAGAAAACGAATCATCTCCTGACTGGGAAACAAGAAGATGACTTGAAGGGTTTTGAGGAAGATTCCTTTGACCGATTGTATCTCGGCTTCGAGAACGGGTATGTTGAAATACTCCTTCAGAAGATTCTTGAAGTAATTCCAAATACCGTTGGCTTAAAGTGAAGGCAATCTGTCTTGGAATTCTTAAAGAAGTATTATGTATAGTTTGCGCAACTCATCAAAATGATAAATATTCAATGGTTGACCTTCACTTTCGGACAAAGTTCAAGCATCGTTGACTTCTAATGCCATTGAATATGGTTGAAGCATGTCCGTGGTGTGACTTTGTTATGGTAACATTATATCTTCATCCTCAGTTATACTTAAAAATTTCTTAAAAATTAAGAAATTGTAAACATAACTTTGTTTAATAAAATAACTCAAGTATCACTCAGCAGTAGTCATCGTTGAAAATGATTAACATGTATTATGATGCCTCCGAACTTTGGTAAATGACTACTGCCATTGAATTGTGAGGCATTATGATATACGTGAACTGTCAATCATTTCCAAGTGTACCCAAATAAAAGTAACAAAGCAGGATATACGTGTTGTCAACTTGTATTTCGCAACTCATCGTTCACAAATCAGTCACCTCGTCCAATCTTTATTAGCAAGAATCTTCCAGAAGCAGATAAGCAAGAGTTGATTCTTCTCATTAAAGAATATATAGACGTCTTTGCTTGGAGTTACGAAGACATGCCAGGTTTAGATCCCAAGATTGCTACTCACAAACTGAACATTCTTCCTAATGCTAAACCGGTCAAACAGCAACAAAGGCGATTTAAGCCTGAAATGATGGACGCAATTGATGATGAAGTCAAGAAGCTCATCGATTGTGGCTTTATTCGAGAAGAGCAGCATCCTGATTGGGTAGCCAATGTCGTCCCAGTTCTGAAGAAAACTGGAAAAGTTCGAGTCTGCATCGATTTTCGAGATCTCAATGAAGCATGTCCGAAAGATGAATTTCCTCTTCCTATCACAGACGTCATGATTGACAATACTTGTGGGTTCGAAAGAATATCTTTTATGGATGGATTTTTCGGATATAATCAGATCAAAATGCATCCTGAAGATGAAAAGCATACATCTTTCCGCACTCCTCGAGGAGTCTATTGTTATACAGTAATGCCATTTGGTCTCAAGAATGCGGGTGCAACCTACCAACGGGCTATGAGTACCATTTTCAGAGAACATCTTCGTAAAACAGTCGAATGCTATGTTGACGATATTGCTGTTAAAAGTCGTCTAAAAGAAGATCACATCCAAGATTTGAAAACAATATTTAATCTCATGCGTCAACATCAGCTCAAGATGAATCCCACCAAGTCATTCTTGGGTGTCTCTAGTGGCAAATTTCTCGGCTTCGTCATTACCTCTAAGGGTATACACGTGGATCCCGAGAAGATCAAAGCCATCCAAGAGATGCGTCCTCCACGCAACCTAAAAGAGCTACGAGGATTCCAAGGCCGACTTGCGTACATCAGGCGATTCATTTCGAACTTGTCTGGATGCTACAGACCATTCACTCAACTAATGAAGAAGGATGTATCTTTTATTTGGACTGAAGAGTGTCAACGAGCATTCGACGATATCAAACAATATCTTATGAACCCACCAGTTTTGGTGCCACCTATCTCTGGCATTCCATTCTTGATGTATGTCCGTGCTATGGACCATTCATTGGGTGCTTTACTTGCCCAAAAGAACAAAAAAGGCCATGAACAAGCTATCTACTATCTTAGCCGAACTATGATTGGTGCTGAACACCATTATAGTCCGGTCGAGAAAGAATGCCTGGCTCTCATGTTTGCTGTGCAAAAGACGAGGCATTATATCATTGGTCAAACTATTCATGTTATATCTCGAGTTAACCCTCTCCGGGTACTCATGAAGAAACCTAGTACACTTAATTCTCGGTTGGCTACATGGACAATCCTGCTAGCTCAATATGACATGGTGTATGTTCCACAAAAGTCCGTCAAAGGTCAAGCGTTGGCAGACTTCCTAGCAGCTCATCCTGTGCCTGAGACATCTAAACTCTATGATAAAATTCCTGACGAGACATTAGAAGTCAATATGATTTCCGAAGAGTTTCCAACCTGACGTTTATTCTTTGATGGTGCATCAAGAATTGGACCAAATGGTGCTATAGTGGCAGGTTTTGGAGTTGTTCTCGTTTCTCCAGACGGATTAACTATCCAAAGAGCCTACTCTTTAGATGAACCTTGCTCCAACAATGTGGCAGAGTACAATGCCTTACTTATTGGCCTTCAGCTAGCTAAACAACTGAATGTTGAATATCTGGAAGTCTATGGTGATTCTAAACTGGTTGTGAACCAGGTTAGAGGAACCTATGAAGTTCGTCATTAAGACCTAGTGCCTTATCATGAAGCGGCGATCAATATAGCTACATCATTCAAAGCCTTCTTCATCGACTATGTTCGACGAGCTTGCAATACTGAAGCCGATGCTTTGGCCAATCTTGCAGCTGTCTTAGCCATCCCTATCAAAAGGCATCAGGTGGTGGTTATTTCTAACCGAGAACTGTTCTGTATTGAGAACAATCGTAATATTGAATTTAGCAATCTTGCTGAAGTCGAAGTTATTGATGACGATTGGAGAACTCCTTTTATCGATTTCGTAGTACATGATATACTCCCTGAAGATCCTAAGGAGGCTACAAGCGTTCGACGTCGATCTCTACGATTTTATTACAATCAAACCACCAAAACACTCTATCGGCGAACTTATGATGGTCTTCTTCTACGCTGTTTAGCTGGTGATGAAGCCAAACAAGTGTTGCGTGAAGCTCATGATGGTGTCTGTGGAGCACATCAACCTGGTCCTAAATTATAGGATCGCATTAGACGTATGGGTTATTATTGGCCCTCTATGGTATCAGATGCCATTGAATATGCAAGGAAATGTCGTGCTTGTCAAATCCATGCAGACTTCATTCATCAACCCTCGGAATTCTTACACCCGACTGCTGCTTCCTGGCCTTTTGAAGCTTGGGGTATGGACATCATAGGTCCTATTAATCCTCCTTCTTCTAGAGGACATCGGTTCATATTGGCGATAACCGATTACTTCTCCAAGTGGGCTGAAGCTATACCTCTGGCTGAAGTCAAGACTAGCAGTGTCATCAACTTCGTTAAACACCATGTCATCTATAGATTCGGTGTACCTCAAAGAATCATTCATGACAATGGACCTCAATTCATTAGTCAGAAGTTCACTAGATTCTGCGATGATCATCGGATTAACAATGTTGCTTCGACGGCCTACAATCCTGCTGCCAATGGTTTAGCTGAAGCCTTTAACAAAACCATTATTAAGCTCCTTAAGAAATTTGTATCTACTAACAAACGGAATTGGAGCGAGAAACTTGGCGAATGTCTTTGGGCCTACCGAACTACAGTCCGTAATCCTACTGGTTTTACACCTTTCTCTTTGGTATATGGCTGTGAAGCTGTCCTTCCTTTGGAGTTACAAATTCCTTCTTTAAGGATTGCTATTGCCAATGAGCTCACCACAGAAAATAATGACCTTCTTCGACTTCAAGAGTTAGAAGCATTGGATGAAAAGCGGTTAATGGCTCAACAGCATATTGAGTTATACCAAGCCCGCATCTCAAAGACATTTAATCGTAAAGTGAAGGTCAGAGCCTTTCAGCAAGGAGAACTTGTTCTAACAGTCAGACGTCCTATGACTATGACTCATATGAGCAGGGAAATTCGATGCAAAATGGGAAGGTCCCTATGTTGTGAGCAAAGTCTTCTCAAACGGAGCTTATTAACTTTCAGAACTTGATGGTCGAGTTGCTATGATGCCTATCAATGGCAAATTCTTAAAGAAGTATTATGTATAAATGTAAATACTTGTAAATTATCAGACAGAATCAAGTTCATGAATAAAATTTAAATTTTATTATATGATAGTACATATTAAAGGTCACTATCATCTTTTTCTACATTGGGATGAGGGCCACTGCCGTCCTTCTCAAAAATACGGTAAGCAAAAGAGCCAAAAACCTCTTTGCTGGATCCCACAAGAAACTTGCAGGCGGCCATCCTCATGGCTTCTTCTTCTTTAGTCTTTTCTGGTTCGAGCAGGAAGTCCAAAATGTCCCGTGGTGGCTGGGGTGCAGACGAACCTTCGCCTGCTTCTGCTTCCTTTGGCTGAACTGGATCGGCAGGGTGTTCTTCAATACCCTTCTGAACCTTTGAGATAATCTCAACCTTCTTAGATGCTTCTCCAGAAGACATTTTTATGTTGAAGAGTAGAAGTGTTCGTTCCTGTCTGATTTCTGCTATATTTATAGACAGAAGTTCCTCAATTAATGAAGCATTACATTCATCCGACGGTTCATCCGTTCATTAATACCTGACGGTTCATCCGTTCATTTATCACATTCATCCGACGGTTCGTCCGTTCATTAAACACCTGACGGTTCATCCGTTCATTTATTACACTCATCCGACGGTTCGTCCGTTCGTTAAATATCTGACGGTTCATCCGTTCATCTATTGTGACGGTTAACCCATTCATTTATTATCATTTGACGGTTAATTCGTTCATTTCAGTATCATTTGATGATTTACCCGTTCTTTCATCATTACTTGACGGTATTCCCGTTCACTCATTTTCATATACATTGACGATTCATTATCGTTCATCTTCTACAACAGCAACTTGTCGTTTTTGAGTAAGTTGTCAATAAATATATCATATCTATCTATTATTTATATCTGAATAAGATATGCAATAAATAATGGAGCCACAACAAAATGTTCTTTATATCAAAAAAAATGAGACATTACAAAAAATGCAGCTACAGCAACAAAACCCAAATACAAAATCAAGAATGAGGGACAATTAGATTGTCAATTTGCTGCTTCAAAGTCTGCAGCTCTTCTTCGTGTGTTGACGCTACTATCTTTCTTGCCTCCTCCATCCCGCTGTCTTCATCAAAAATGGGCATATCTACTGTTCTGCGGGTGATCTCTTCACCATGAGTGGTCTCATACTCATTCCTTTCTTCAATCAATGCATTAAATTGTTCAATCACCAGTTGGTGATTAACAGTTTCTTCTTCAAATTCTTGTTGGAGGCGAGTAATTTCAGCCTTCAGCTCAGCAAGTCGCCTTCCTTTACTTTCAGCTACTAGGGTAATTAATTATATTTTAGAATTATATTCAGCTGATTTTGCTGAATGAGCTTCTAATAGATTTTGAAGAGTTAACCTTTCCATATCAGCAGCTTGAGCCAGCCGCTCAAATTCAGCTTGTACTAAAGAGTCTACATCTTTCTTTTTGAGTTCTTTATACTTCTTGATAGAGACTTCTAATTCATCCAGTATATGTTCAAGGAGAGTGGCCTGAGCTTCGTCTCCTTGGTCTCTTATGGCTCTTATCAAGAAAGAAGTGGGCTTCCTAACCATAATGAAGTCAGCCCCTTCTTTTTCTATCATTTTACGGACGAGAGATCCCAGCGATTCAAAGAAGCATTTAGTAAATGACTGGATAACCTGCTGATTGATGGCTAAAGTTCCAGGAGTCGCTGCTACTCCCGATGATGACGGGGTAACAGGTAGCTCGATTCTTTGAGGTTGGACAATAGGCTCTTTAAATAAGGGAGCCAAAGTAGAGCTGGTTGCTCCTCCTGTTTGATCTTCTGCAAAAGTAAAATTATTATTTTACTAATTGATTGTTGATGAACAAAAAGATCAAATTAAGAGCAATGTTACCTTGGTTTGGTTTAACAACGAGTTCATTCCTTACTGGAATGGAATACTGTTGAACAGAAGTAGCCTCCGCTGCAACAGCCTGACTGCTGCCCGCCTCAGAACCACAAGATAAATGATGACTACTGCTAATAACCACCGTTGGTATAGGTACCATAATCAGGTCTGTTGGAGGTATTGGCAAAGTCCTAAGATCTGCAAATGAAGATATTAGTTATCGGTTCATTGTAAAATAAGAAAAGATTATTAAATCTCGTTTTATACATTGAGGGTCGGTGGCGGGATTTTCTTTTAGCACACCTTCGTCGGCTACTTCTTCAGGAGATATTTCTATTTCAATATCGACAGCCCTTTCTGCAGACGCCTCCACTTCAATATCCTTTTTAGGATTTGAAATATTATCGGCAGTATCAAGAGATCTGTGTTCTTCAGTTTGCTTTTCAGGATCTTGTAAATACTCATCAACATTTTCGGATGAAGATCCTTCCTCGTCTTCTTCTTCTTCTTCTTCTACTGCTGCATTTCCACTGCTAGTGGCAGCCTGATCTTCTTGTAAGCTATAACTGCAATCCTCCAGAGCTGCAATCATTTCACGGTCTTCGTCCTCACGAAGAGTCCTGGGAGTAGGAGGAGGTTGAGTAACATCTGCGATAGGAGAATGAGGTCGTACAACACTTAGATCTTCCTCTAAAATATGTTCTCTAGGCTTTTCAATTCTTGGGGCAACATCTCCCCTCTGTTCATTCTCCTCGAGAGTTTTGCTCCCTGATTCAGAAGCGGGTGTGGGGGATGCCATTAAAAGTCCTGCAGCAGCATCTACTGAAGTCAGGAGTTGTATGGAAGAAGACTCTTCCAAGACTCTTCTGGTAACTACTCTTTTCTTTCTGTGTAGAGGCCTAACAGGACTCTCTACATTTTTTGGCTCTGTTCGCTTTTGCACGGAAGTTGGTGTACTGGCAATTTCTTGATGAGTCTCGGCCAATTGCCGGGATTGAGATCTGGTAGTCACCTTTTCAGAAGAAACATCAAGAATCAATTTCTTCTTCACCACAGGAGCAGGAGGCTCCTCTCTTCTTCTCTTCTTCGCAGGAGATTTATCCACCTTCAGTAAAATACGAAGTGGTGCATTCACTTCTTGGGGGAATATAATATCCCTTATAGTCTCCAGAGGTGCATCTGCCGGTTCCTGTGCCTCCTCATTTATAGGGATTGATGGAGCAATTCTCCCTCTTCTCAATCTTGTTGCAGTGGCGAAACTATCTGCGAGATGGAAATTCTCGGCAAAAGTATTCGCTGATGTGTAAAATACGGAGTATGTAAAAAGCATTCGAGGACCCTGAGGAGTAGTCCTTGCTGGCATGGAGAAAGTGGCTTTTGTATCACGGGCGTTGTAATAAGCCCAAGCCCTAGCTCCGTCTATCAGATAACCCTTGCCTTGGAGGCAGGTAATTGCGTTTCCTACGTGGAACTGATCATACCCAAATTGTCTAGCAAAACGGCTTGGGAGGTATGGTTCTAAGTAGCACTCTTCTTCGAATCGGTAGACCAAATGAGATGGTCGAATTGTCTTCAACCATTCAAAAGCGACACGAGTTAGAGGCTGCAGTTTCGAATCCACCATATTCGTGGGCATCTGATCATACCCAGTAGGGAAAGGAGCGCAGCAGAAGTTCCAGCCTCTGTTCAGATTCAACATAAATCTACATTCAGATAAAGAAGTATATTTCCATTTTCCATCGGAATACCTTCGAAGAAAACTGCCGTCAACTGGTCCCATGCCAGGATCCATTAGAGTTGGATAGTGAAGAAGCAACCATCCAAACAAATATGTATATGGCAGTTCTAAGCGAGGGAATTCTCTCTCTCCTTTCGCTTTCAACATCAAGTCAACATATAAACGGAGACTGGCGTTCAGCTTACAGGTCATTGCTGATAGTAAGTCCATTTTATAGCCAAAGACCAATTTAACAGCTGCAAACAAGACGCCACGGTAAAAACGATCCACTGCACTGGATCCGGGAACCACGAACCTTCACAGCCAGTATGTCAAGAATCCCGCCAATTGTGCTTCTTCTGACATGGGCCTATAGCCCATTCTCAAGTAACTTTCCAAATTATCTCCTCTCTTCAAAGGAGGATATTCATGGTCATCGTTCACTTCTTTATCAAAGTGACCACTCTGTTCCATTAATTTTCTGACCTCTGTATGGCTCAAAGGTTTGAAGAAAGTTGGGTAACATTTATCGTTCTCCTTGGTTTTCTTCTCCTCTATATGATTAAGAAACAGATATGGTAGCCACTTTGAAGAATAACAAGTATTGGCAGTGGCACTCTTGTAAAATAAAGAGCAGATCTTGTAATGGCACAATAGTTCTTCGAACACTGTCACCATCTCTGGATTCTCTTTCCTGAGCTTGTTCAACTCATTATTTGTTGGTACATACTCCTCATACGGAGCATCTGCCATGGACAAGAACGAGATATACTTCATCTCGTGGAGTGCAAAGCCCATCTCTCCCCCTGGGGTCATGAAAGTTCCGGTCCTGTAGTTGTATCTCTCAGCTAAGGCTAAGAACATATGAGGATTGGGAGCAAATCCATATACAGTGGCATGCACTGCTTCATACATGTTGATTTGTTGGAGTCTGTCTTGGAATTTTTCCAGAACCCAATTCGCGATATAACTCCATCGCTTGTAGTCTGGATTCACCAGTCCAGTCATTCTTATATCTTGCTCCGGATATTTTCCTTCAACCTTCGCAAATTCATTTGCGAATATTGGTGTCCTAACAGGCATTAGCATGGAGGAGTTCTCTGGTGGAATGCAGCCAGGTCTTAAGCCTCTCAGTAGGACACTATATCTGTCAGAAGAACTATAAAACATGTCCTTATGATGTGGCCCCTTCTTTACGAAGATTTTTCCTGCCCGAGCATCCTGAAATAGAGTGATATTCCATTCCATCTTCCTAGGGTAGCTCGTATGAGCGTACCGTGACAAAGGAAGGCAGCGAGCGATGTCGGGTATAAAAAAGGATCTATCTTGCTGGTGAACTACCCTATCTTCCATCCTTGGCCTAGGCTGAGAGGCTCTCTCAAAGGCGTCACCGAATAGGAATAAGGGTTTCTTGTGAATTACAGCATCAGCTGATTCTAAAGGCTGTCCGTTCATCAAACACATCAAAGTTTCATTGTCCTGAGAAATCAATATAGCCTGACGGGAGGCCGGCAGATCATACTGAGGGTAATGGACATGAGACAGATCCTCTTTGTATTCAGACTCTATGAGGGTTCCCACAAAATGTTCGTAATCTGGATCTTTATTGACTTCAACTGCATCAACAAACAGATGAAAATTAGTCCAAGACAAAGTTTTTGTTTTTAAACATAAAACATGATTTGCGCAACCTCAGACTGCGCTGATATGATTTGCGCAACATCAGACTGCGCTGACATGATTTGCGCAACCTCAGATTGCGCTGACATGACTTGCGCAACATCAGTTTGCGTAACATAAAAGGTGCGCAAAGCAATGGTTTACGCTGATATCTGTGCAACTTAATCGTTTGCGCTGACTTCCTGTCAGCACAAATCAACAAATTGCGCAAGAATGCAGCCTTCATAAAAATGAAGAACTGATAGTTGATGCAACCGAAACCCTAAAAAGGGTGGCGCAATATGAACTTATCTCTAAAAAGAGATGAGTTTCAAGGGAGTCGAATCACCCTAAGAAGGGGTTTTCGATCGGTTCAAACTACCTCTCAGAGCAGGGTGTGCGGATTCGTGTCGGGAAGCTCGCCGTGCAACCCTGTCAGAAGACTCGGCCGGAGCTTTTCCCTTCGCGGCGGCGGCAGCAGCAGCGGCAGCATTTGATCGTCGTGGAGCCATGACAAATCGTCGGAGAAGAAAGGAAGAAAGAGTTCAAAAATTCTCTCTCAAGTGCACGAAGACAGCAAGTAAAGAATACTTTGAAGTATGAAGAGGACTATTTATAGTTTTCAAAAAAACGAAACGGCCGCCTCGAATTGCGCCTAAACTTATGGTCTATTCGCTTTGCGCAGACAGCTCATCATATTGCGCAAAACGATTCAACATTTGAAAATTCAAAGTATTTCGAAATTTTGATTATAATCAACTTTCGAAAACTTTGAAGGGGGTCTTGTATGTCCTAAAAAATCAAGTTACATCAATTAACAAAGTCAACAATTCAAGATATTTATCATTTTGATGAGTTGCGCAGACAACAGATTGCGCAGACATCACTTTGCGCAGGCTGGTTTGCGCATGTTCCCAACTACGCAGGCTGACGTGGCAGAAGTCAACATTGACTGAATCAAATCAGATCTTCCTGACAGCTGACAACACGAATAACGAGGAGGCCGTTCGTTTTTGACGCCGTACAGTGCTCGAGGGCGGCTGACAGGTGGCAGCGCAATCCGTGGTTGCGCAAACCATTCATGCGTAATCCGTGGTTGCGCAAACCATTTCTGCGTAGTTCACTTTGCGCATTATACCAACATAACTGACAAATTACATGTGGCATTCATGCCATCAATTGCTCATTACGTGGCAACCGTCTATGCACGATTATGCGCATTTCAATCAAATGATGCCATGTGTCCCAGATAGTTGGCCCACGATCCAATAACTGTCTGCACAAACTAGTGCTGTGCAAACCAGTTGCTGCGCAAATCAGCTTGCGCAGTCCAAAATAACTGAAAGTTAGTTATTTTCATAACTCTATAAATAGAGTTTCAAGTCTTCATTTTAAGGGGATCAAGATCAGAGATCAGAAATCAGAGAGTTCAGGAGTTCTTGCCAAAGTGCTGCTGCATTCTTCCGAGACTTTTGTCTTCAACTTCAGAGGCTTTTGCCTTCAATTTCCAGAGTTGTTTTCAACTTCAAAGGCTTCGTCTTCAAAGTTCACATCGTCCAAGCCCGCCTCAGAACCCTAAATAAGTAAATTATACTTATTTAGGATTCTGCCATATCAATTAACATCAACTACAGGACCAGAATATTTTCTTATCACTGTCATCCTGCTCAAGATCTTCACAAAAATTACATGATTTTTAGAGATAGTGATTAACAATTTCTTCTTCAAATTCTTGTTGGAGGCGAGTAATTTCAGCCTTCAGCTCAGCAAGTCGCCTTCCCTTACTTTCAGCTACTAGGGTAATTGATTCTATTTTAGAATTATATTCAGCTGATTTTGCTGAATGAGCTTCTAATAGATTTTGAAGAGTTAACCTTTCCATATCAGCAGCTTGAGCCAGCCGCTCAAATTCAGCTTGTACTAAAAAGTCTACATCTTTCTTTTTGAGTTCTTTATACTTCTTGATAGAGACTTCTAATTCATCCAGTATATGTTCAAGGAGAGTGGCCTGAGCTTCGTCTCCTTGGTCTCTTATGGCTCTTATCAAGAAAGAAGTGGGCTTCCTAACCATAATGAAGTCAGCCCCTTCTTTCTCTATCATTTTACGGACGAGAGATCCCAGCGATTCAAAGAAGCATTTAGTAAATGACTGGATAACCTGCTGATTGATGGCTAAAGTTCCAGGAGTCGCTGCTACTCCCGATGATGACGGGGTAACAGGTAGCTCGATTCTTTGAGGTTGGACAATAGGCTCTTTAAATAAGGGAGCCAAAGTAGAGCTGGTTGCTCCTCCTGTTTGATCTTCTGCAAAAGTAAAATTATTATTTTACTAATTGATTGTTGATGAACAAAAAGATCAAATTAAGAGCAATGTTACCTTGGTTTGGTTTAACAACGAGTTCATTCCTTACTGGAATGGAATACTGTTGAACAAAAGTAGCCTCCGCTGCAACAGCCTGACTGCTGCCTGCCTCAGAACCACAAGATAAATGATGACTACTGCTAATAACCACCGTTGGTATAGGCACCATAATCAGGTCTGTTGGAGGTATTGGCAAAGTCCCAAGATCTGCAAATGAAGATATTAGTTATCGGTTCATTGTAAAATAAGAAAAGATTGTTAAATCTCGTTTTATACATTGAGGGTCGGTGGCGGGATTTTCTTTTAGCACACCTTCGTCGGCTACTTCTTCAGGAGATATTTCTATTTCAACATCGACAGCCCTTTCTGCAGACGCCTCCACTTCAATATCCTTTTTAGGATTTGAAATATCATCGGCAGTATCAAGAGATCTGTGTTCTTCAGTTTGCTTTTCAGGATCTTGTAAATACTCATCAACATTTTCGGATGAAGATCCTTCCTCGTCTTCTTCTTCTTCTTCTTCTTCTACTGCTACATTTCCACTGCTAGTGGCAGCCTGATCTTCTTGCAAGCTATAACTGCAATCCTCCAGAGCTGTAATCATTTCACGGTCTTCGTCCTCACGAAGAGTCCTGGGAGTAGGAGGAGGTTGAGTAACATCTGCGATAGGAGAATGAGGTCGTACAACACTTAGATCTTCCTCTAAAATATGTTCTCTAGGCTTTTCAATTCTTGGGGCAACATCTCCCCTCTGTTCATTCTCCTCGAGAGTTTTGCTCCCTGATTCAGAAGCGGGTGTGGGGGATGCCATTAAAAGTCCTGCAGCAGCATCTACTGAAGTCAGGAGTTGTATGGAAGAATACTCTTCCAAGACTCTTCTGGTAACTACTCTTTTCTTTCTGTGTAGAGGCCTAACAGGACTCTCTACATTTTCTGGCTCTGTTCGCTTTTGCACGGAAGTTGGTGTACTGGCAATTTCTTGATGAGTCTCGGCCAATTGCCGGGATTGAGATCTGGTAGTCACCTTTTCAGAAGAAACATCAAGAATCAATTTCTTCTTCGCCACAGGAGCAGGAGGCTCCTCTCTTCTTCTCTTCTTCGCAGGAGATTTACCCACCTTCAGTGAAATACGAAGTGGTGCATTCACTTCTTGGGGGAATATAATATCCCTTGTAGTCTCCAGAGGTACATCTGCCGGTTCCTGCGCCTCCTCATTTATAGGAATTGATGGAGCAATTCTCCCTCTTCTCAATCTTGTTGCAGTGGCGAAACTATCTGCGAGATGGAAATTCTCGGCAAAAGTATTCGCTGATGTGTAAAATACGGAGTATGTAAAAAGTATTCGAGGACCCTGAGGAGTAGTCCTTGCTGGCATGGAGAAAGTGGCTTTTGTATCACGGGCATTGTAATAAGCCCAAGCCCTAGCTCCGTCTATCAGATAACCCTTGCCTTGGAGGCAGGTAATTGCGTTCCCTACGTGGAACTGATCATACCCAAATTGTCTAGCAAAACGGCAGCCATTTTGTTTGCAAAAACAAAAGTATAAAACTTTATTGATACAAACTGTAATAAAGATTACAAGAATTCTGGGAAAATTACAACTATAGGAATCCAATCTTGATGACGATTGCTTTATCCCTTGGATGATGTGAACTTTGAAGACGAAGCCTTTGAAGTTGAAAACAACTATGGAAATTGAAGGCAAAAGCCTCTGAAGTTGAAGACAAAAGTCTCGGAAGAATGCAGCAGCACTTTGGCAAGAACTCCTGAACTCTCTGATTTCTGATCTCTGATCTTGATCCCCTTAAAATGAAGACTTGAAACTCTATTTATAGAGTTCTGAAAATAACTAACTTTCAGTTATTTTGGACTGCGCAAGCTGATTTGCGCAGCAACTGGTTTGCGCAGCACTAGTTTGCGCAGACAGTTATTGGATCGTGGGCCAACTATCTGGGACACATGGCATCATTTGATTGAAATGCGCATGATCGTGCATAGACGGTTGCCACGTAATGAGCAATTGATGGCATGAATGCCACATGTAATTTGTCAGTTATGTTGGTAGAATGCGCAAAGTGAACTGCGCAGAAATGGTTTGCGCAACCACGGATTGCGCATGAATGGTTTGCGCAACCACGGATTGTGCTGCCACATGTCAGCCGCCCTCGAGCACTGTGCGGCGTCAAAAACGAACGGCCTCCTCGTTATTCGTGTTGTCAGGTGTCAGGAAGATCTGATTTGATTCAGTTAATGATGACTTCTGCCACGTCAGCCTGCGCAGTTGGGAACATGCGCAAACCAGCCTGCGCAAAGTGATGTCTGCGCAATCTGTTGTCTGCACAACTCATCAAAATGATAAATATCTTGAATTGTTGACTTTGTTAATTGATGTAACTTGATTTTTTTAGGACATACAACATCTGATACTAGCAATGGCCAAACTCAGAAAGGGATTGTTCATTAGCCTATCCATTAGTTACATAACTGAACTGAAACATAGGTAAAGAATTGACTAATGTCTAAGCTAAGGGTAGGATATGCATCTCTGATACACGAGGGTATCAGTAATGTAAGCAAAACAGAGGGGGTACAGGTTGTGACTCAAGTGAGGATGCAGAACATGCATCTACTAGGCTCGGCTGAAACCTATAGCAGGATTGAGCCACTGTACACTTAGGGGGTTGTAGGTTGTGATATCTAGTCAAAATTACATATCAAATCCAACTGACTGCACAAGCTAAACAAGCAAAACAGTAAGCAACAAAGGGCATCACTATGAACCCATAAGCCCACACTCTCTACCAATATCCAACACTCACCCACACAGACACATACACACAATAACTACCTGCTGTCACCAGGACAGATTTCCCTCTCCCTATCTCATATACCCTTATATATATATATATATATATATATATATATATATATATATATATATATATATAGTGAGACACATATACTCACTATTCACCCTCACATCCCTCTCACTATAACCTGCCACTTAGGACACACACAGACATGATAAGGACACTGACACTAACATAGGATATCTCAGACGATCACTTCTCACTGACACATATCTCACTCATGCCCTTCACTCTTGAGTCACACACACAAGCCTCTATTGACAGGAACTCACTCTCCTATGACACCACCCTAACATCTATGTAGCTCACTGATACATCCCTAAATCGACTATGTATGCACACACTCATTGCCCTTAACCCACATCTCCTGTACACACATTAACACTACTCAGATACATTCACGAATGGCCTATAGACACACCAAAATACTCTCAACACATAACACTCAAGACACTTAACACATATGCACTGTCAAGTGACAGTTCACTTTTACTAGAATAACTCACAAATTCACTCATTTAATACATGTACACTATAAATGACAGTTCATTCACTGAGCACCACACTCACAACATGGCATCCTCTACTTACTCAAGACACTCAAAACAGTGGTGTACACAGGAAGATAGACCACATTAATTTAAAACAGTAATAATTTTTAGAAAAAGAGAAGGAATAATCAGAGCTAAACAGCCCCCTTCCCCTCTTCATTCACTGTCACTTAATTCAAATGGAACCGAACTTCTCATTCATTGTCACTTAATACAACTATACTACAAGAGTGGGGGTTAGGGTTTACCGAGACCGAAGGGGTTGATCGGGAGGGGGGTCACCGGAGGGGAAGAAAACTAGAGGCGAAGGCAGAGGCGGAGGGGAGGGGAAGGAGCGCCTGCGGAGGGGAAGGGGGTCACGGCACCGGGCTGTAGGCGGAGGGGAGGGGAAGGAGCGCCTGCGGAGGGGAAGGGGGGTCACGGCGCCGGGCTGTAGGCGGAGGGGAGGGAAAGGAGCGCCTGCGGAGGGGAAGGGGGGTCACTGCGCCGGGCTGTAGGCGGAGGGGGGCTAGAGATCGGGGAGGAAGTTCAAAAATTTGGGGCTCAAAAATTTGGGGCTCGATTGAGTGGAGGGAAAAGAAAACCCGATGCCCTATATTAAAAATTTAGCAACGACAAATAGAAACGTCGCTAAACGTCGCCATCAGCGACATATTTATGTTGGAGTCACTAAACGTCGCTAATGTAAAAACTATAGCGACGTTTACCGAATATTTTGTGACGTTATCTTTTATGAAATTAAAGCTGGTCGGTAGACGTCGCTGGACGTCGCCAATAGTGTCGTTTTGTGATGTCTTTTGAGGACGTCGCTAATATGAAAAATGTTGGCGACGTCTTCCTTCAACGTCGCTAATTTCGTCGCTGATTTGACTTATTTTGGTAGTGATTGACTTACGGTCAGGATATCATCAGATCAGAGTTAGAGAGCATGACATCCCGAAGACAGCTTTTAGATCGAGATATGGGCATTGGGAGTTCCTTGTGATGCCATTTGGAGCAACCAATGCGTCGACAGTATTCATGGACCTCATGAATTGTATCTTCATGTCTTATTTGGATCAGTTCGTGATTGTGTTCCTAGACGACATCCTGGTCTACAGCAAAAGTGAAGCAGAGCATGAGCAACATCTCAGAGTTGTCCTCCAGATTCTCAGGGAGCACCAGTTGTATGCCAAGTTCAGTAAATGCGAGTTCTGGTTCGATCGCATTTCGTACTTGGGCCATTTCATCACCAGAGGAGGAGTAGAAGTGGATCCCCAGAAGATCATGGCCATTGAAACGTGGCCGGTACCTAGCACTGTGGCAGAAATTCGCAGTTTTCTTAGATTGGCCGGCTACTACCGTCGATTTGTTTCTGACTTTGCTCGGATTTCAGCACCACTGACCCAGTTGACCCGCAAGGATGTGCAGTTTGCTTGGACAGCAGAGTGTCAGGATTCTTTTGAGAAGTTGAAGCGAGGCTTGATGACGGCACCCATTCTCACACTTCCAGATGGAACTGGAGGATTCTCAGTATATTGCGATGCTTCAGGCAAAGGTTTAGGATGTGTTCTGATGCAGCATGGAAAGGTAATAGCTTATGCATCACGACAACTTCGTAATCATGAGAGGAATTACCCAACCCATGACTTGGAATTGGCAGCAGTAGTGTTTGCACTTAAGTTGTGGAGGCACTACTTGTACGGAGATAGGGTAAAGATTTTCACCGACCACAAGAGCCTGAAGTATGTTTTCACTCAGAAGGATCTTAACATGCGTCAGAGAAGGTGGCTAGAGCTACTTGTAGATTATGATGTCAGCCTGCAGTATCACCCAGGGAAGGCCAACGTCGTTGCAGATGCATTGAGCAGGAGAGCCGGAGTTTATTTCCTAACTGCGCAATCAGAGCTGTTAGCAGATCTTTAGAAGATGGGTATAGAAGTTATTCTCCCTTCCAGTATGGCATTGATGGCCAGTATGCAGGTTCAGTCCACTATAGTCGAGAGAATCCGGATGGTGCAGTCAGCAGATTCCAAGCTTCATCGACTCAGAACAGAGTGTGAGGCATGACGAAGACCAGAGTTATGTATCCATGAAGACGGTACACTTAGGCATGGGAGGCGTCTTTGTGTACCCAGTAGAGATATCAGACATAAGATCATGGCAGAAGCTTACAGTTCTCAATATTCCATCCATTCTGGCGGTACGAAGATGTACCGTGATATCCGTCAGCACTTTTGGTGGAATGGCATGAAGAGGGAGATAGCCCGATTTGTCTCTCGATGTTTGGTTTGCCAATAAGTTAAAGCTGAACATCAGAGGTCAGCTGGACTTCTTCAGCCCTTGCCAATTCCAGAATGGAAGTTGGAGCATATAACCATGGATTTCGTGACTGGATTACCTAAATCCCCGGCTAGCAGAGATGCTATTTATGTTATTATAGACAGGCTCACGAAGGTGGCTCATTTTCTCCCGTTCAGAGTTGGTCAGTCGACGGCTCAGCTAGCAGAGATGTATCTCCGACAGATCGTCAGGCTTCACGGTGTACCAGTCAGTATCACCTCGGACAGAGATTCCAGATTTACGTTGCACTTTTGGCATAGCCTGCAAGAGAGTTTGGGAACTCGTCTCCAGTTCAGCTCCGCTTATCATCCGCAGACTGATGGCCAGTCAAAACACACAATCCAGACTCTTGAAGACATGTTGAGATCTTGTACGCTCGACTTCGGTGGATCGTAGGAAGATCACCTGCACCTGGTAGAGTTCTCGTACAACAACAGTTTCCAGGCCAGTATCCAGATGGTACGGTTCGAGGCACTGTATGGTAGGAAGTGCCGATCCCTGCTAGCATGGGACGATGTCAGAGAAAGACCGATGCTCGGTCCGAAAATGATTGCTCAGACCGTTGAAGTGGTCAGGAGAGTCAGAGATCATCTTTGAGTTGCCCAAGATCGCCAGCGTCATTGGGCCGATTCTCATCGGCGCCCTCTTGAGTTTTCTGTCGACGATCATGTATTCCTGATAATTTTGCCTAACCGTGGCGTCATTCGTTTCGGCGTACGAGAAAAGCTTAGTCCTAGGTATATAGGACCGTTCGATATTCTGGAACGAGTAGGAGATGTATCCTATCGTCTTGCTCTTCCATCGTCACTATGTGAGGTACATAATGTGTTCCATGTATCCCAACTGCGATGGTATATCCCGGACCCGAGCCACATCCTAGATCATTCGAAATTGGTTGTTGGTACCAACCTTTCGTATGAGGAGAGGCCCGTGTCTATATTGGACCGAAGAGAGAAGATACTTAAGAACAAGACTATCAAGTTAGTTCGAGTTGCTTGGGGTCATCACTCTTTGGGTGAGTCAACATGGAAGCGTGAGGATGATATCCGATCGCGATATCCCGACCTATTTGACTCGTGAGGTATAATATCTTTCTTATACCTCATGCCTTCGATTCCTTGCTTGCATGAATAATTAATTGATTGCTTGATTAGTATAGCTTGCCTGTGAATAGTATAGCTTGTTCTTGTCTCTCTAGCCTCTTAATTAAATTCTGAGGACGGAATTCTTTTAAGGTGGGTAGAGTTGTAATGCCTGTGGTTCGTATTACGTATCTTGGTATACATATACGTAATTTGACCCGTATTGCATGTCTCTCTGCTTGATTTATTCTAGCATTTCATTGATTGGTTTATTCTTGGGTTGGTTCGGCTTGGCTTGGTTTGCTTTGGTTCATCATGAACCAAAGGTGAACCCTCCTACCTACCACCACCCTCCTTATTTATAACCCCTTCCTTTTCTCTCTCATTATTATTTCCTTCATTCTTCATTTACTCTCCACCATTACTTCTTCAACCACCAGGAGGAAGAGAGAGAGAGAGCTTAGGCAAGTGCAAACTTGTTTCATGATGGATCTCAAGTTTTATTGTTCCATTCTCTTCCTTACTTGATTCTAAGCCTCTTTAGAACTTGGCATTTTTGGATTTGATGGATGGATTCTTGTAGATCTAAGTTTGTAATTTTTTTGTTTTTCTTAGTTTTGATCTCTAAAACTTACTTATTTTCGAAAACTAATGGTTCTATGTTGTAGAGAATTCAATTTCATACAGTTTTGGCTTTTGTTTCGCTTGCTTTTGACTTCGGATGAGTAAGTTATGGCCATTACAAGTTTTCGAAACTTTTATGGCTGAACTTGCTGATTGGGGACGATGACCCCCATGCGCCCGGGAGGCCATGCGCTGTGAAGTCCCGATAACGCATCCCTTAACTCCGAGTGTGTTATGCGCGTAGGTTCCCTACGCGCATGTACTGAAAACGCAACGTGAGTTTATCCCACGCGTCGATTGGTACAGGAATCCCATGCGCCGATTGGTGCAGGAATCCCACGCACCGATTGTGCATGAATCCCACGCGCCGATGGTGCAGGAATCCCACACGCCGATTGATGCAGGAATCCCATGCGCCGATTGTGCAGGAATCCCACGCACCGATTGTGCAGGAATCCCACGTGCCGATGGTGCAGAAATCCCACGCGTCGATTGGTGCAGGAATCCCATGCGCCGATTGTACATGAATCCTACGCGCCGATGGTGCAGGAATCCTACGCGCCGATTGGTGCAGGAATCCCATGCGTTGATTGTGCAGGAATCTCACGCGCCGATGGTGCAGGAATCCCACGCGCCGATTGGTGTAGGAATCCCATGCACCGATTGTGCAGGAATCTCACGCGCCGATGGTGCAGGAATCCCACGCGCCGATCGTGCAGGAATCCCATGCGCCGGAATTGCTCTATTTTACTGTTTTTGCCTGTTTAAGTTGTTTTGTAGCTGGAATCTTAAAAAACTTAAAACATGAAAGTTGTAGATTTTTTCCTTAGCTTCAAGAATATGTCACTAGTTATTTTATGCAAGTTTCTCTCATTCACGATAATGTAAGAATAGAACCCGATAGTGGCCTGCCGTAGTGCACTCTTAACAAGTAAACTGACATGATATATCATGACATGCTGTTACGACAGCTAGCCTGACATGACAAGTATGAATGACCTGGACACCGTGGGCGATTATATTTTTACAAATAAACTAGTACTGTCTTGCATCATGTCTAGGATGGGGATCCCTGAGTACCACGGTCAGGGGTACCTACTGAAATTGACTAAGGCTAATTAACTAGAATGATTCAGTAATCATGAAGAGATTCCCAGCTACAGGCAATTTCGTTATCTGGGCGCATTCAGTGGACTTGTAGCCTACCGACGAGTAGGGCACATTTCCAGCACACAGTTATATGTTGCATTCTTCATAAACGGACATTCGACCTGGATAACCGGATGGTCTGCATGGCTTGTGGCTGTTGGGATAATATCATTGCATCTTGCTAGTAACTAGGCCTGTGATAACCCTAGTTAGTTAAAAGTATCAAGCCGTACTCTTGATTGGCCGTGATTGATTGAATGGAGTTTATTCCAGCTTAGTCTTATCCTGATCCTGTGCAAGATTGTGACATGACATGATTATTGATGCTTGCCTTAACAATAACGATCGGGGGTCCAGTTCTGTTCAGGTGAAGGGTTACAACCCCGGTCCTTGTTTGGTTTAAGGGTTGTAACCTGGCTCCCGGAGCAGTTCTGTGTCCCCTCTTCGTTTATTGTCTTATTGTAACCCCATGCCATGATTGTCATGTTTTACCTTACCTTCAATAGCACGATTATCTATACTGGCCTTAACAATAAAGATCAGGGGTCCATCTGTTCAGGTGAAGGATTACAACCCCGGTCCTTGTTTGGTTTAAGGGTTGTAATCTGGCTCCCGGAGCAGTTCTGTGTCCTCTCTTCGTTTATTGTCTTCACTGTACCAATAGTATTTGAGACGGGTTTCTATTCAGGTGAAGGGCTGCAACCCCGGTCCTTGTTTGGTTTAAGTGTTGTGACCTGGCTACTTGAATGGTTTCCTCGTATTCAGTTTACTGTTGTCATCTCTATTATTATCAGTTCTTTAATTATTATCTTTAATATCCTATTGTGATATGCGGATTTTAGTTCCTAAGTGAAGCCTCCTTTGTGGCACTTGCTCTTTCTGGGGTCTGACCCAGCTGGTTTTGTATGGCCAGATATCGGAGCAGCTCCAGAGGATCTACCTACCTTCCAGCCAGATGGTGACCACCAGGCGTAACCCTGGCAACAAGTGGGTTTCTTTTGTCATCCCACTTTATTATAAAATTATTCTTTTGAGGCGTTTAGTCGACGAGCACGTGTTAGCTCGTATTGCACCTTATTTACTGTCTGCCTACGGGCTGTAACATGATTGACAGATCCTAGGGTTGATCATGTATGAATGAACTCTTGCTAGTCTTGACATTTTGTACGACTAGCTTCATGATCATCCAATATGTAATGTATGAGACGCCTTGCTATTATATATTTGGTGCTCTACATCTTGTATACTGTTACTACTTGCTTGAGATTGAGACAATAGGCTTGTTCTTGACCATAGGCGACTGATGGATTGTAGTTAAACCCTCATGTATCTAGACAGCCGTGGTCGTATAGCGAGGTGGGTTGCACTTCAATATACGTAGCTGGCTATGTACGCTCCCGCTCTCCAGTATTCTGGTTCTGGGGCGTTACAGTTTTAATATTTTCTTTGTTAAATAAGATGGTATCAACATTTCTAAAATAAAAAGTATAGCATATCAAAAATTTTAAATTATTTTAATTTTATGTTAACTTTGCTACATAAAATGATATAAATATTTATAAAATATATTGTACCTGCATCGCGTGTGTCATGACACTAGTTAGTACATTCTTCATATACCATTTGGCTAATCAATTTTTTTTCCTACTGGGAAAAAATGTTGGGTAGCCCACTAACAATTTTTTTTTTTTTTTTTTTTCAAAGAGAGGCCCACTAATCAAAGTTGATTTCAGATTTTACGTCCTAAGTTTCTCGAAACCCAGTTTTTTTCCTTCTTCTTCCCTCTCCCCATTCCCAAATCCCCAAATTTTCTCCCGCCTCTTCCAATGTCAACGTCTCCACCGCGAATCCTCCTCTGCGGCGACCCTCTCGGCCGCCTGCACCAACTCTTCAAGCGAGTCCAATCAGTACCAAACCCTAACCCTAATTTTCTCTCTCTCCAATTTCTAGGACCTCCATAAACCCTAAGCCTATTCTTTCTATTATAGGTGAACAAATCGACCGGTCCATTCGACGCCCTCCTCTGCGTCGGACAGTTCTTCCCCGACCCGTCCGAAGGTCGCGCCGACGAGCTCTCCGACTACGTCGAGGGACGCCTCCCGGTCCCCATTCCCACCTACTTCACCGGCGACTACGGTGTCGGCGCGGCCAAAGTCCTCTCCGCCGCCGCCAGGAACGCGTCGAACCGGGGGTTCAAGACCGACGGGATCGAGGTATGCACCAATCTCTACTGGCTGAAGGGAAGCGGGAAGTTCTCGTTACATGGTACGCTGTTGTCGCCTGTTAATGTTGCAAAATTCGAGTAAACGAGTGATTTTGTGAATGGTTAAACAGTATTTTAGGTCTATTTATTTGCATAAAAGAATCTCCTTTATTCATATAAACCCCCATACATTATTTGGTGTGCTTATACTAAAGGTTATGAAGCACATAATGCAGTCAATGCCGTGTCGGACACTTATAGGCATGACACATATACTTCAAAATACTCTAGGATAGGCCAAAGTTGGTGCCATTGTCTGAATTGTGTTATTATTGTATTGTCTCTATCAGCCTAGGTTAAGTGAATTAGAGCTGCAAGTTGCTAATACGAAATACTCAAACATATCTTCGTAAGAAAAAAAAATACTGGAATGTAATCTTTGTTACCCCTCATGAGCAATCAATCTCTGACACCATATAAGCAAATCCAGCACTTAATATCCCAAGAACATGTAAACTATAGGATCAAACTCTAGGGAGCACGGACGCCCCAAGATTAGCTGCATAGGATTGCAAGAAAAGAGCAACGAAGGGAAGATAAGGAAAAGTGTTTACAAGAGATGAAGACTGGAGACTATTTCACTGCCGGGGAGCTGCAGGTGGACAAATTTGGTTTGAAATTGGAAATGCTAAGATGGTCGGTATATACTTTTATGTGAATTCACAATATTCTGTCCCTCCCACCCAACTCTTTTCTTGAGTTAATATAGTTTTGGGAAGCATTAGACTTTTTTCAGAAAAGATTTGGCAGAATCTGTCCTAAACATATATTCTTAGCCATTTCCCTTGATGTAGGTGAAATAAGGTGTACTTTTGATTTTATACTGCTAGCTAGAATAGTTATGATCTATCTTAAGTTTTATCATTAAAATTTGGAGGTGATTTGTGATTAGTGATAGAGGTCAGCCATGGTGTTACTCATGAACAAAAGTAATGTACGGTGTTATATGCATTCACTTTGTTTAGATATTTCTCCATTTCCATTTCCTTTTTCAATATTTACAGTTCTTTTTGTGCTTGCAGGTCTGTCAGTAGTTTATTTATCTGGCAGAAGATCTCCGGATGCTGAAGGGAATGGTGCATATATTGATGATGACATAGATGCATTGCGTGCTCTGGCAGAAGAGCCGGGAATAATTGATCTGTTTTTAACATATCCTTACTTCAACCTTCCCCAATTTTCCAATATTTCCGATTCTTTATTCTTTCCTGGAATACTGGTTTGCAAGTTTTCAAAGTCCTTGTGTCCTTGACCATCTATCACTAATGAATGGCCGAGTGGGGTCTCAAATGGAGCTGATACATCTCACATTTCTCTGGGAATCTCAGACCATTCAGGCAGTGACGCAGTTGTTTCAGAGTTGGCTGCAGAAATCAAGCCTAGGTGAGTGTTTCTTGCTTTTCATTCCAAATGTCAGAACCATTAGAGGAGAAGGATATTTTTATCTCCAAGGTCATTTTGCAGCACATAATTTATGGATGATGCATGTCTTAGTATAGTTGTTAGTTTCTTTAAGTACTGCTATGTTATGTAAATGATCACAAATTATATGCAAGACAAATCTTTGCAAATCCACCAGAGACATAGCATGATACTTGGTACAATCCTATTTAGTAGGATATTGATGGTTAAACAGTTACAAGGTGGTTCATGTGCAACCCCCCCTCCTTCCTCCTCCTCTTCCCCTCTCTCTCGTCTCACTCTGGCAATAACTACAAGGAGGCAGCAACCATAAAGCCGGAGGCCAAGGCGAGGGCTGCGTGGCCTTCACGCGAGGGAGCGAGGGGAGGAGGTTTCTGATGATGTCCATGGGTGGAGGGATGGAGGAGAAGGAAGCTAGGGTGACATTGTTATGCTATGGAAAGGAGGATGTGAATTTTTGATCATTTCACAATCTCTCAAAAGTGATATTTTCTATTGGATCTAGTTATTTCTAATTTTCTATGGAGTTTTACGAGATGGGTTTTACTTCTTCATGAGATGGATATGGTTCAAAGAGGATCTTTTGAGGAAATTTGTATAGCTATATAAGGTTTTCTAAAAATTGCTATGGCAATATGTGGAATTGACCTATAATGAGTAAAGAGAGAAAATAGTACAGATGTAGTGCTTACAGAAAAAAAGTAACAGATAATTAATATACATAACTCATTGACCATGTTCTAACCAATCATGCCTAGAGTAATACTCATGCTATACAAGTAACACTTTATGAAAATATACACATAAGATGAATAACACCTGTGCTATAAAAGTAAGTACTCCATAAGACAAGTGACACTCAGTCTACATAAGTAACACTTCACAAACATATGGAATTAAGACTACCACATTCGATCAGTAAAAGTCATGCTATAGAAACGACCCATTCTATTTCACTAAATATGATGAGTAAGCTTCACTTTAGGTAGGGTTGTCTTCAATCATTTAACGTGTTATAGCTTTTGTCATGTGTCACAAGTATCCATACATTTGTATATTAATAGTAGTACATATTTGTAACGTTTTATATGTATTCAGATTATATTAAACTAAATATGTTAAATAAAATCTTTATTTGTAGTATTGCACTTTTAAAGGATTTATATTCTCAATCTGTTGGTGGCTCCAGTACAAATGAATGTCACGTTTCCCAGTAAAATCCAACACTGTGTGCATTGCATTCATCCCTATTTGATTTGGACAAGTGGTTGTACTTTGGAGCTGTCAGTGGAGCTTAAAAATTCCATCGATGGTGTATGAAATAATGATGTTTCCTTTAAGCATGAGAAGATTTAGTAAATGATATAATTTCCAATATGTAGAAGTATGAAAATGTCTCTTATGGAAAACAAGTTGGAAGTTATTTATGTTATTTACTTTATTTTTATTCAACTAACAAAACTAACGATGTTTTGTAGAAATATTACAAAATAACAAAACCATCCACCACTCTCCTCCTCCCTCTCCTTCGTGTCACCTAAACTCATCCAAACCCAAGAAAATCCTCATCTCACTTTCTTCTTCCTACTTCGCCAAAACATATCCAACCTCAACCAAATCAAACTCCTCCCTTCAATTGTAATCCACCCCGTTGAAGGTAGCTTAGGCCAACCACCTTACCGTTGGAAAGAGATGGTTGTGTTCGTATATGAGCCCACTAGGAGGGAAGGGAGGTTGTGTTCGGATTCGGACACTGGGGCCATAGTTACAGTTTTGTGGAGGGAAAGAGGGAGAACCTTTACAATAAGCATTATTAATAGAGGGCATAACACACATATGAAAAAGAGGGATTCATTGCCAATGAAAGTAAGCATTAAAGGGAGGGACATAATGGTCTATTGGTAAATTGCTGACTACTGCACTTGCAGTTGTATATGAGATTATCTACAGGATAAGTACACAGATCCCTTGAGAGTTGAATAGTCAACAGGGATTTCTACCAATTTACCAAAAGTTGGAGGGATTGGAACAAATTTTGCGCTTTAATTATTATTCCATATATGACTGAATCTCTACAACAACAAGAAGAAAGCCTTTATTCCAAATTTTTGCAGTCGGCTTGACTCAATCTCTATGAGAAGTTAAAAAATATATCTCCATTAATAAATATTCTACACTCAAATCTCTTCTATAAATTCCAAGTTTGCAGGATTATTGAGTTATCATACTTGTAAAATCATATAATTTTGCTACTCTTCCAACTCCAAGCAATGACCAACGTGCATATATAATATTAACAAAATCAAAATTATATTTTTCTTTATGGGCTTACAACAACCAAATCCATATGCGACTCAAGAGTCCTACAACAATAATATTTCATTTCCTATTCCAAGTATTATTTCTTATTTACTTGTTGTGTTTCATCCAATGGGGGTATTCTGGTACTCTAAAGACAATATTTGAAATCCTATTGACAATTATACCAATAAAAGTTATCCATATTAACCTTTAAGATGGGATCTAACAGTTAAGATTCCTAATCATCTAGTAAATTAGTTACACCACTACAAGCCTTTTTGGACTCTTAACTATCCAAATCAATAACAAAGTAATAACAAATTGATACTAAAATTAATTAATGTTTACCGGAATTCACATTCGAGTCGGGTTGAATTGTAATATATTGAAGGATATGATAAAAAATGAGTGTATCCGTGGAAAGTTAGACGAGGCTCCAATTGAGGACAATATGAGAGAAAATTATCTTTAGGTGGTTTGGACATGTGCAATGAATAGATGATCCTGGGAGGTGGAGCAATAATGTAATAGTTAATGGAACTACTATAACTAGAGGTAGGCCCAAACGAACATGGTTTGAAATTTTAAAGAAGGATATAGTTTTTGTTAGTATTACAAACACTGCCGAATGGAAGAAAAGGATTCAAACAACTTATCTCAAGAATTTGAGCTAAAGGCCTTGTTGTTGTTGTACATTCGAGCCAGGTTAATCAGCCGAATAATCCTCTTAATCGCTAACTAGTCACAGACCGAGCACATAAAGCAAACCACTTAATTTAACGTTGTGAAAATCGATTTCTTTTATATTGATCTTTACCGTATCAATTACCGATAAATTAAGTATCAAATTATTTGAAGATTGTTGCTTATTCATCAAGTAACCCAAGTATGAAGGGTCTCATAGTTTCACACACAACTGTTGATTTGGAATGTTTTACACCATACTCTATTTAACTCGCTATTTTAGGCAATGTTGAGGTCACTTAATGAAAAGGCAGGGCACCCCCAAACAATTTTAGTTTGGATTTAAGTAAAACTCAAATTGTGTAGGTCAATAGAAATGTAGTGGATTTCAATATGAATACGTTTTACTTGATTTTGTATGCTTAGGATCGGGACTCTAACATGTTCAAAGGATCAAAGATTCAAAGTCTAACTCTCCGTCTATGTGTGTGTAAAGAATAACTGGTTATTTCCAATTGATAGAGCTGATAATGAAGAATACTTTGATGTGTTGGAAGGTGTATATTTAATTTGTATTGAATGAAATAAAGGGCACAAGGCTTGATTTTTTTTGCAAAATCGAATGCATCAGCTTAAGTTCCAGTGAGTTTGTTCCTTCACTTTTCCATTCTCTTCTCCCTGCATCCTCTGTTCCAGTGAGTTTGTTCCTTCAATTTTCCACTCTCTTCTTCCTGCATCCTCTTGCATCCCATCATTATTATGTACTTTTGTGTGATTTTGGAAATAGAGATTTTAATTAACTAGCCAACTGGATATGGACATCTTGTCTATTTAATGATTTGATTTGATATTGCAGTGCATTTATCCAGTTTTACTATCGCAGGCAATTTTCATTGGTTTGAATCTTGGATTTTACATATTCTGATTTATATTATATTATCAAGATTTCATCAAAAAGTATTGTATTTTGCTAGACCTGGCATAATTTGGTTTGTCATGGAATTGATAAATATGCAACTTTAAGATTGCATTGGACGTGCTGCATTGCTATATATTGATAGATAGGGAAGAACTTTCATCAGAGTGGTCTGTCTATTTGTACGAGTGACATTGCTGTATCTTTCGTATAGGTATCACATTGCAGGAACCAAAGGAATTTTTTACGCACGTGAACCTTACTCTAACTCTGAGGCTGTACATGTGACTCGTTTTCTTGGACTGGCTGCTGTTGGGAACAGAGACAAACAGGTGATTTGATCTATCACCCTAATTAACAAGTATTCATGCTTTTTATTTCTTTGAAGGTCGCTGTACTGCTATCTTTTACGGAATCATAAAACAATATTATAGAAGCTCCTTCTGTTCATCTTATCACTACCGCTACTTTTTCCTACACGTATCTTTTTTCGCTGATGAATCAGGAAGATCTTCAGCCTATCTTATGCAAGTATAGCCTTTTCTAACTGTTATCTGTCTAACCAAGAAAATTGCTCTTAGTACTGCTGGTGGAAATGGATCATTGTGCACTACAAGAATGAATGTTTTCACCTTTTCATGTTAAAGTCACTAATCATATTAACTTTATGAGGGTGTCTTGGAAGTTCACAAAACTGTCGTTTCTCCAAAGCAACGTCTATGTGCTTTCACAATATTGAACATAAGTTGCCTATTATTTTCTGAAATAGTTTTGTAATATTTCATAAGAAAAGTGGGTATGTGTTATGTTTTTCAGTAGTGGTTAATAAATTTTTATACGAAGGTGAGAACACTGTGGTACCAGGAAATGTAACAAGGGACAAAACTTACTAGCACAATGTGACTTGTGAGATAGCAAAATAATAAAAATACTGTCAGTGAATGCTATGCAGTGGTCTGTTAGATTTGTGGCATAGCAATGTTTTGTTTTTGACATGACCTATTGGGTGAATAATCTAAAATGCTTGTTGGTTCTGATCTTTATGCAGTCATAGAACTTGACTCGCTCAAGGTTCTTCTGTCCAAATGTTATCTTCTAGCTTAGTTGTCATTTCCTTGGCGGGACATTTGTGTGACATTTGTAACTTACCCATTTTAAGTTACCTCTTCCTGTTCATTACACATATTTGATAGGTTCGTTGACTTTAAAGTCTGTCCTCTCACATCTGCGAAATGACATTCTATGACTATTTGTGTTGGTTCCTGTAATTGAGACATCTGTTATCTTTTGTCCATATTAGTTATGGGTTATTACTGAAACTAGCATACATATGAGTTTCTTCAGTCTTCCGTCCAGTAATTTTAAGCATGTCCACAAGATTCTTGTTATGTTTAATTGTTCTGTCTTATTGACCTATTTGAGGTTTTAAAGAAGACATCTCTGGAGAAGACATCCACATGTCTACAAAGCTATCGAAAAGTAGAATTATATATTTCATATTTGAAGAACTGTACAGCTTAACATGTGTCCCGGTGTTAGGAAAAAACTTGGGTGGAGTGGTTGGAAGAAATGAGGGTAAGAGGAACTTTCAGATGCTGGGTTTGAAATCCTGGTCACCTTTGCCCTTATTCTTGACATAGTTGTGAAAAGCTTGCCCGAGCCGCACTTCGGGCGTCAGGCTCACCCCCTCAAGCGTGAAGCTCACGAGGCTCATCCGTTAACACCTCAATGTAGATGGAGAGGCTCCCTTCATGATGCACACAAGTTGCACATGCCTCTAATGCCTCTCAGTGAGGTTCAATCACATGACATATTTTATTATGTGTGTTGGTGTTAATTTTTACTTGTATAAATTTGGATTGGTTTTCTGTGTGTATAAATCACTATTCGCTGTCTTTTAGTATTCCTTTTGTAAGAAAAGGATGAGAACAAATAAAAAGATTGCAAACTTCGATGAAATGAAATAAGAAAAAGTCCTAAGTCCTTCCATCTTCCTTCTCTCTGTCACGTCTCTCACCTTCTCTGTTGGTTATGAAGAAACTCGATCAAATGTATGTTTTTGCCTTTTCCCTTCTCTTCTCTACGTTTTCTTCGATTCTCACTATTCTCCTAATGTCAATTTTGGTTTGTGAAAAAGGATTTTTCCTTGAAAGTTAAGTACTTTAATCCCAATTTTCTTTTAATTTGGTTTTTTGGTACTACAAGTAGAGTATTATTATGCTATTAGATATAATTTATGTGAAGAAGACATTAAAAAAGGGCTATTTATAAGGGCACATAACAATTTGATCAGGGCTAGCCAAGTCTTAGTTTTCTATTATTTACAAGTTTGCCACTGAAAAATTTACTCAGGGCTATCCAAGTGGTAGTTATAAAAGACAACTCTTATAATTTTTGTCTTCTTCCTCACTCTCCATTCTCTCTCCCCCTTTTTCTCCAAACCCTAGTTCTTTCTACTTGTGGTCCCAACTTTTTTCTCAATCCCACATTTCTTCAAACCCTAGAAGATTCTTCAAGGAAGATTCTTAGTATATTCGGTACGATTATGTCAGCTAAACGACAAATTTTCTTAAATAATTTGTTCTTTTGAAATAATCTTATATTTTGTCCCAATGTAGAAATTATGGAAGAAAGTGGATCATCACGTCTATCAATCGAGCAACCCGGATCTTCCGAAGAACACGACAAAACATCCAAAGAACTCTCGGTAAATTTTTGACCGACCAAATACGTAGTCGACACATAGAATTCTCCCGAAGACTTGGACACTAGGACTACCATATATTGTGGCAGTCCCGAAACAAACAGTCTGTAAAGGTGGACTGCCACAAAACATGACAGTCAAGAAGTAACTAGGACTGCCAGATTACGCGGCAGTCTATGTGTAGAAATACTGTACAACAGGACTGCCAGACTTTCTGGAAACACGAAGGACTGCCATATTACGCGGCAATCTATGTGTAGAACTAGTATAAAATAGGACTGCCACAAAATATGACAGTCCAAGAAGTAACTAGGACTGCCACAAAATATGGCAGTCCAAGAAATAACTAGGATTGCCAGATTACGCGGCAGTTTATGTGTAGAAATACTGTACAACAGGACTGCCAGACTTTCTGGCAGTCCATAAAAACGAAGGACTGCCAGATTACGCGGCAGTCTATGTGTAGAACTAGTGTAAAATAGGACTGCCAGACTTTCTGGCAGTCTATAAAACATGAAGGACTGCCAGACTGTCTGGCAGTCCTGTTGTACAGTCCTGAAGGAATGCCAATTTTTCTTGACAGTCCTGAAGTTGTTCATATTGTATTTGTTTTTGTAATTGTGATTGGCAATTTTTTTTGGAAATTTAATGTAGGGCATACCACCTCCTATTTCCATTGACTTGAGTAATATATTCTCAACGGATGTCGCCTTTGAATCTTATGAAGAAGCATTAGAATGGTGCAGACAAGTTGGAAGGCAAGCAAACATAGTCCTTGTCATTTCAAGGTCATTACGTGGCCCATCGTGTCGTAAAACTGCTGATCTTGGATGCGAAAGAGGTGGGACATTTAGGCTTCATCGCAGAAAAGAAAAATGTGTCCGAAAAAAAGTCCCGGAGAAGGCGGTAGGGTCCAGAAAGTGTGGTTGTCCTTTCAAGATAGTGCTTGTCTCAAGACATGATGGAAAGTGGACAGTTGATGTCAGAAATAGGATGCACAATTATACGCTGGCGGAGACACTTACTGGTCATCCCTATGCCGGAAGGTTGAACGAAGAGGAGAAGTTAGTTGAAGAATTGTCCAGCTCCGGAGTTGGCCCGAAACAAATTTATTCTGCGGTGCGCCAGAAGAATGAAAAGAACAAGTCTACGATAAGGACAATCTACAATGCACTCTCGAGATCGAGGACAAATACCCTAAGAGGAAGAATGGCGATGCAACAAGTTTTGAAGTTACTTGCCGACAATCACTATGTGGAGTACCATAGAAGACATCTGCCGTCTAATGAAGTTACTTCTATGTTTTGGGCGCATCCGGATTGTACACATTTGGCACGGTCCTTTGCCGATGTCTTGGTGGCTGATTGCACGTACAAGACTAACAAATTCAAGATGCCACTTTTCCACATTGTCGGCTTCACGTCAACGGGTAAATCATTTTCAGTTGCATTTTGTTTCTTGAAGAATGAAACCGTAGATGACTATACATGGGCTTGAACAAATTGAAGACACTTTACACTGGACACAAAGAGCCGTCTGTTTTTGTCACTGATCGAGAATATGCATTGATGAATGCTATAGATATCGTATTTCCTCATGCTCGTAGACTACTATGCACATGGCATATTAATCGAAATATTCAAGCACAATGCAAGAGCAGGTTTGAAAAAGTAGACGACAAACTTGATATGGACCGCTTCACAGAATTCTACAACGATTGGACCCTTGTGTGGCGAACAAGTACTGTAGACACTTTTGACAAAGCATGGTTGGAGTTCAAAGAGAAGTGGGAAAGTAGCAACAAGCCATGTATATCTTATATCAAAGACACATGGGTTGATCCACATAAAGAAGATTTCGTCTTAGCATGGACGAATAAGGTGAAGCATTACGGCACGACCACTACCAACCGTGCCGAAGGTTCACACTCAACACTGAAGAAAAATCTACGTTCATCGGTCAGTGGTTTTGTGTCAGTTTGGCAGTCGATAAATCTAATGACCAATTCGACGATGAACGAGATAAATGCTTCATTTCAGATGAGCCTGAATATTGTAAAGCACGAACATAGGAAAGAAGAGCTGTTGTCTGATTTAGTCCATGCATTGTCTCACTATGCATTGGCATTGCTATTTGATGAGATTGTTCGGGCGAATTCAGTTGGTTTTGATACCGATTGGTTTTGATACCGAAGAATGTGGTTGTACACATCGACATTCTCTCGGCATTCCTTGTGCTCATAAGATCAATGAATATCGACGTTAATGTAGACCTATTCCAGTAGTGGTCGTTGATCAACGTCGGAGACAATTGTCAGTTATGTCTATGGTAGACAGTCATGACGATTTCTGTTTCTTGTGAGAATCGAGGTTCCGGACTTGTCCGGAATGCAGACGGCTCCCAAGATAAAATACATGTATGCCCGGGCCACTACATCGTCGTTGTCGTCGTCCTCATCGTCATCTTCATCGTCCTCATCGTCATCATCATCAATGCGTGTATTCCTCAGAAAACTCAAAGGAACTCCGTACAACTTCTTAAACTCGGGGAGAATGACAAAATTCTCTGCCTCAATACCGAGTGAATTGGCGACCAATTCCACCATCTCGTTATACATCTCAAAGTCGTCCGTAGAATAATTCATCAGCATTGGACGACCATCAACTCTAAGTCCCAAAATGTGGTGGACGTCGTCGATGGTGATCGTCAACTCCCCGGATGAGAAATGGAAACTGTTTGTTTCGGGATGCCACCGCTCCACAAACGCAGAGATCAGTGTGTGATCCAAGATCTTATACGAGTGTTTCGCAATATGTTGCAACCCAGTGGGAATGATTTTGGCCTTCACACCTTCTTTCAAATTGTCAAAATCCCATGTACTGCACATCTTAGCGTGGTTAATGACCTGCAAGATACACGAGCTTTTCTGAAAATAAAACAAGATAAAGAATATATAAATATAAAATATAACTACTATTTTCAAAAGTCAATTTACATCTAAGGTAATGAACTTGCCGGATCATTCCAAATTTGGTAAGATATGTGGTTAGGTAGAGACTTCAATAGTGAGCAACCGATTGGACTCACTTCCCGATCAGCTCTATCAGAAGCGGCCTTCTCGTGAGAAGGTCCGGAACCATCGTCCCCCCCTCTATGAACAATGGGCAAATCATCATCGGAGGAGGAAGAATTAGGGCGAGTCTTCTGTTGCTTCGATTTACTTGCAACGCGTTTGGTTCGACGTGTTGTAGTCTGAGTGGGTGCCTCCGGTTCTCTTATCGTTATTGGTTTATCGCGAACCTGCTCAGCTTCACGTGCCTTCCGCTCCGATGCGGTAGACGTTTTCTTTCAGGCTCGACGTCAACGTCCTTCGTCTTCGGATTCGGCTCGTGACTACCAATATTTAATATCAATCGAAGAATACTTAGCAAACAGCAAACAAGAAGTGCAATGCATGACTGCCCATGTTTCTGGCAGTCCTGTATACTGTTAAGACTGCCTGAAACTGTGGCAGTCCACTTGTACAATAAGTATAACACAGGACTGCCGTACTTGTTGGCAGTCCTAGATGTATAAAGGACTGCCACAAAATGCGGCAGTCCAGAGTTATACTTGCTGTACAAGTGGACTGTCACAGTTTCAGGCAGTCATAACAGTACATAGGATTGTCAGAAACTGTGGCAGTCCACTTCTACAGCAAGTATAACACAGAACTGCCGCACTTTGTGGCAGTCCTAGATGTATAAAGGACTGCCAAAAAGTGCGGCATTCCTGTGTTATACTTGCTGTAGAAGTGGACTGCCACGGTTTCTGGCAGTCCTAACAGTACATAGGACTGCCAGAAACATAGGCAGTCCTAGTCGACTCGAGATTTTCTAAACTATAATTCCATTACAAATTCGTGATCATCTAGAACGACTGTCCGTCATCTTAACTATCGTTCCATTACAATGTATACTTGGATTTTTCGAACTAAATTATTAGGATTTTGGGAAAAAATTGACAACTTTAAGTATTAGGGTTCTTACCTTGATTGAGAGGAACGTTTGCGTGCCATCGTAGGGAGAGATAGTTGGGAAATGGTGGAGAAGAAGATCCAAAATAATATGTAGCTTCAGGAGTGGGAAATGTTGGAGAGGAAGAAGAGGAAGAAGAGGAGGGAAAATAGGGTTTGTGAAGAGAGAGAGAGTGAAATTTAGAAATGAGATTGATTTTTGGAGTTTGGGGGGGTGTGGGGTTTGGACAGCCCCCTGAGTGGAATATTTGGATAGTCCAAGTAAAATGTCCTCAAACATTGGCTAGCCCTAATCCTGGCTAGCCATGATCAAATTCTTATGTGCCCTTATAAATAGCCTAAAAAAATGAATCAATCGAACTATTGTGTAAAAATTAAAGATAAATAATAAATGATTAAGTTTTCATGGCTTTACAAATAATATTATTACACATGACGTATAATTTCTTTTACATAATTTGAATAAAGTTGTGCCTCGCCTTCATGAGGCTCGCGCTGTTTCCTCGCACCTCGCACCTCAGTCAGAACACCATTTTGCTACGATGTGTCTTTAATAACTATGATTCGATTAGAATAAATTCTTTATAGTGTTCACAGTTTTCTGACATTCAACAGCTTTTCATTTTACTGCAATTTTTGTTGTTGTTGCTAGTATCCACATTATCCACATGAATCAAATAAGATCTATCTTTTACATTTAGATGTCTGGCAGATCAATGATATTTATAGAGCTTTTAGGCATTATATGACTTTGATATGCTATAAATGTTTCCAGAAATTTATTCATGCGATTTCTCCTACTCCAGCATCCACCATGTCAGCGTTGGAGGTTCAGATGAGACCACCAAACACAACCGTATCACCCTACATAGTTCCTGAGAGCACAAGCCATGGAGGAGACACAAACAAGCGACCTGCCAATAATGATGCTGACACACAATATTGGCGATATGATGTTTCACAAAAGCGACAAAGGCCAGGAGGGCCACAAAGATTGTGCTTCAAGTTTACTTCAACTGAATCTTGTTCTCAAGGGGAAAAGTGCAACTATCGACATGATACGGAAGCTAGAGAGCAGTATATGAGAAATGTTTGCTTCGATTTCCTGAACAAAGGACAATGTGAACGAGGTCCTGATTGCAGATTTAATCACAGCTTCGTTGAGAAAGGAGATAACTTCTCACAGGGGAAACATGGGTCTCAGAAGACAAAATCACATGGGTCAGTATTATGTCACATGATTCTGTTACATGCTTCTCTCTAGATGCGAAAAATGGTTTCTGTTTGTCACCTATGATGCAAAATATCTCTGGTTATTGTGCTTGGCACTTTTGTATCTGATGTGGATTGTGGACTCTGGTTCATATGGTGACATGAATATGGGTGACTTACATGCCTTAAATCCATGCATGCACATGTATTACCTTATACTACCTATATAGTGTATACATGAAAATGCATGTTTAATTTTTCTTCTATAAAATTGATAAGGTCTTTGCTGAGAAATTGTTAATTAATACTGATAAATTAGAGAGGAAAGAAAATAATTCAAAATGTTATTAGAATTGGTTTCTCGATAGGTTCATAAATGCATGAACTGGTTTTATATATAAGGTTGCTGGATTATCCTGGATTATCGGGTTAAAACCTGTCTGATTACTACTATCCTACTCTACTGTACATGCAGTGAGAGGAAGGGTTAGATTCATTATGATTCTCCTCTACTAAATTATTATTGTACATAATATTAGAGCTAGGGTTTCCACAGCCCTGGACCTTTTTTCCCCTTCATCCTGTCCCTCAACTTGAACTTTATACTGCTCTTCCTCTTGACTATCTTCCACTTTTCTATCCCTGCGACGGTTTTGTCTGATGTGTCATTGTTGGCTGGATCAGCATATCCATTTGATCTGTTATTTCAACCTTATTGTCCTACCTCAACCTTTATGTAATGTCCTATAGGGATCTTGTCATACTCTAAAAATCGTTCATGTAGTGACTCCAGCTTACGAACAGGTTAATAGGGAACTCAGCTCTCTTAGGCCGTGGATGACAAAGCTAAGTTGAGGTAGTTACCTCGGGGCAATCCATTTAGATCCCTTTGGTGCTCAAGATGTCGTCGTCCAGTGGCTCATCCTGGTCGTTTCTTACTCTCCTTTTCTTTTCTTTGATCTCTGCTAAATGCTGAATATTGTATACTCAATATTGATTTATTTTTTGCTTCTTTTTATAAAATATTGAGTGCTGGATCTCTGTATATGCTCGGTCCACTTGGTTTTTATTTACATATTCTCTTTTGCTTTCTCAAATGTTGTTCCTCTGTTTGTCTTGAGCTGATATTCACTACCGGTGCTCCTCTCTTTATCTTCATTTGATTGTTATTGTTCTTTCTCCTCTTTGTCTTGATCTGATCGTCTATTATTGCTGTCCTTTTTGGTAATGTGTCAATCTTTATCTATGTGCTTCTTCGTGATGACATCTTCAAAGATAAACTTCCATTGATGCCATCTGATTTTCTATTGCTGCTACTATAATATTGAATGCAAAATTGCATTTTATGGGCACGAGCATTTTAATTTTTGTTGGTTCTCGAAGAAAAATGTCTTATCCTATTAAATCTTGGGTCGATGCTACTCATCTATAAAAGTTTGGATTTTAACAAGTCTGACAAATTAGGCAAGGTTGTAAAAGTTGCTAGGCGCTCGGCCGAGCGCCTATCCCGCCTAGTTCTAGGCAGTTAAAAAAAAATCATGTTGAAAATTGTGGTTATTGTCCATAAAACCTAAAACATGCATATTCGGGCATTTGTTGCACTAGGAAAGTGCTGTCTAGACGGGTCATCTAGGCCGATTTTTATAACACTGTAATTAGGCGACTTCCCAGAAGTGTCTTCTCATGCCGGTAATATTTCTAACATATTTTTTGCTTTGTGACAGTCACAATACGTACGTGTTTGAGATATATGCTCGAGCGTGAGGGGAATTTTCATATACATCAATGTATTAGCTTATTGGATTATCGAGTCAAAACCCATTCATGTACTCTCCAAAAGTATATTTACAGAGAGGAGTCATATTTATTATAATTTTTTGTTGTCCTAAGTTATTCTTCGTATTAAGAAGAATAATTTAGGAGAGAGAAGAATCATAATAAATGTGAGTTCTCTCTTTAAATAGACTTGGATAGCTATGTTACCTCAGGTACATGTGTCGGGTACTGGTTAATATCTAAGAGTAGCTCTTTAAACTCATAATTGGAGGACACATGGACTCGGATAAAAAGATCCAAATTTTGGATATGATTACGTGGATATGACTAAGGTTTCATAAAAAGACAACATGTAATTATAAACTACTAGTAAACTTTACTGGACTAGTTGAATAAGTCCCTAACTGACTGTCCCTTCAGCTCTCCTACTACTTTACTACAAGTCTACCATATTAAACTAAACTATCTACTTCACTGCCACATTCAAATAAACTATTTACTTCACTACCAGTTTTCCGATTTTTACCATGAATGATCTGATTGTCATCATGGAGGATCGGATACGTATTTCATACCCATACCCATGTCCTATCGGGTCGAGACATGGGTACTTCTCCTTAGAGTGGAGAGTCCGGGTAATACATAAATGGGTTTGAACACACACAACACACACACACACATAGTTGTTCGTTTGCAGACCGGTTCACACTTTAAGAAATGTGGGCCATGCCTTCCATCCTATGGTTTTTTTTGTTTCCAAATTGATCCATATAGTTCATCGTGATATTCGTGTTCTAAAGTATGCACGGATTAAATTTCATACAATTTGAAAATATTTAATCCATCGATCAAGTGAGAACCACTTTAATGTGTTTTTGAACAAGAGATCATTGGGATGTAAAATTTTAACTTGCATGGAACTTAATCAATACATGCTTTAGAACATTGATGCCACCATTGACGATGTTGATTTTCATTTTGGACACAAATCATAGGATGGAAGGCACACCCTGCATCTTCTTAAAGAGCGAACCTGTCCGCAATAGATGTAATGATTTATTTACATGACCAAACACTAGCCTTCTGCGAGATGTAGTGGTTTTTTTACTACATTTTGATGAGTAACGTTTTGATCTCTCCTTGGCGACATGTTTCTGATTTCTCATTTCGTGTATGCTTGGATGGTATCTCGCTTCCCAACATGCAGAGGTGTAGGAATTGACTGCATAAAAATCCATTTCTTTCAAAGCACAAATTTGATGTCTTTATGAACCTCACACGTGATGTGTGGCTTGCATTCCCCTTCTGCTCTTATTCTTCTCGTGCTTACTGATCCCTCATTAATGGTTTTTAAGATCTTAAGATGTGTAGTGTTCAATTGACAGGAAAAATTGTTGGTTCTGCTTGTCAAGCCCAGATGTAGAGTCACATCTTATAATAACGGTAGGAGAGAGTTACTACTGTGCACTTGCTAAAGGCCCACTGGTCCAGGACCACGCATTGCTGATACCAATTGAGCACCATCCTAATACTCTCATTATGGCTTCAGAAGCGGAGGTGGAACTTGGGAAATTTAAAAATGCTTTGAATCTGTATTTCAAGAAGCAAGGAAAGGTAGTCGTCTTCTTTGAAAGGATTTTTCAACACAGCCTGCATGCAAACCTTCAGGTGATGACTTTAGCTCTCATTACGCTTTACTGTTGATATATGATCTGTCAAGATTTATGCATGCCTAGAAGCTCACTACTGCCATCATTGTTAGATTTGTGATGTGGTGGATATAATACTTTGGCATGAGGAAGCCAATCTACATCCTTCGAACAAGAGAATGTGGAGGGTGAATACTGTGATGCACTAATAAGGCAATAGGGTGGCTGCTGCAACCGTTACGATACAAATTTGAGATATATATGCCTCTGATACTGTCAGATTTATATTAGAACAGCCATATCACTTTATCATGTGGGTGCAACACCTGTGTAGTGTAAAGGGAAAACTGTTGCTCTTGATGAATTCGTCGTTGTCTTCGTCGATGGAGCCGATAAGGTCACTAATGGTGGAACCGACATTGTTGCTGTCTAAGTGTCACTGCCTATTATGTTGGGGGAGAGTCCAGTAGAGAAGAGAATAGGCTGCCATTGGTGGAAAAGGATTATCCTAACAAATGTTATAATGAAGTGGTTCCATTATGTGGATGCTCAATAGCTGTTTATCAATTAATCAAATTACTCGGTATATATCGAGAGTCGAGATTATGCGTCATCTTGGACATATTCTTTGTTGGACACCCAATATATTGGATTTACCATTCGGCTTGTCGCTAATTAATCTGATTTTAGAACACTGGGTATCCTATGTAACTTGAAAGGATGGTTCAGGTTGATTGACTTATTAATTAGCAACCTGGTTTGTAGGCTTACAATTAGGGAGAGAGAGAGAGAGAGAGAGAGAGAGAGAGACCACCTAAGGTGAGGCACCCTATAGAAACATCCCAAAGGGGAGAATGAAACACCCCTCAGAGATGAAGAGAACTCCTTGAAAGGGAGAAGGGAACATCCCATGCTTGGTGATCTTATTATTAATCCTCTTGCTTCATGTGTGGATCACAATCACATTGAGCCTTCACAAGTTGCACACTGCATCTATGCATGCAGATATAAACTTTGTTTTTTTTGTAGTGAGCATGTAGCTAATGCACCCCGCATAAAATCTCCTATCCTGCATCTTTGGGAATTTAAACCCGATAGTGATTCAATGTTGGTCTTATGTCTCCATGCATCCCTCTTGATCCATGCTTCTTAACATGCTTTAGTTTTTTGAAGTCTGATCTCTCAATTGTTTGTTAATTTAAGATCCTTTTTACATAATAGTTGTAAATTTGTAATGCCTCTTTGATGCCAACAATTTTGATTCCAACTAATACTCTTATCTATTCCTTCAGGCGGTTCCCATTCCAGTGTCTAAAGCATCTTCTGCACGGCGAATATTTTCTTTAGCTGCCAAAAAGTTGGGATTTGAGTTTGTTGTGGTGTCAACTAGTGAGTTTTGCAACTAATACTCTTTTACTATGTTGCACGAGTAGGACATGGATATGGATAAGGACATGATCCTGGTATGGGATATAGGCATTTTCAAATGTGTACAGTTTAATCACCTATGTTGCACGAATACGACGATACGGATACGGACACCATTCTCTTGTGTCCGTGCAACATAGCTCTTTTATAAGAAAATTGTATTATGTTGATGGAAAGCTAAGCTAATGTTCATGATAAAACTAAAAGTGATGCGTAGGTATCTGATTCAATTAACCTCTGAGGCCATCTTTTCATGTAGCGTACATGGTGAACTTTTACTTTCATCTGCTGTGGTGCCCTTGATTCCACAGTATGAAAATGGTCATTCATGTTGTGTTTACATATTGCTTTTTCTTTTTCATTGTCTTTTACAATGAAATTTTTAATTATTTGATTACTTGTTTATACTTATAATATTGTACTAGTATTTGTGTTTCTTTGAGGTCTTTGTTGTGGTTATGGGTTATCTGAACTTATATATAGGAAGCTTCAGCACCTAACAATAATATCTATACTTGTAAAACCTGAGTTGAATGGCTAAAATTTTCTCACTAGCTGTAGTCAAATTATCTTTCAATAATCCCATCAAATTGAATCATATTTTTAGTTCTTGCTGTTTCATTAACTTTCAAGTGAGGATAATTGTAAAATCTGTAAGTTTCGTCCTTTAAATGTGAACTGATTTCTCCCTATCTTCTTCAGGCAGTGATAGTAGTGAAGGAAGGAACCTATTAAGGTCTCAGTTCGAAGGAAAATCAAATTTGTTTTATGCAGAACTCCCAGATGGCACCTTATTGTCTTACACTGTTGATGACAAAGAGAAGTTTCCAGTCCAGTTTGGGCGTGAGGTAGTTTTTATTTTGGATAAATTCTTGCTATTGTTTCAACCAATTATTTGCACTCAACTCAAAACTTAATCCAATCGATTCAAATCATAACTTAATACACATTCAACATTGATTTCTCAGCCAAGCCATCTATTTCATAAATTAGAATTCTTATCAATACTCTCTTAATCTGCCAAAAATATGACGATCATCCGAACCAATTCAACAAGGTACATTCGAAGTTCTATCTAACCTGGCATAACTCTAAACTGAGATCTCCCATTACCCCATCTTACTAATAGACTCATCGATATCATTGACACAAATCAAGCATACGCCACTATGGACACCCAATACACAGTGAACTAACCAATAGCACACAAATGTTCCTTTCTCCATACTCTCGAGTCAACATTCTTTCTGTATAATCCTTACAGTGGTGGCTCCAACGACCACAAATATAACATCCACTTTCATGCCACTTGATAATCACTTGAAATCAAATTGTAACTTTTCCACTTGAAAAATGGAATATAACTCTCATCTTTCTTCAGAAAAAGGGAAGGAAAGAAACAGGGGGAAAAAAACTGTGTCCTTGTAGTAATATTGTCACATGAAATTATGTTAGATTTGTGCCTGTTATGATCATTGAGCACCTTTGTTCTGATTTTGATTTCCTGAAGTGATTTTTTTCACGAAATCCAATCTTCCTCATTTATTCATTCCTACTTTCCAAGTTTACTTTTCATTTCTGGTGCTTGTACATTGGGCGTGAGGTAGTTTTTATTTTGGATAAATTCTTGCTATTGTTTCAACCAATTATTTGCACTCAACTCAAAACTTAATCCAATCGATTCAAATCATAACTTAATACACATTCAACATTGATTTCTCAGCCAAGCCATCTATTTCATAAATTAGAATTCTTATCAATACTCTCTTAATCTGCCAAAAATATGACGATCATCCGAACCAATTCAACAAGGTACATTCGAAGTTCTATCTAACCTGGCATAACTCTAAACTGAGATCTCCCACTACCCCATCTTACTAATAGACTCATCGATATCATTGACACAAATCAAGCATACACCACTATGGACACCCAATACACAGTGAACTAACCAATAGCACACAAACGTTCCTTTCTCCATACTCTTGAGTCAACATTCTTTCTGTATAATCCTTACAGTGGTGGCTCCAACGACCACAAATATAACATCCACTTTCATGCTACTTGATAATCACTTGAAATCAAATTGTAACTTTTCCACTTGAAAAATGGAATATAACTCTCATCTTTCTTCAGAAAAAGGGAAGGAAAGAAACAGATAAAAAAAACTGTGTCCTTGTAGTAATATTGTCACATGAAATTATGTTAGATTTGTGCCTGTTATGATCATTGAGCACCTTTGTTCTGATTTTGATTTCCTGAAGTGATTTTTCACGAAATCCAATCTTCCTCATTTATTCATTCCTAGTTTCCAAGTTTACTTTTCATTTCTGGTGCTTGTACATTAAGTCGAGAAAATGGTAATGATTTCAGTCCTTGTTTTCATAACCACCAGTTATCGTCCATCCTTTCTTAGTAGTAGTAAATTTTTACCCTGCTTATGTTAAAAAGGTCAACATTTTGCAGGTGCTAGCAGGCCTTTTAAACGTGGCAGAAAAAGATGATTGGAGGAATTCCAAGCTTAGCAAGGAAGATGAAGTGCTGATGGTCGAAAGCTTCAAGAAAGGTTTTGAAGAGTTTGATCCATACAGATGATATTAGCTTTTGAAGTACTTGTTTGATGCTCACAACTACTCAGATTGCTCTCTCCTTTAGAAGAGTAACATCAATTTGCAAGAGTCTGTGTCGAGGCTTGTTCATATCATGACCTATCTGAGATCAACAAAACCAATCTACCTGTAAGGTTGTGAGAAGCTACATATGGTAGATTTTTGGAGTCTTCTATCGAGCTTCGTAGAGATTTAGTAGTCAGTACTGTGAGATTATCGCTGCGGTTATTATAACGGGTAATCAACATGAAAACTAGTGTTATTGCAGTCCAAGCCAGTAATGCTTAGGTATATTGGTTCGAGAATTGGATTTTATGCATCCAAATTATGGGTTTGTTGGTCGGGATATCAATTTTAGTACAGGTGGTATGTGCCCAAGTTATAATTGCACTTTGCTACCCTCAACTATTCCGCCTTTTCAACTTGATACCATAAACTTTTTTTCGTAACAAATTGGTACCTCAACTATTATTTTTTTTCAACTTGATACCTAATTTTTCAAAAATTCCGAAAATGCCCTTTCCTCTTCCTTCCCTCCACCCCCTTCCCTACTCCGGCCACCTCCCCTGCTAGCTCTGGCCGCCCCACCCCCCCCCCCCCCCCTGCTAGCTCCGCCCCCCCCGACCCCCCCCCCCCCCCCCCCTCCCTGCTACCTTCGGCCACCCCCTGCCCCGCCTCCCGCCCCGCCCTCCCTCCCCAGCCCCCCTCCTCCCGTGCTGCCGCGGCCTAGGGGAGAGGCGGGGGCGGGCAGGCGGCCGGAGTGAGCAGGGGGGGGGGGGTGGGGGGCGGAGCTAGGCAGGGGGGGGGGCGGCCGGAGTGAGCAGGGGGGGCGGCCGGAGCGTGCAGGGGGGGAGGGTTAGGGGTAGGGGTAGGGACATTTTAGTCCAAAATAACATCTGGGTACCAAATTGTTACAAAAAATAGTTTAGGGTACAAAGTTGAAAAATGGTAATAGTTGAGGGTAGCAAAGTGCAATTAAGCCTTACATTTATTGTCTTTTTACCTCCTCTTAACTTCTGGCGAAAATATATTTTTTTTTATCCCCTCACAGTTCTACCATGATTCGGTCCTGCAATATGGTGTGGTGTATTTTTGGTTCGCGGATGATCCATATATGATCCTTTGGGATCTGTCCTCTCTTTCTTGTTTCCCGACCTTTTTTTTTGTACTAATCACGAATTTCTTTCCTTTCGTATATACAACTTTCTTACATTTTGAATGTGTAATTGTCAACAAAATCGTGACAGAATAAGGGTCCGTTTAGTTTATATGGTTCGACAATTTATTATAGTTGACATTATATTATAAATTTAGTTCAGATTAAATAATTTTTTTCGTATGTAATGTAATGAGTCTAATGACCATTATAAGTTTGATTATATTACATTTTTTTAAAATCAATTATATCATAAAATTTCTGTAGTTGCAATTATACTACAACTTAAAACTTACAAACTATTATCTTTAAATTTTTTTATGTTTGTTTTCTAGTTATTTTTTACTAATTTAATTTTAATATATTTTTATTTTGAAAATAAATTGTTTTTCTCTTATTTACTTTTTTCAACTTTTATTTTTTTATTTTAAAAATGTTTATTTTTTTATTTTTCATCTATTTTCTTTTTTTTTCTTAATAATTTTAATTTTTTAAAATTTATTTTTAACATATTTAATTTATTTTTAGTTTTTTTTAGAGTAATGCTACCATTACAATCAAATGCTTACAACCCACTTACAACCGTCACTCATTGCTGACATGTGGACCATGGCCCACATGTCATCAAATGGGTGAGAAATTGTAAGTGGGTTGTAAGCATTTGGTAGTAGACTTAGCATTATTGTTTTTTTTAATATTGTTATGTTTTTTTTAGAATTTTTAGAATTTTATTTATTTTTAAAATTTCATTACATTAGGAATTTTATTACATTACACGGTAAAGTAAAATTTGAATATAATTAATATTATATTATATGATTTGATTACATGTTTCAACTAGACATGATAATATAATTATAATTTTATTACATTACAAACTAAATTTTATTACAATAAAACAAAGAAAATTTTCACTCAGAGCATCCGAATTTTTATAAATTCTAAGAAAAACATCAAATTTTACCAAATTCTAAAAAAAGCACCAAAACGCCCTTACGAAGGGCGTTTTCCATTTTTTAATATTTTCTTATCTTTCGTTTTTTTTTTCTGTTAACGACGTTAAAACGAAAAAATAATAAAAAATAGAAAACGCCCTTAGGAAGGGCGTTTTCCTTAGAATTTTTTTTGTTAAACGCAATTTTTTTTTTGTTAATCGACAAATAGAAAGTAACACAAAAATAAAAAAAAAAGGAAAAATAAAAAAGGAAAGAAAGAATGCAAATATGTTAACCATTATTTGCAGACGAGTGTAATTAATATTTTTTTTTCTGTTTCTTTCTTTGCTCTCCCTCTAATTTAGTTATATTAATAATAATAGAATGATTGTTTTATTAACATATTTGCAGCCGAGTGTAATTAATGCTTTCTTTTTTCTGTTTCCTTTTTTGCTCTCCCTCTACTTTAATTATATTACTAATAATGGAATTGTTGAATTATTGACATATTTGCAGTCAATTGTAATTAATGCTTCCTTTTTTTTTTCCTTCTTTGCTCTCCCTCTAATTTAGTGACATTAATAATAATGGAATGGTTGCATTATTGACATATTTGCATTCCTTCTTTCCTTTTTGCTTTTTTTTTTTTACTTTCAGTTTCCTTCTTTGCATTCCTTCTTTCCTTTTTGCTTTTTTTTTTTTGCTTTCAATTTTCTTTGTTTAAATCGAAAAAAAAAATAATAAAAAAGTAGAATACGAAAACGCCCTTCCTAAGAGCGTTTTCTATTTTTTATTATTTTTTATTTTTTCGGTTTAACGGCGTTAACAGAGAAATAAAAAAAATATTAAAAAATGGAAAACGTCCTTCCTAAGGGCGTTTTGGTGCTTTTTTTAGAATTTGAAATTTTTTGATGCTTTTCTTGGAATTTTCAAAAAATTGGATGCTCTGAGTGAAAATTTCCGATAAAACAAACCCAAACGTTAGTTGGAAAGTATAATCTAAATAAGAATAATGGAAACATCAGTATAAGAGCATCTCCAACCCTATTGTGAGTTTGAAAAAAATGGTTGCCACATAGGAATGACAACCATTTTTTTCAAAAATACTTCTCCAATCCAAATGTGAAATAAAGTGTGAAGTTGACATGGCAATGACATGGCAAAGACAATGTCACGCCCCACTCCCAAATGTATGGAATTAGGGCCTAACCTGGCCAGCTGATACGACCTAGAGTGAGCTACCCAATTTAATGGACTCACTTAGGCGTACTACGCTGTAAAAGTAACTAACCAAACACAGGCAATATCTAAATCTCATCCACAAATGACATAGAAAGAAAGTGCTGAATATAAACACAGAGTAGTCTGAATATCCAAATACAACTGAAAGAAAATACAGGTCTGGTGGAAACAATCCCACGGTACATCAAAATGAAAGTACATGAATGGAAGATAACTAGCTAAGAGTATCAGCTAACTAGATATGAAACTCTCAGCCCAAGTAGCAGCATACCGAGGTCAAGGGAACTCCTCTGGGTAGACCTCGTAGTCCTCGCCAAAGTCTCCTGCCTCAGCTCCGGCACCGTATATCGTCGAGTATGTGTGCTCGTCGGGATCTGGAAAAGAACCAGGTCCTCAGGGGACATAGCAAGATACAAATAGGGACATGCCATAACGTAAATACTGATCTAACATAAGGAGAAACGCTAACCAGTCTAAGTGAATGCATACAAAGACAACTTTGGAACGTATGGGTAGGTGAAAATAATGTCGTCGAAGCACAGGCCGACGTCGGATCACGAGCCGAAGGATTTGCGTCGGAACACGGGCCGAGCGTCGGATCACGAGCCGATTAGCTCAATACTAGCGTCCTCCCGACCGAACCTAGCGCGCAGCTAGTGGCCGCTGCCGGAGATGTACCTACTAGTAAGGGCCCATGCCAACAACGGCCATCCCTGAGGCTAACATAAAATAATGTAACTGTCTGTCCCATACGCCTACTGATTGTCTTTCCCGCCCCGTGATGTATAAGTCGTATCTACGACCCAACATCTACTCTCTATGAAGAGTCAGCTATCTAGGACAATCACTACCCTATATGAGCCGTCACACGAGCCACTCGCACTGATGGCCAGTCGAGAGCGACAGCGCGTGCCATGATCTGATCTCACTCAGTGCCGTGTCGTAACACGTGTCATGGTCTAGGAAGTTGTAACAACAACTCCGCAGCTAAGGGTACGTCATCTAGAACTAAGCCAAGTAGGTAGTCCTAGTGTCGATGTCCACATCGACCATACCCGGGGAAATCCCGGACTCTACAAATCAAGTCTACGCTAACAAGAATATAATAATGTATATGTAAAGACAGAAGATGCAAGGCAAGGTATACTTGCCTTCAATCCCGCAATGTGCAAATAGTGCTCCGGTCCCGCCTGCCTCAATCACGCCGTCCAAGGGACCTACAACAACACAACCAAGGCTCACAATGAACATCCAAGACCATACATCTATCCACACACAAGTAGGAGTACGTTATTCGTACGGGATACCACATTCAAATATTAAGTTATATTTTTCTAAGAAAGTGCACATACAATTCTTCCTACATGTTAGGGACATAAACCGACAAGAATAGGGCATAACCACAAGTTGCTCATGAGAAGTTTATATGTACAAGCATAGAAATTATCCATACACAAATCCTATTATATATATAATACACAAGTATCCCTAGAGCATGTGTATATACAAGTATAGAGATTTTGTACGTAAATCCTATATTTAATATGATACGTGTACATGAGTGTACATAGAGCATATACATATATATATATACATAGAGACAAATATCTATTTTTTATTTATATAAAATACATCATATATAGTTGAAAGAGTTTTTATATATATACATATATACATAATGAGGCTAAGAGTACATATATTTATCTATACGTACATAATGAGACAAAGTGTATATTTTACATATATATTTGAAAGGGGGGTATATATATTTACACTATAATTTGTGTGTATGAAACTACATTGTTACACTTACATGTGTGAGAGTATATCTATATACGTATGTATATACATACAAGAATACATACATATATATATACACAATATCGTATATGCATGGATTCATTTCAATAATATTTATGAAAAATCCCTACATTGCATTATACATGCAATAAACCATGAAAACACTATTAATCACACATCCACATTTATACATGTTTATATATGTATGAACCATTTATTAGTAACCAAATGTATATATATATATAAGGCTATTTATATATATTTATATATATATATATATACATGAATCATTTATATGCATGAACCTATATATCCATTCCATTCACAAAGCCATTTACACATATTTATCCCAACATGCAAACATCTAAATATTAAAATTACTACACATCTATATATATTCACATTATATATATATATATATATATATATATATATATATATATATATATATATATATATATATATATATATATATACATTTATATATGTATATATACATGCATATTGAAATATTTAAGGAGGGGGAAGGAGTTTACCATGGAGGAAGTTAAGTTGATGGTGAAGGGGGTGGTGGTGCTCCGGCCATGGGGCTGTGGTGGCCGGCCTAGGGGAGAGGGGTGGTCGGCCTAGGTTGTGGGAGGAGGAGAGGAGGTTGTGGTGGTGGTGAAGTGAGTGAGGATGGAGGAGGAGAGGTGGTTTTGAAGTGGGAAGAGTGTGAAGAATGAGAGATGATGATGAAGAGGAAGAAGAAGAGAGGGGGAGACCGAATGGAGAGGGGGGGGGGATGTCTTGGCTGTCGGGTGAGGGGAAGGTGAGGGGAGAGAGAGAGTGGGAGTGATGGTGATGGTGATGGTTTTAAGAAAAAGAGAGAGGGTGAGTTGGTTTTCCTAAAAGAGAGTGTACTTGAGAGAGAGAGAGAAGAGTTTGAAAAAGAGAGGGGGGGATATGTGTGACCGGCCACATGGAGGGGAGGAGAGAGAAAAGAGAGAAAATGTGATAGTGATGGGTGATGGTGACATGTGTGTGTTTTATTTGTTTAAGAAAATGAGAGGGTGTAATGGTGTGTGTGTGTGTTTTTGGTGTTTGGTGTGTTGTAGGAGTAGTGGGTGTTGTGTGTGTGGGGGGAATGATGAGGGATGTTGTCATGGTGTTGGGTGTTGGGTTTAATTAAAGGCAAATGTTAAGGGCCACCCCCAAATTACTAAGGGCAACCACCCTACTAAGGGCAACCACCATCCTCTCCCATTTTTACTAAGGGCAACCACCACCCTCTCCAAATTACTAAGGGCAACCCTCCTCCTTCTTCGCACAGCCCTCCTCCTCCTTCGTGCAGCCCTCCGCAGCCCCCCCCCCCCCCCCGCCGCAGCCTGCGAGCAGCTGCTGCTGCTGCTGCTGCTGCTGGGAGCTGCTGCTGCCGGAGCGGAGGGAGAGCTTGGTGAGGGCGGTGAGGGAGGAGAGGGAGGGGGGGGGATGGGGCCGGAGAGGCGGAGGCGGGGGAGGCGGAGAGAGACGAGGACATCGCCCATGATCCAGCGGAGGAACGTCTGCTCTTGCTCCTGCGACGACGAGGACATAGCGATGGCAGGATCAGAGAGCATGGCCTCCTCCCACTCCTTCGCTTGGGGCATGTGGTGGAAGGAGGAGGAGGAGGAGCGGGGGATGATGGGCTGGAGCTCGGAGGCCCACTCCTCCTTCCGCTGATCTAATGGAGGCCATTTGTCGGAGATGGCCGCCGCCACGCCGGCCGTGTCGGAAGACCCCCCACCACCGCTGATCTAATGGAGGCTATGGAGACGGACTGCAGGCAAGGCCTGCAGTCCTGTCTTCAATTTGGACTGCAGGCGAGGCCTGCAGTCACGGCAAGTTAAAAAAAAAAAATTCGTCATTCAGGGACTGCAGGCAAGCACTGCAGTCATGTATTCACTTTGGACTGCAGGCAAGGCCTGCAGTCCGTCTTTGACAGAAGTGGGTGGCCCTTAGTGTTTTCAAAATGTCAAACTTGTAATTTGTTTGAAGTTTTAAGTTGGTTGCCCTTAGTAATTTGGGGTTGCCCTTAACATTTGCCTAATTAAATTGGGTTGGGTCACAATTGGGTCCAAATGAGTCATAATAATTAAAAAGGCTTAAATTAGTCATTTATAATCATGGTTAAATAAATAATACATGGGGACTAAATTTGATGGGACAAAAGTGGCATGTGTGTAGTAGACTCAAAATGGTCCGTGTCCATTATTTGGGTTGACAAGTTTGGGTCAAAACGGTGTCTCCAATTCAAGTTGGAATTAAATACGACCCGGTGGGGTAAATCAAAATTGGGTCAAATGTCCGAAAAGTTGTGCGATAAAAATGGAGCACAAGAGAGTGTGTCTGAGTGGGACACGAAGGTCATGGGTGTAGAGCGTCTCGAGTAGATCGCGCATGACAAGTTGGTTTGGAGAAAATGACCAGCCTTGTGCTCCTAATTTAAAAGTCACGGTAACGTGTCGATAATAATCAAAAACAAAAGTGGGAAAATCATTAATAACTTAGAAAATCATAATTAATCATATTAAATTCCTAACTAAATACGATTACTCTAATTAAATCCAATTAAATTTCAGAGAGCTTACAACCTATCCACCTTAGAGAATTTCGTCCTCGAAATTTAAACATATACTATAGCAGCAAATTAGAAATAACTGAACATAAATGCACGCATACCTAGCCCCATGAAGAGATGGGGAAAACGCTCGCGTATCGCATCCTCGCGCTCCCAAGTCGACTCGCCTGGTGCATGATGCCTCCAAGCGACACGAACTAGCGGGATGGTCTGACCCCGCAGAACCTTCTCGCTCCGGTCCAAGATCTCCACTGGCTGCTCCTCATAAGATAATCTCGGCCCAACAGTGATCTCTGAATGGTCCAGGACGTGGCTAGGATCTGGCACATACCTCCTCAGCTGAGATACGTGGAACACATCATGAACACCCTCCAACGACTGCGGCAATGCTAACCGGTAGGCAACCTCTCCAATCCGCTCCAACACATCAAAGGGTCCAATGTACCTTGGGCTCAGCTTCCCTCTTCCTCCAAACCTGATGGTACCTCTGGTGGGTGAGATCCTCAGAAAGACATGGTCTCCCTCCCTGAACTCCAGGGGTCGCCGGTGTGTGTCAGCCCAGTGCTTCTGCCTGTCCTGAGCTGCTCTCAAGTGCCCCTGGATCTGCTTCACCTTCTCTACTGTACGAACCACCAACTCTGGTCCGAGTATCTGCCTCTCGCCCACCTCACTCCAACAGACTGGGGAACGACACTTCCTGCCATACAACGCTTCGAAAGGGGCCATCTGGATACTGGCCTGATAGCTGTTGTAATTATATGAGAACTCCACCAGGTGCAAGTGGTCCTCCCATGATCCCCTGAAATCTAGCATGCACGCCCTCAACATGTCCTCCAGCGTCTGAATGGTGCGCTCGGACTGGCCATCTGTCTGCGGATGGTACGATATACTAAACTTCAGTCGAGTACCAAGGCTCTCCTGTAGGCTCCGCCAGAAGTGCGATGTGAATCTCGAATCTCGGTCAGATACTATACTAACCGGTACTCCATGAAGTCGTACAATCTGCCTCATATACATATCTGCTAGGGCTTCTGTAGACTGTCCCACTCTGAAGGGTAGGAAGTGAGCTGACTTGGTGAGTCGGTCCACTATCACCCAAACTGCATCACGTCCACTCGGGCTCCTCGGCAACCCTGTAACGAAGTCCATCGTGATATGCTCCCATTTCCACTCCGGTATGGGAAGTGGTTGGAGCAGTCCTGCGGACCTCTGGTGCTCAGCCTTGACTTGCTGACACACCAAACACCTGGCTACAAAGCGGGCTATCTCTCTCTTCATTCCATGCCACCAATAATGCTGCCTCAGGTCTCTGTACATCTTCGTACCTACTGGGTGAATGGAATATGCTGAACAGTGCGCCTCCGTCATCAGCTCCTGACGAAGCTCTCCATTGGGAACATAGAGGCGATCTCCACACCTCAGAGTCCCATCCTCATGAATGCGCAATCCGGTCTGCATACCGGCTTCTGTCCTCTGTCGAAGTTGCTGGAATCTGGCATCTGTCGGCAGTGCGGCTCTGATCCTCTCTACCAATGAAGATTGCACCTGAAGGCTAGCCAACTGGCCATCTGCTCCTTGTAGTACCACCTCGATCCCCAACTCTCGTAGCTCCTCTAGAAGATGGGGCTGTGTCGTCAACATGTACGCCATAGGCCTCCTGCTCAAAGCATCTGCTACGACGTTCGCCTTCCCTGGATGGTACTGTAGCTCGATCTCAAAGTCTTTCATTAGCTCCAACCACCGTCTCTGTCTCAGATTCAGCTCCTTCTGAGTGTAGACGTACTTTAAGCTCTTATGGTCCGTGAATATCTCTACCCTCTCACCATACAAGTAGTGTCTCCAAAGCTTCAGGGCAAAGATAACCGCGGCAAGCTCCAAGTCATGGATTGGATAATTCTTCTCATGAACCTTTAGCTGCCTCGAAGCATATGCTACAACCTTCCCATGCTGCATCAAAACACATCCCAATCCCTTTCCGGATGCGTCGCTGTAGATCACAAACCCTCCTGGTCCGGATGGTATAGTCAGAATAGGTGCTGTGGTGAGGCACTTCTTCAGCTCATCAAACGCCACCTGGCACTCCTCTGTCCAGATAAACTCCTGCTCCTTCCGGGTCAAACGGGTCATCGGCTCAGCGATCCTCGCGAAGTTCTCTACGAACCTCCGGTAATATTCGGCAAGCCCAAGAAAACTTCTCACCTCCGAGACATTGGTAGGGGTCGGCCATGTCTCTACGGACGAGATCTTCGCTGGGTCCACAGATATACCCTCTCCTGAGATGATGTGTCCGAGAAAAGAGACATTATCTAGAAAGAACTCGCACTTTCTCAGCTTGGCATAGAGTCTCTCGCTCCTCAATGTCTCCAACACAATCCGCAAATGCCTCTCGTGCTCCTCGTGGCTCTTCGAGTACACCAATATATCATCGATGAAGACGACCACGAACTGATCCAAATACTGGTGAAACACTCTGTTCATCAGATTCATGAACACAGCAGGCGCATTGGTCAAACCAAAAGGCATCACTAGGAACTCGTAGTGACCATAACGAGTCCTGAAGGCTGTCTTCGGAATGTCCTCCTTCCGTACCTTCACTTGATGGTACCCCGATCTCAAGTCGATCTTCGAAAACACTCTGGCTCCAGTCAACTGGTCAAACAGGTCGTCGATCCGAGGCAAGGGGTACTTGTTCTTGATGGTCAGTGCATTCAGAGCTCTGTAATCAATGCACATTCGGACAGTCCCATCCTTCTTCGGCACAAATAACACTGGGGCTCCCCAAGGTGAAGCACTCGGTCGAATGAATCCTATAGTCTGCAACTCCTCCAGCTGAAGCTTCAACTCATCTAGCTCCTTCTTCGCCAACCGGTACACATTAGAAGAGATCGGTGCTGCTCCTGGTACTAGCTCGATGGAAAACTCCACTTGTCTGTCAGGTGGAAGACCTGGCAGCTCCTCTGGGAAGACGTCTATAAACTCTGTAACAATTGCCGGGGGTGCTGCCTCCATCGCCATGTAGACACCGACGGACCGGCCTACTCCTCGCTCTACGGTCCCTCTCATGAACTCAAACTCGGGACGATCTGGCGGTCTGAAGATGACGCTCCCCCTCCGGCACTCCAAGACGACATGATACTGGCTTAACCAGTCCATCCCCAAAACAACGTCGAAGTTTGGCATAGGAAATACCAAAAATCGAGCTCTCATCTCCCTCCCACATACAACCACAGAGCACGTCCTACACGTGCTAGTGACTGGGACGATCCCTCCACCCGTAAGAATCCTCCAACTCTTGGGTAAGGACGAGGTGGCTACTTTGTGCATAGCTACGAAACTACTAGATATAAAAGACATAGTGGCTCCGGAATCGAACAGTGCAACAGCAGGCAAGGATGCAACTAAGATAGTACCTGTGATCGCCACTCCCTCTGGCTCCTCCTGCTCCGGTGCCATAGCAAAGATCTGCCCTCTCCTCTGAGCCTCTGTCTGCTGACGGTACTGCGTCTCCTGTGGGGGCAGTGGTCCCCGCTGATATCCTGGTGCTCGCTGGGCTGCAGTCGCCTGTGCTGGTGGCCTGGGTCCTGGAGGAGCTGGCCTGGGGGCTAACTGCTGAGCTCTGTCATTGCGCTGTGGGCAATCCATAGCCTGATGCTGTCCCGATCCGCACCTCAGGCACTGGTTGAGCCTCTTCCTGCACTCCCTCTGAAAGTGTCCCCTCTTGCCACAGTGGTGACAAGTCGGAAGCTCCCTCTGCTGGTACGGTGCGGCTCTCTGCTGCTGATGGTGGGTCCCCGGGCGTCTGGTCGGGCCTCCAGTCTGAACTCTGGCTGGTGCAGCTGTCTGAGTAGGACGCCTCGCGCTCAACGGATCCCGGTTGATAGCTTCCTGGACTCTGGCCTCGGCTAGTACCTCCTCGTAGGTAGTCCTCGACTGTGCGTTCGTATACCTCTGAAGCTCCTTCGTCAGGCCATGATGGAACCTCCGGGCCTTCTCCCTCTCGTCTGGTAGCAGTAGTATGCCGAACCGGCTGAGACGACTGAACTCCGCATCATACTCGTCTACGGTCATGTTCCCCTGCTTGAGGTGGAGGAACTGATCGTAGAGAGCATCTCAGACGGTAGCTGGAAAGTACTTCGCCTCAAAGTACTCCAGAAACTGCTCCCAAGTCTTGTTCTTGCCGACTTCACGCTCCTTCGATTCCCACCAATGATGGGCATTCCCCTCCATCTGAGTCCTCACGGCAGTCATCCACAAGTCAGCAGGTAGCTGCGAAGCCTCCAAGTTCTTCTGTGTGCTGGCTATCCAGTCTGATATCTCCTCCGGGCTCTCGTTCCCCTTGAAGGACTTTGGGTTCATCTGACAGTACCTCCAAACGGTGCCCACCTGCTGGACTGGTGCTGGGGCTGGTGGTGGCGCCGGTGCTGGTGTCGTCATCCTCTCCAAGGCAGTCATCAGAGTCTGCCTCATGGCCTCGGTCTGCTGCCACTGCTGCTGCATCATCATCTGGAAGAACTGGAACATCTGGGGCTGTCCCTCCGTCTGTGGCATCTGTGGCCGGATAGGTGCATACGGCATCTGCTGCGGGTATGCTCCCTGCGGCATCTGGGGAGGATGGGGCGCATAGGGCACCTGCTGCTGGTACGCTCCCTGCGGCATCTGGGGAGGATGGGGTGCATAGGGCACCTGCTGCTGGTACGCTCCCTGCGGCATCTGGGGAGGGAAAGGAGGTGGTGGTGGCAAAGGGTTCTCCTCCTGACGCATCGGCGTCTGTGATGTCTGGCCCTCCTGGTGCATGGGTGCCGGCTGCGGTGCAAACCCCGCATGGATGGATGGAGTCATCGGGACGGCCTGAACTCGTCCGGAAGTCTGAGTGTCCGTAGGATCTGGAGTCCTATCATCGCTGGGCGAAGTGTCGGATGCCTGGGCAACGCAATAAGTCGCGCGTCCATCGTGCAAATGCATCTCTCTGAAAGAGACAAAACTTCCATAAGATAGGTGCAGAAAACAAGCAGGATGCTAAATTTCAATCTTAAGATTTAAGAAGCGGAAGTCAAGGCGATAATCAAATTATGGATGAGATCCTACATTTCATAGTACTAATTGCAGGCTCGCGTCGGTTTTACCCTAAGCGATGAACTGACCTGCATGGGCCACCACTAAAACCATGTCACGCCCCACTCCCAAATGTATGGAATTAGGGCCTAACCTGGCCAGCTGATACGACCTAGAGTGAGCTACCCAATTTAATGGACTCACTTAGGCGTACTACGCTGTAAAAGTAACTAACCAAACACAGGCAATATCGAAATCTCATCCACAAATGACATAGAAAGAAAGTGCTGAATATAAACACAGAGTAGTCTGAATATCCAAATACAACTGAAAGAAAATACAGGTCTGGTGGAAACAATCCCACGGTACATCAAAATGAAAGTACATGAATGGAAGATAACTAGCTAAGAGTATCAGCTAACTAGATATGAAACTCTCAGCCCAAGTAGCAGCATACCGAGGTCAAGAGAACTCCTCTGGGTAGACCTCGTAGTCCTCGCCAAAGTCTCCTGCCTCAGCTCCGGCACCATATATCGTCGAGTATGTGTGCTCGTCGGGATCTGGAAAAGAACCAGGTCCTCAGGGGACATAGCAAGATACAAATAGGGACATGCCATAACGTAAATACTGATCTAACATAAGGAGAAACGCTAACCAGTCTAAGTGAATGCATACAAAGACAACTTTGGAACGTATGGGTAGGTGAAAATAATGTCGTCGAAGCACAGGCCGACGTCGGATCACGAGCCGAAGGATTTGCGTCGAAACACGGGCCGAGCGTCGGATCACGAGCCGATTAGCTCAATACTAGCGTCCTCCCGACCGAACCTAGCGCGCAGCTAGTGGCCGCTGCCGGAGATGTACCTACTAGTAAGGGCCCATGCCAACAACGGCCATCCCTGAGGCTAACATAAAATAATGTAACTGTCTGTCCCATACGCCTACTGGTTGTCTTTCCCGCCCCGTGATGTATAAGTCGCATCTACGATCCAACATCTACTCTCTATGAAGAGTCAGCTATCTAGGACAATCACTACCCTATATGAGCCGTCACACGAGCCACTCGCACTGATGGCCAGTCGAGAGCGACAGCGCGTGCCATGATCTGATCTCACTCAGTGCCGTGTCGTAACACGTGTCATGGTCTAGAAAGTTGTAACAACAACTCCGCAGCTAAGGGTACGTCATCTAGAACTAAGCCAAGTAGGTAGTCCTAGTGTCGATGTCCACATCGACCATACCCGGGGAAATCCCGGACTCTACAAATCAAGTCTACGCTAACAAGAATATAATAATGTATATGGAAAGACAGAAGATGCAAGGCAAGGTATACTTGCCTTCAATCCCGCAATGTGCAAATAGTGCTCCGGTCCCGCCTGCCTCAATCACGCCGTCCAAGGGACCTACAACAACACAACCAAGGCTCACAATGAACATCCAAGACCATACATCTATCCACACACAAGTAGGAGTACGTTATTCGTACGGGATACCACATTCAAATATTAAGTTATATTTTTCTAAGAAAGTGCACATACAATTCTTCCTACATGTTAGGGACATACACCGACAAGAATAGGGCATAACCACTCATGAGAAGTTTATATGTACAAGCATAGAAATTATCCATACACAAATCCTATTATATATATAATACACAAGTATCCCTAGAGCATGTGTATATACAAGTATAGAGATTTTGTACGTAAATCCTATATTTAATATGATACGTGTACATGAGTGTACATAGAGCATATACATATATATATACATAGAGACAAATATCTATTTTTTATTTATATAAAATACATCATATATAGTTGAAAGAGTTTTTATATATATACATATATACATAATGAGGCTAAGAGTACATATATTTATCTATACGTACATAATGAGACAAAGTGTATATTTTACATATATATTTGAAAGGGGGGTATATATATTTACACTATAATTTGTGTGTATGAAACTACATTGGTACACTTACATGTGTGAGAGTATATCTATATACGTATGTATATACATACAAGAATACATACATATATATATACACAATATCGTATATGCATGGATTCATTTCAATAATATTTATGAAAAATCCCTACATTGCATTATACATGCAATAAACCATGAAAACACTATTAATCACACATCCACATTTATACATATTTATATATGTATGAACCATTTATTAGTAACCAAATTTATATATATATATAAGGCTATTTATATATATTTATATATATATATATACATGAATCATTTATATGCATGAACCTATATATCCATTCCATTCACAAAGCCATTTACACATATTTATCCCAACATGCAAACATCTAAATATTAAAATTACTACACATCTATATATATTCACATTATATATATATATATATATATATATATATATATATATATATATATATATATATATATATACATGCATATTGAAATATTTAAGGAGGGGGAAGGAGTTTACCATAGAGGAAGTTAAGTTGATGGTGAAGGGGGTGGTGGTGCTCCGGCCATGGGGCTGTGGTGGCCGGCCTAGGGGAGAGGGGTGGTCGGCCTAGGTTGTGGGAGGAGGAGAGGAGGTTGTGGTGGTGGTGAAGTGAGTGAGGATGGAGGAGGAGAGGTGGTTTTGAAGTGGGAAGAATGAGAGATGATGATGATGAGGAAGAAGAAGAGAGGGGGAGACCGAATGGAGAGGGGGGGGGATGTCGGGTGAGGGGAAGGTGAGGGGAGAGAGAGAGAGTGGGAGTGATGGTGATGGTGATGGTTTTAAGAAAAAGAGAGAGGGTGAGTTGGTTTTCCTAAGGTACTGTTTGGGAAGGGTGGAAAATGGGAGGAAGGAAAAGTTGAGGGGAAAGTGAGAGAAAAATTTTAAATGATGGTGTTTGGAAAGGGGGAGAGAACATGGGGGAGGAAAATTTGAGAGGAAAAGTAGGTGGGTCCCACCAAAAAATTTTCCTCCCAAATGTGGGAGGAAAATGGAGAGAGATGAGAGGAATTTGAGTGAATTTACCCCACTACCCCTCAAAAAGTTAATATTAAATCATCATTTGAGAATACCAAGGAGGAAATAGTAATTATACCTATATCCATAAACAAATAAAAAATTGTTTTTAAACTTTTCCTTCCCCTACTTTTTGTTCATCCAAACAAGAAGAGGTAAAGTTAATTTTCCTCTCCCTCAATTTTCCTTCCTTTCAAATTTTCCTCTCCCTCCCCTCCTATGTTCCCAAACATAGTGTAAAAGAGAGTGTACTTGAGAGAGAGAGAAGAGTTTGAAAAAGAGGGGGGGATATGTGTGACCGGCCACATGGAGGGGAAGAGAGAGAAAAGAGAGAAAATGTGATAGTGATGGGTGATGGTGACATGTGTGTGTTTTATTTGTTTAAGGAAATGAGAGGGTGTAATGGTGTGTGTGTGTTTTTGGTGTTTGGTGTGTTGTAGGAGTAGTTAGGGGTGAGCATTATTCGGTTTTGGACCGAAAACCGAACCGAACCGAACCGAATAAGAGATTCGGTTCGGTTTTAAAAAAATTCGGTTCGGTTTCGGTTTTGAAAATACTAAATTTTCTTATTCGATTTCGGTTTCGGTTTTGGGTTCGGTTTCGGTCCAAAACCGAAAACCGAATAAGAAAAATTAGTTACTATATATATATGTATATACTATATATACACACACATGTATTAATATATATAGGTATATACCGAATATATATATGTATATACTATAGGTATATACTAAATAAATTTAGGTATATTTAGTTATTATATATATTAACAAAAAAAGTGCAAATAAACCAAAAAATTGAATAAACCGAATAATGAGGGATGTTGTCATGGTGTTGGGTGTTGGGTTTAATTAAATTGGGTTGGGTCACAATTGGGTCCAAATGAGTCATAATAATTAAAAAGGCTTAAATTAGTCATTTATAATCATGGTTAAATAAATAATACATGTGGACTAAATTTGATGGGACAAAAGTGGCATGTGTGTAGTAGACTCAAAATGGTCCGTGTCCATTATTTGGGTTGACAAGTTTGGGTCAAAACGGTGTCTCCAATTCAAGTTGGAATTAAATGCGACCCGGTGGGGTAAATCAAAATTGGGTCAAATGTCCGAAAAGTTGTGCGATAAAAATGGAGCACAAGAGAGTGTGTCTGAGTGGGACACGAAGGTCATGGGTGTAGAGCGTCTCGAGTAGATCGCGCATGACAAGTTGGTTTGGAGAAAATGACCAGCCTTGTGCTCCTAATTTAAAAGTCACGGTAACGTGTCGATAATAATCAAAAACAAAAGTGGGAAAATCATTAATAACTTAGAAAATCATAATTAATCATATTAAATTCCTAACTAAATACGATTACTCTAATTAAATCCAATTAAATTTCAGAGAGCTTACAGACAATGTGAAGTTGGTTGTCTAGATCTAGACAATGCACTTCACAATGTTTTTATGTCCACATCATCATTTGTGAATAAAAATATTTATAAAAAGAAGTAGAAGAGTAAAAGTTGTCTTGGAAGTTGTAAAAAATTACTTTGTATTGTCTTCTCAATACTTTTGTATTGGAGATGACTTTTTAAAGTCATTATCATTTGTGAATATAATCTTGCCACCTATACAAGACATTGTCTTGTGTCCCATACCGCCTAAGATTCACAACACAAAATAAGACAATAGGGTTGGAGATGCTCTAAATAAAGATGTAAAGATGCGTTATGAAGCTGAAGGCTTCAACTCGAACAACTTATGAGCTCGCCGTGAAATATAGGAGCTTGAGTTTGAACATCACAAGTCCGAGCTCGACTCGATAAGGACCAACCTTGAACTTAGTTTGGATATACAAAGTTCGACTCAATTGCTTCCTTAATAATGTTCGTTCACCTTAAAATCATGACTTTAGCTTCTATTTCATGAACGTACGGAACTCAACATACTATCTATGGCGAGTCCACTACCGACTTTTTTTTTAGAGATAATTTTACATTTTTTTTTATTTCCTATCGTCATGTGCCTAAATAGGATAATTTTCTATGAGATGGCTGAGAAATGGTATTTATTTTATTTAGTTTAAACGGAACTGAAACTGAAATAAAAAAAAATAAAATAAATGGAACCTAATCAAAATGAGCCATAACCAATCAAACCAAACCAAACCAATCTAATATAATTGTTTTGACTATTTTTACCGTTTAACATGTCGAACCTAAAGTTGAACTTGTGGTAAAAATATATAAAAATAATATAAAATTGATAAATAATGCAAAGTAGGACTCGTAGAGTATGAATGTTTAAAAATAGAATAATCGTTTGGATTTCTCATCTATAGACAACAGACGAGAGAGATGATAAGAAGAAAATTAAAACAAGATTATGTTTACTTTATTAAATTGAATATGTACAAGGGATATATGTGGGGTTATTTAGATATTTAATAATTTTGAGTAGATTTTTTTTTATTTTGGACCAAAGTGGAAACCCAAAATTGAAGTCAAAACCAAGAACTAAATTGGGACAATTTTAGAAACGAACCAAAATTGAACAATTTTACAAACCTTCCGGAATACTCTATTCGGTTCATTATCTTGATCTAAACCGAATAATGTTGAGCCCTAGAGATATTTTTAGCTTGAAATTTTTTTTTTTCTCAAAAGTTTAGCATATTTACTTATAACCTTTTTCTTGGGATAAAGACGTTTATTTACTTGCAACAAAAATGGTTTACGACTGACAGTAAATGAAAAATGTAACATGTCAGTTCAAGGTATTTATGTTAAACACTACTAGTCAAGTTGACCTGCGTTGCACGAACCAAAATAATATAATATACAATATCATTAAAAAATAGATAAAAATTTAAATTATATTAAATATAATTTGAATATATTTTAGATTAATATTTATTAGGAATTTTTTAATAAATTTTTATATGTGTTTAATTAGATAATATCATGTATTTATTTAAAATATAATTTGAATATTAAATATATTTTATGATATGTTACATGTTTCAAAAAAAAAAAAATTTTAACTATGTAAAAAAAAATTACGTCTGTAGTTAGATTTTTTTTTTTTTTGAATTTTTTATTAATTAATAGATGGTATACATAGGCTTAGGACAAGCTGTTTTCAAGTAGAGAGAGAGGGTAAAGTGCATTTAAACCCTCCTTAGAGTTGCCTCGTTCGCAAAATAACACCTTTTAGAAAACTTAAGCAGTTTGCACCTCCCGCAAACCCTGTTTTGCGCAGAATACCCCTTTCCGTCAAATTGACGTTAGAACAGCCGTTAGAGGCCATTTTTTGGATTTAAAAAAAAAATGCACTTCCCAAAATACCCCTAATGCTTACATTTGGCTGTTGGCTCTCTTTCATTCTCTATGTATAAGACAATGTTTGTTTGAAACAAAAAACCTAAACTTTATATTTTCTATTTTTTGACCGATTGGTTGGAAGGAAAAATAATATTTTTTTTTATATATTTTTTTTTTTACTTATTTGCTCTCATTTAATATATTGAAACTTTTTCTTACCTACAGATCTCAAATCCAACTGCAAATTTTTTTTATATTCTCTTTTTTTTTTTTTTTTACTTATTTGCTCTCATTTAATGTTTGAAGCTTTTTTTACTTATTCCTTTTTTTTCAAGACGTCCAAATAGAAATTATGGAAGCCTATTCGTAGATAATCGACAATAGTCATGACTAATAAATAAATAAATAAATAATTACGATAATAGTCATGACTAATAAATAATTACGATACAAGTTCAGGACTAATCGGACATTTGTTAAAAGATTTTTTTTTTCCAGAAAAAATTTAAGATGAAAACCTACTATTTAGATTATAAACATTTATTTTCGAAAATGACGTCAAGCATGAGAATTGATTTTTGTTTAATAATCTTTTTAATATTTTGTTTTTGTTTCCATTTTTTAGTTCTTATTTCATATTTTTTTTCATCTTTTTAATAATCTTTTCTAGAATTAATAAATAAATAATTACGATAATAGTCATGACTAATAAATAATTACGATACAAGTTCAGGACTAACCGGACATTTGTTAAAAGATTTTTTTTTCCAGAAAAAATTTAAGATGAAAACCTACTATTTAGATTATAAACATTTATTTTCGAAAATGACGTCAAGCATGAGAATTGATTTTTGTTTAATAATCTTTTTAATATTTTGTTTTTTGTTTCCATTTTTTAGTTCTTATTTCATATTTTCTTTTTCATCTTTTTAATAATCTTTTCTAGTTTTTTAAGAGTGACTTTTATTTTCAAATTTGTATAGTTTTTGTTTTTGTCTTTTTTCATTGTTTAAGATTTATCCTCATTTTTTGGTTTTTTGGAATATTTTGTCTATTTTTTATTTTTTTCCATATTTTAATAGTATTTTTTGTTTTTTATTTGGTTTTTTTTTTCCAGTTTTTCATCATTTCTATTTTTTAAGAATTGATTTTTTTTGTATTTATCAGTTTTATTTTTCCCAAAAATATTTATATATTTGTTAAATAAAAAATAATTTATGACAAAATAATTTTAAATAATATTTATCCATTTTTTTGACGAAACTAACCGTTTTTAACAAGTTAATACTAATTAAAAATAATTTTAATAAATAATTTTACTAGCAAAGACCATTTTTCCTTTGTTAATATTTATCCACTTTTTAACAAGTATTTTTGCGTAACCGTTTTTAACAAAATAATTTTAGAACTAACCGTTTTTAACAAGTTAATATTAGATAGCCCATGGGTAAAATGGTCAAAACAACCCCATTTTAACACCCGTAAACAGAAAAGTTAGCGGAGGGGGTGATTTGAGCATTTTTGTATCTTGTTGGGTTTTTCGGATCAGCGAGTCTTTATTTGTATTTTCGTGCATCTAAGGAGGGTTTAAATGCACTTTACCCTAGAGAGAGATGTGCTAGAAATATATTAATTATCAATATAATTATATACACGGGGAACCCGGGAACTTTTCTGTTCCATTCAAAATACTATTATGTACATCACTTTGTTCCTAAACTACAATTATGCCACTAACAGAATGTGGGCTTCTATCTATAAATTCGTTGCCAGTTCATATAGTTCATTATTTTGTATTTCTTCTTGAGCAGAGCAGAGCGCGGGAAAAAAGAGAGAAGGAGAGGAAGAGCGTCGTTAGAAGAAGAAGAAGAGATGGAGAAGAGGTGGAAGTGGTTGCAGTGGGCGCAGGGCTCGGAGAGCCGGTCGCTGAGCGAGAATCGTGACGAAGAGTGGAGGCCTAAGGTCCCCATTCTCTACGACTGGTTCGCCAACCACAAGCTCCGCCGCCCTTCGCTCTCCTGCAGGTACACCCACACCCTAACCCTAACCCTAGATTTCTAGGGTTTTGCGTTTCATGGGGGGTTTGGTTGGCCCTCCTTTGTTTCGGTCTGGTTCCTGAGGGATGCTTGATCGATCGGATCGGTGGGTTCGGGAACCCCCTTTTTTTGGTAGGGTTTTGGGAACCCCTTATTTAGTAGTCTCTGTTACTCTGGTGAGGTTCTTGAAAGTTTTTTCTGAAACTCTCTTGTGAGATCAAGAAACCGGGATTTTTGACGCCTCTCTTTCCACAAGATTTATGTCAATTCTTGTATTGAATATTGTGTTCGTCGCTTGGGAGTGGTTCTTGATTCTGAAACCCCGGTGTCTTGTTTTCGGAAATCCCCATTAGTCAGGGAAAAAGGTTTCGGAAGTACGGCTCCAATCAAGAACTAGTGAAGGAAGGAAGTCCATTGTCGAGATTCTTCCCTGTGAAGAGTGGTTCTTGAAACCCCGGTGTCGTTTTTTTCGGAAATCCCCATTAGCCAGGGAAAAAGGTTTCGGAAGTACGTCTGCAATCAAGAACTAGTGAAGGGAGGAACTCCATTTACGAGTTTCTTCCCCGTGAAGAGTGGTTCTTGAAACTCGCCATGGCCATATTCATTGTTTTGGAAAACCCATTCTCTCTCTCTCTCTCTCTCTCTCTCAGGTGGAGTGATTTTGGGGGACTTTTGAAACTTGATTCTGATAGTTTCTCTTCTTCTTTGTTTTCTTTTCCGGAAACAAGATGGGGCTCACTGGTGGAGCAAACGTCCTTCAGGAGTCAGCATTGTCTTTACTTCGCCGAGCAGGCAGGTGTCCTTAATCTTAGCGAGGAGCAATTGTCATTATTAATACGTAGTGTTGCATGAACTTCTTGTTGGCGATAATTCACTCTGCTCAGACCGATGGCTGCATGTCGGATACACTTGTCATAGCAAATGTTGACGTTGCTAAACCCAGGATCGCAACTGCGGAGCAGATATCCAAGGTTAGGTCCTATGCCGAACTTTTTTTTTTTTTGTATTTTGTATTTTGTTTAATTTGGACTAGTTATTTAAATCCTATTTGACTATGTAATTCACTAGGTTTATGCTTTCTAGTGTAAGTAATAATATTATTTTAGTTCCATTGGATAGCAGATCAATTCATTGTTACTGTACAGAAGATCAATTCATTCTTATAGTAAGATATCTACAATTTTTTGCAGTTCGCTGAAGATGCATCTCGTTTCATGAGAAAGTACAAAACTATTATACATCCCGGGAAGGTATGGCTATTATTTTTGAATATGGTGATGCCTAATTCAGTCTACAGTTTTAGTATAGCTGATGGTTCGTATCAACATATGTATACTTCATCTCATGTCGGGTTTGAGCATGACTGATCTGAAATCATATTGGATTCTGTGGTTCAATGAAATCTTTGCCTGAGAAACAATTGTAAACCTATAATATGTTAATCATGTCCATAGATACTAAATGACAAACGAAATCGACAAATTAATGACACAATTGACTAGAATACGCAATCATCATGTCAAAATGTTGTTTATTTTCTCTTCACAAAACAAATCAGGAAGTAATATTATTATCTTATTATGTTAGCAACCATTAGTTTACCAAAACTAACATCAAAATACCTGAAAAATGCACGCAAGCAAGCTTGAAGCTTTTAATGGAGCATATTTAATATTTCTTTTATAAAAAAAATTCAACACCTTTTTTTTTAGCGAACTGGTGGGAGACGCTCTGCTCATGTTTCATTAAAGAGTCGTTTTACGAAACTAAAGACAATTATAAACAATTAAATACAAATTTAAATTTCAACCTCTTTTTTAGAGTGCCAAAACCTACAAAATGTGATAGTACAGTGGGGCCGACTTGAAACAGAGATTTTTGTAATGTAATTACTCATTTTACGTGACTAATCTCGACATTTCTCATTAAAAGGTTGAGTTTCTTCTCACCTTGTATCTCCAATATCCCATTTTAATGACTAATTTAATCTATTGAAGCTCTTGCGAAGGTATGACTGGCAGACTATAAAAATCCAAGCCCGATTCTGATAGGAGATGACTTGGATAAGGACGATGATAGGGATTAGAAATCCCGATCCTCTCCTTGCTGCTTCAAAAATAAAGGTCTTGAAGAGCGCCTCCATTTGGTAGATTTAGATATCATTTATATAATCCGTCTTTGCTTGGGAACTCCATATTATTTTGCAAAATGCTTTTCCTACTAACCTACTCTTTTATTTTTGTATGCAAGGTTTATGAATATGTTGAAATTTTATGCAGTAATGGAATATGCTATTATGCAGGTTAACAGAATCAGGGAGCTCCCACAAAACAGCAATATAGTAGCAACACTTACCAACAGTCCTTACGTATGTTAGCATATTCCTTTGACTAGTGCCCTCCGTTACGTGCCATCTTCTTCTTTATAATAAATAATAAATTAGCAGATGAAATTTAGGTCTTTTGCCACATATGCAGGTTCACATTTGGAATGTTGATGCTCAGCCCAACCGTGAAGCTAATGATGGTGCTTCTAATTCCCGTCCGGATTTGGTCTGTTTACCTGTTCTTGAATCTACGATGTTATTTTTGAATAAGTCCTATTTTGAAGTATATACATGAATATTACCTAGGTATGTCTCAGTAGCTATCTTATTTTGAACTTACAGATATTGACGGGGCTTCAAGAAAATGCAAAATTTGCACTTGCCATGTGCCATCCAGAGCCCCTTGTACTGTCTGGAGGTTGGAATGCTTCCTTTCTACATTTATGAAGTTCTTTCCTTTAGTTTCCAGTTGGTCCTTATTGTTAGAGACAGATGTACTATACTCCCACATTGGCTAGGCTGTCTGCCTACTGCCAACTGTCGGGTATAAATACCTCATAGTGGCACACATCTCAATATAGATTTCACATTACAGTCTCTAAACTTTGACACTTGTACGGTCCTTAAGGATTTTTCCATTTTGAGCTTTTCTGTATAAATTGTTATGTTGTAGAAATCTAGTACATAAAATTAGTGTTTCTCATTAGAAATAGCTTGCTAAGGTGCTAACTAATTTGTGGACCTGTTTATCAAGTAAGAATATGCCTCTAATTTTAGTTTTAGCAAGTTTGTCAACAACTAAGTTCTTACCTTTCATATTTAATTGGTGTCTACCTTGCAGAATATCTCTAAATTGTGCTCCCGAATGAATAAGGGAATCATCCAATTGGCTGTCAAACTGACGTCAATTCTGTAGTTGGAGCAAAACATCTACCTAGGATGGGCAAAGAGATGGGTTTGCCACAACATCTGAAATGCCATTTCACAGGCTATTTATGTCTCTTGATGGGAGGGGAGGGGGTGACAAGATTTGCAAGGAAAGGACCTTCATCTTTGCTAAAAGGCTAAGCAATCAAATCTATGTGAAATGGCATTCTAGTTTTTTTTAATAATATTTATAGTTACTTTTGATTTCCAAAATGAAGAACTCTGAAACGACGACCCAAAAGCTTCGAAATTGCCGAAACCTTCGATACCAAAGGGTTATAAGAGGAGGTGGAGGCAAAAAAATTTGGTGAAGGCAGAGGTTGAGGGTTCAACCTGACCAGAATCCGACCCGCTTGTTATTCAATCTGTTTCTAGAATCTGAAAATTATAAAATCTGACCGAGACCGAGGCTTGAACTTGGTTCAATGTCCTTGAGAGTTGAGACAATGCTCCGCTCAGGTGCTTACGGTTGAATGACGATTTAGTCTTCCATTATATAACGGAACTCCTCCTCCAGTGGGAACACTTCAAACCGCATGAACTAGACAAAGCAATGAAGGTAGTCTCTCTCGAACTAAGTACTTGAATGTGTGAATGAGTGATTCAAACATTGACAGGACTGTGCTTTTATAAATGATGAAGAGACACAAAAGGTTAAAAAGACACTGTTTGAAAGTTACACACCGTTTGGAAGGGACACACCCTTTCAAACTGACACAACCTTTGGGAATTATTCATTCATTTAGAATATTTCCAACACTGCTTACATCCCTAGATCGGAATTCTGGACTGGATCTCATTATCACTTTCCAACATAATATGGCTAGACTTGAATTGCATTGTTTCCTTGTCTCTGCTTGCACATCATTGTAACAAAGATTGTCTAATGTAGGGAAGGACAAGTCCGTGCTCTTGTGGAGCATAGAAGACCATATATCCTCTCTGGCAGAGTCTTCTTCAGCTAAGTCTCCTGGGTCAACAATCTCAAGTTGCAATCAACCTGCTGAAGATGGCAATGCGAAGAACCCTGATAGTCTTAAAATTGGACCACGAGGTGTGTTCCAGGGGCACCAAGAACCTGTTGAAGATGTGCAGTTCTGCCCTTCCAGGTATCATAGTGCTTGGAAAAGCCAACTGTTAAGGCCAATATTCAGTTCTCCAACTTTTTTGTCCTATATATTATGTAATTTGAATTTCACTGATGAACTAACTATATATCAGAGAATGAAAACCTCATTCTCTGATTCCTTGAGTTAAATAATTCTTGGTTTTGTATTTAGTGCTAATGTACTCTGAATCTGACAATCTGCAGGAAGCAATCCTATGATTCCTAGTAGATCTATAATCTTCTCTGATATGTTTACAAATTCTTCAATGATCTGATCAAATAATAATATTAGTATGGTTCGAGAGGAAGTAACAAGATCCTGTTTTTCTATTGGCATTTTTCTGTGTTGAAGTGCACAGGAGTTTTGCAGCGTAGGTGATGATTCTTGTGTAATTTTCTGGGATGCTCGTGATGGTACTAGTCCAGCTATGAAGGTTAGTAGCTTGTTTCCTATTACTTCTGAGAATATGCACGTTTGCAAGTAAGATGCCTACTCCTCTATTAGAAGCTCTAATTGACCATAGCAGAGATCTCATAAATGATGAGTTAATGCTAATTTATCTCTGGGAGAGTAACTTTTGAGAGAACTCTGGAAATAATTCATTTCTCTTCCTTGAGATATCAAAAGCTTGGTAACCCACTCATGGTTAAGGATTACCTCTCTCGTGTGCTTAAGCAGATATGCATGTGCAGATACACATATCACATACTTACATCCATACATGTATACATACAACATGAATATGTAAGTATGTGTGAGTATGGGTTCTGTATGATGCAAAAATTACATACTTTAACAAATGGCTAATAAAAGAAAATTTTCAAGATCAATGCTGCTATTTTCAATACAATCTGATTTTATACCATATTAGCATTGATGGTCTCATCGTGACAACATGGTGCTCTACTGTATTCTTTATGGGGATTACGAACTATGTTTATTACACTGCTATGATTTCTGATGACTTGAGTTGCATAATCAGTCATGATTCTGTTATATACATCCTAATGACATTCCTTTAATCCTTTAGTTATTGGTATTACTGATATAAATAATCCTCATCTCGAATGGCAGGTTAAATGGTCTCCTTATACTTGTATTCACTGTGTAGATTGGAACCGTCATAATGAAAATTATATTCTAACAGGGTATGGATTAGTACAGACATACCCCTGCTATTCAAAGTTCATTTTCTATGTATCAAGTATATGATGTCATTTCTTATGTCACACCCACAGATCTGCGGATTGTTCTGTCCGTATGTTTGACCGCCGTAAACCCACTTTAAATGGAGTTGGGGCACCCATAGATGAATTTGTTGGTCATAGTAAAACAGTTACCTGTGTGCAGGTAAGAAGGTTCTCCTATACATCAAAATATTTATTTTCGGTCTTTATTGTTGCTTGTTTTATATAAATTCTTTTTTATCTATAAATCAATTGTTCTTCAGTGGTCTCCTGACAAAGCATCAGTTTTTGGAAGTGCTGCAGAGGATAGATTTTTAAATATATGGGATCATGAAAAGGTATAAAGCTTGTCAGTTTATACATCTTAGAAGTGTAATTGAATTGATTAATTGTAGATGAAGTTTGCTCTGTATTTACAAGCTACTGAATTATTTGAGCGTTTTTTGTGGAGGCTAAAGATTTGCTAATTAATTTTCTTTTATGTTGCAAACATTTGCAAATAGGACTGATAACTGATTTGACATGGTTAGATGTTGATGGATGTTGATGTACATATCAGCCAGCCATGGATACTTATAAATATAGTTATTTTTTAAGGTCAGTCATTAAGGATTATCTCTGTACTGAGCTACAAACGCCAGGACCCCCTTCCATTCCCATTTTTTATAAGCCCACTTCTCCCCTCCCTTACCAGTGTTACCATTGGACCACCCCCTTGGTGGTCTTATAAATATAGTTATTGTAAATGCATATTGCTATAGTTGTTTAAATTGTATAAAAGTAGGCTTGTGCCATGATATTTGGAAGATCAGTTTTTGCCACCTAAAATGTTACAATTATAAATATGCATCTGCATACAAAGTTATAACTTTGAAACTTCTGTATGGATATGATCCAGGTATACATGTTTTTTCACATTTGGCCAACTTCGGATATAGATATCTGGGACTACCACTATTAGTCCCCCCCCCCCCCCTCCTGCAACTGCAGTTGAAGAAGTGGGATCTTAAACAATCAATTGATATGTATTGGAAATTTGATCCACGATTGATCACAGCTGATCCATAACTTTTAGTTTCAGGATAATCAATATCAGGCTGAAATATTACGTACCAGGCTTCTTTTTTAAGATTCGGCCTGAAATATACTGAAACACTTGGTGGGGAAAGGTTGGATGATGGTTCTGACCAAGGTTGGAATGGTTAAGATTGATCATAGCCTGAAATAATTGTTCTTTTTTGTTAGTTGTTGCAAGTACTGTTAAGTACACCATGTTTTTATTGCATCTTTGCAAAAGAAAAGAAAGTCCATGCCATTTGTATTGAAGTTCAAGTATCGTAATTTAGTTCTCATTATAAGAAACAATGTTTTTGTCTAGAGGCTGACCCGTGAACATCATCCTTTAGGCCTTAATGCCATCAGAGTGGGAGCATGAGAAATCTCCACACAGAATTGACAGTATCTATGACCAGTTGTCAACCTGAGGTCAACCCTTTGTGATGTGGTAGCAAATCCCCAGCTAAGATAGCTATTTGCAAGAGACAGCCTTGGCGGCATAAAATCTAAAACCATTTTCCTTTGCATACTTTATTTGCTAGAGATAAAGTATTTCATGTGTGCTGTTATTTTTCTTTGTCATTGTATTTCATGTCATCTGACCAATGTCTATGTGACTATACAGTATTCAGTTAGTAAGAGGATCAGATATGGTTTGTTGAAAATAACTTATTTGTTCTGGTTTTAGGTTCCATTTAAATGCATTATACTGGCTGTCTAATTGCCCTTCCACATTAGGTTGGAAGGATACTGGAGAGTGGACAAAGGATGATCCCCGCACCCCCTGGTTTATTCTTTCGGCATGTTGGGCCTAGGCGAGTTTTATGCATCCTATATCCACACGTTCATTTACTATTTAGCTGAATTGGATACTTTCGAAGATCAACTATAGTTCAAAATACTACATTCAAACCTTGAGATGCTTCATCAAATATAGGTGCAATATCAAGAATAACACTTGATGTATTTATTGCAGCTTATACCTTTAAATCATTTTTTCAAAGAAAACATTTCTTTTCAATACTGAGGAACAAGGATTTAATGTATACTGGGTTAAGATTTTCTCTTACTTTTGGTTTTCACAATCGAGTTCATCAATAATTGATGGCCCTAAAATAATAGTTACATGTTTATGATGAAGGCTTTCTTCTTGTTGTACTTCATCAATTTGGGATAAAGGCATTGTTGTGGTTGTTATTGTTGTCTTCGTTATATTTCAAAATATTGAGTTCATAAGTGTCTTCATGAGTATATTATTTTTCTATTGTGTGCATGCAGAGGGAGAGTTTATGATTTTCACTGGAACGAAGATGATCCTTGGACGATTGTTAGTGTATCTTTTGACTCTAAGATCATTAATGGTGGTGGGACACTGCAGGTATGTGGTTTAGAATTTTTTTTTCTTTTCTTTTTTATGTTCAGTATGTAGCCTGTAGCATGATCTCCATTGAGTATACGAGAGCAAACAATGGTATAGCAATGAACATGAGGATGATACTCGGAAATATGGTCCGAGTAATCTCAATAGTAGTTCCATGAACAATCCTTTTCGGGATTGCATTAGTTTGCTTGTAGAAATGCCATAAAGTGCGGACAGGCTTCGGATATTGCTATTAGTTTATTTTCCCCCTCTTTTTTTTTTGTATTTTCTCTTCAAAATCATTAATTTGAAAATTTGGATTTTCTCCTACCCAATTCCTAAAAACGTGATACATCATATTAGAGAAAACAAAAGAAGAAAACAAACGTTTGCTTGAAAAGCGGATGAAATTACATTTTTCAAAAACATCACAAGGAATATGGTGGTTTGAGAGACCCTTCAGAGGTATTATAGGAATAGTGAAAAGACAATTCACCTCTCTTTTTTAACCTTTTTTTCGATGGCATTTAACCACTCTGGCATTCCTAGGTATATTCCTTCTTTTCATCGTAAGATGATAAAAGAAAAAAAATTATTTGTAAAATAAAATAGTATTTAAAATTATTGACATAATTAAGTATAAAAAATGACAAAAAAGAACGATATATTTTGATTTGGGTAATATATGTCTCCACGTGCCCCATGCTACTTGGGTCAGATCGTAAGCTAGTGATGCTTTCGACTACTGGACTCTAGGGTGCGACACTGTTAAAAAACAGGAGGAAGAAAAACACCTTCGAGTTCGTTCACTCAGAAAAAAGTTATGATTGTCAATCTCAAAAATCTGATTTTCAATATCAAAATATACATAATAGTTGTTACCCTGACTTATATCCCTAACTAAAAAAGTGCCATAAGAGATCAAACTCTAAATGTCCCTGGTATCAAAATATCTATAATTCATTTCTCTATTATGGAATGGATGAAACTGTCACAATATACGAAGTTCTGGAGGAGCTGTTAATGAAAATGTTTTGTTTGCAGCTATTTCCCCCCTACTTCTGCACTATTTATTTACCCTCACATTCATATGATGGTTTACACAGATATGGCGGATGAGTGACTTAATCTACGGTACAATAGACGAAGTTCTGGAGGAGCTGGACAAGTTCAAATCTCAGATGCTTGGATGACATCCGCCAAATGGTAGAGCTTAACTAACTATACAGCTCGAGGCCCCACATGGCAGGGATGACATGTTCTTTCTTGAAGAACTTGTAGAGTATGTTGTCAGCTTTTGGCAGATGTAGGGATGACTATTTTGTTCTCTCCCCTGATGTTAATAGCATGGAACTGTTGTGATTTAGAGAGATTCTTTTGGAGATGTTTTTCAGCTTTTGGTGCTGAAACTGCTTTTAGATACTTCTGACTATGGAGTTTTTACAGACTTTTTTGAAACTATATAGAAATTTTCTTTTATTGGCTTTTGATGTGATATCAGACCAGTGATAAGTGTTTTCCATATGAGAATTCATGGTGATTGTAAATGGCTGCAGAGTTCACAACGATAAGTAGATGGTAAAATCAGTTTCATAATTGTGGCAAATTGATCTTTTGATACTATACACTGGGAATGTACAAGTCTGCAGAATTCAGAAACTTTGAATTCAAAATAAAAGCTCCTGACATGTCTCTTTTATGTGCTGCTAATGTTGCAAAAGTTAATTCACTTGGCATGCATATCTAATTTTGTACATTGAAAGTAGAATTGATTGTTGGATGGATGGAACACTGGAATTGCAATTTCACAATCTTATGGGGGGCGAAAAAGAAAGTAGTAACAGAGTAGAGAGACGTGGCCGTATAAAAATAAAATGGGCCCAAAGAAGACCTCACACTCACAGTGACCTCGGCTTACTAGTCAATACTCTATTTTTCGGCCAAATTTCTCCCTCCCCAGTCGAAAAATAATCGTAATTTATTTATTTATTTATTATTTTCCTTTCCAGTTTTGATCGAGCTCTTCTTCTTCTTTCTTCTCTCGAATCGATTGGATTCGATTCATAAAGAGAAGAGAAAGAGCGGAGTTTGGAAAGGGGGCGATCGATGGCTTGGAGGCGACTCCTCACGCAGGTGATAGATTTCTCTATTTATTCCTTTATGAATTTTTTTTTGGATCCATGCGCTCTTAGGGCTTTACGAGCAGGAAAAAAATTAGCAATTTTATTTTATTTAGATTCTTTGATGGGATTGAAAAAAAGAAAGGGTTTTCGAGTCTTTCCCTTTTCCCTCTTGATGTGATAAAAATCAGTTCTAGAGAAGAAAAAGAAAAGTAGAAGTTTTTAATCCATATGGAGAAAATATGCAAACTTTTAATCGTCCTGTCTACCTATGTCACTGAGCTCTACCAAAGATGTAGTTTGATCACAAACTTGCAACGATAGGCGTCGGGTTTGCTTGTTGCGTGAAGTTTAGTTTGTATTCTCTCTTACTGCGGAAGCTAAATACGGAAGTTTTACATTTCATTTGAACAGGTTGCAAAGCAGCAATATCCTGAATTGGGTGGCCGTTCTCATCTTGATTTGCATAAGATTGGGAGTGGTGGAGGAGGTATTTGGATTATTTGTTACGTCCACGTTTTGATGCATCTTTTATAGCTTCACATTTCCCCTCGAAATGACACCTTTTTTGCGTTAACGTCATTGTACTGTTCAATGCTCATGAAAGGCTTATGATAGTTTCTAGAGAGATTATAGGGTGTGGGACTGTGGGTGATTCTTAAGCATGCAAAGGATGGACTTCCAGCAACCGTGAGAAGAATTGTCGGAGATGTGTCTCTATTTTCCTACACGTCCTTACCTTACTGCTCTAGTTATGACTGAATTTCGTAGGTACATCCATGATACTTGCTCAGTTATCTTCCTAGAAGACGACGATAAGACCAGTGTGATTGTGCTAACGCAACATAGTAGAGACTAGAGAGGGTGTGGACACTGCCTCTGTTTTTAATGCTGTTTATTTTGATGCTCATCCGGAAGTTTATAAAGATGATCCAGAAAAAGTTTTGAAATCAGAGTACAGTAATTTAATTTGACGAGGTCGGATTCTAAACCCAAACCATAATTATTTGAAGTAAACTCCTAACTGGGACTAAAGCACTTAGTGTCTTGGAGTAGTTTGCTACCTTATCTTTTGATTATATGTGCAACTTTTAATTCATAGTTTTTGCTTCCAAGTGAACGGGGGTTGGAGTTGATGTACACAAATAACTTGTGGCATGACAATGCTTTCCCGCTGTCGGAATTCTCACCCTAGCCAACCTTAGGATCCAAGGTGGTGCTCTTGGACTTTCTATCAACTGTCCCCAAAAAGGAGCAAGCGATGATTCACTGTCAAATGGTTCTGATAATACATTCTTACCATAATTATTTCCAATAGCTGGTTAATGCTTTTGCCTTTTGGTGACATCAATGATTAGGGGATATAATGGGAAAAAAAACAAGCTGTTGTTTGGGTACTAACTGAAGAGTAGTACAATTTACCTTTATGATTTTTGTTTGGAAATATAACCAAAGTACACTCCAACCAATGTTGTCAAAATCGGATCGGATTATAAAATCGTAAAGGGGTCCGGATGGCGATTTGAATTGTGAATCGTAAGAGTCTTGATTAAATCTATAGAAAATTTAAATAAATATAAAAATTGTGGATAATACAAATAGAAGAGAGATCATGCATAATAGATAAAGATCCACAAAACAAGTAGGTTTTAACATATATCATACACAAAACAAGTCAACCAATTCAAAAACTATAGTTGGTAGGATCCTGAAATGTTAAAAACCCAAAAGTCACATTATTTACATTATAAATGTTTTCGGTCCTTGTCCACAATCGTGCGATATTATTATGTCACGTCATTTTTCTGTCTTATCTTCCAAAGAGAAAATGAGTAGGAAAGAGTTCAAAAATTAAAAGTCGCCTTAAACGTATTTCCGTAAACCACAATTACTACGTACTTCTATCTTTCCTAAGCCGTAAAAGTCATTCCTAAGTCATAGAAATCCTCAATAACACAAACAACAGGTTCGGACAAACGAGGAGGAAGAATCGAGTTTTTCCCCGAGTTTTTTTCCCCTCAAAACAATAGTTTTGGAAGAAGATAAAAAGCCATTGTTTGCACTATAAGCGATACCGATCCGATACAGCCGATACCGATACAATTTGACATGTCCCGATCCGATACTTATAGATACTGACTGATATCGACATTGATGATCTATTTTTCAGTTAATTCGGCAAAAAATATTGAACGAAAAAGACTAATAAGCAATGATGTAAAAGCATAGTAAGATTGTAAAAGCATGCAAATAAAGAAAACTTATCTATTGTAGGCACCAATCATCAAGGGTGACAATTGTTTCATTCACTTCGAAAACTACTATGAAACACTATAGAAAATACTTAAAATTATGCATAAATGTCTAAAATATTTTGTCTAAATTTATTAATAATTATTTGCTTTCCGATACCAAAAAATCCGATACTCCGATCCGAAACTGTCGATATTGTCTATACCGCCGATATCCATACTCATAGGACGGGTCCGATAGTGATACCGCAAACATTTGAAATGGTACAATAGAGAGATTTGATCTCTAATAAAATATGAAGAGTAGCTTAGAAAATTATATAACTTAAAATTGTAAAAAAAAAAAAAACCTCAATTTCAAAAGAATAATCAAAATATGATCTCAACTACAAATTGGGTCCGCTTGAGTCAGGATCGTCTGAGCTAGGTCAAATACCGATTCTACGATCCGGATCGTACGATCCATGTGATCCTAGTACGGTTCTTGTCCAGCCTGATCCATGTACGCGATCTGGACCGCGAAGAGTCAAAATCAGGTCGGATCATAAGATACACAGTCTCGATTGTAAGATCATGACAACAACTCAACAAGGGATCCATATATGGGATCCGGATCGCGAAGTCAAAATTGGATGGTACGATCCGGATCGTAAGATCCTGACAAGAAGGACTTCAACTATCATAATCCTGTAATAAATAATTTTGTGACAACTAATGAGATTAAGGAGTGGAAGGCAGAGGGGATGCCATCTCTCTCAGGTTCCTTGATAGATCCGCCCTTGGACATGGATGTAACATCACCTATTCTAAACTATCTGCAATTATATTTTGAGCATTGGCCTGTAGACTATTGGATCCAGCCTGAACTGTGATTCAGATTACAAAGTTCATACATATACAAGTTTATATATATTCGAACAAAGCCGGAAATCAACGAAAACGAGAGAGAGAGAGAGAGGAAACAAACACAGCAAACAAAGAGATTTAATGTGGTTCGGTCATGTGACCTACTCCGTAGGCCAAGATCGGAGATGGTTTCTACTAATATCAGAAAAACGAAATTACAAGTGCTCACAACTCTCAAACCACCCCCCACCCCCACCACAAATACACCCAGCTTCTCTTACTCACCATCATCCCAGCTTCTCTCAATCATCATCATAGATCTGAACGGATTTTTGAGCATTGCCCCGTAGACATACACAAAAATACCTTTTGAGCATTGCCCCATAGGCAGTTTGGATCCAGCCTGAAATGTGATTCAAATTACAAAGTTCACGCACGCGCGCGCACACACACACACATATGGGAAGACGGGATATGAGCCAATTGCTCATATTGTAGAAAAGTAGGAGAAAACTTCCAACATGGCAATGACTCATTCTACAATATGAGCCATTGGCTCATATTCCGTTTTCCATATATATATATATATATATATATATATATATTTTGGAAAAAGGGTAAATTTTATTCCAAAAAGCAACGCAGTAATCTTACAACATACAATCAGAGTGGGACTCCCACTCTTTCAGTTCCCCATAGCATTTACATCAAACTCTATGTTATGGAGGATGCTTATCGGAGGGGTGACCAGCCCCTCAAAGATACGACGGTTTCGTTCCCTCTATACATGCTAAACCGCAGCTGCCAGTCGTACTCGGACGGTCCGGAACCAGTCCTGCCCTCTACCTCTGCTATCCCGGATCACAGAGATGATGTCCCCAATCCCCTTTCCGGAGTCACAACCACCCAGCACCCTACTTTGTTCAGCTCAGATCTGCCAAGACAGGTCACACTCAAAGAAAATGTGCCCGATAGATTCATTCTCGGCACTGCAAAGTACACACTTAGGGTCTGGAACCGGCACCCCAAAAGCACTCAGTCGATCCCTCGTCAATAGGCGGCCCAGAAGCAGCTTGTAGACACAAAGTTGCATTTTTCGGGCGAGACCCTTACACCATACAAATTCATAGTCAGTACTCTGAGGATAAGTACGCCGAATGAGGTTGAAGCAGCTCCGAAACTGGAATATTCCAGTCCCCGAAGGATCTTCTGGCGGCTCCCAACTCCACCGATCAGCAGGCAAACCTGGATCAATGGCTACAGAACTGACATTCTCACCCATCTCCGCAGTGTAGCGATATGTCTCAGGTCGCCATTCTCCATCATGGATAATGTGCCGACAAGTCAGCCCCCGACTGGCCTCCTGATTCGGCGGAGCTCCCCTGATTTCTAATAAGGATTGTCGATCGATCCAAGGATCCCGCCAAAGGTCCGTGCCAGATCCATCCTTCATAACCCTCCTGATAGCAGATTGGAGAACTCCTCTGTGTCTCAAGTCAATCTTGAAAGGGACTGAATGGTTGCTGTCAGTAGAACAGGTCCAGAAATTGTCCTGTTTCACATATCTGCTATGCATCTAGTCAGCCCAGAGGGACCCCCGATTGATGAATCTCCATGCTAGCTTCAGCGCCGAGGCCTCCCTGATCTCCAACAACGGTCTCAACCCCACTCCTCCCTCCTTCCTGGGTCGACAGAGCTGCCCCCAGGAGATCGCCTGCATACCACCTCTCCAGATGAAGTCTGCACACATCCGCTCTACTTTCTTGATAGTGGCAATGGGAAGAAGAATGGATTGCAGCCAGAAATGAGCTACAGCCGATATCACCGATCTAACCAGCTCAATACGACCTCCAAAAGATAAACCAGCGGCTTGCCAGCCTTCAACCCTCTGCTGGACGTACTCCACCAGACTATGGCAGTCCTGGTCCCGCACATAGTTGACTGTGAGAGGAATCCCTAAATACTTCACCGGGAGCTCACTCCTATCAACTCCCAGCGCATCGGCCCGCTCCTCCTTCTGGGGGCAGAGGGAGCTGAAATACACCCTGCTCTTCTCTCTATTCATCTGAAGGCCTGAGAGGGACTCTAGCTCTCCCATAATCTCGGCCAGCGTGAGCATACCCTCAATGGATGGCTGGATGAAAACCAAGAGGTCATCTGCATAGATAAGATGGATAACTGGGGGGTCCACCCGTCTGAACAATGGAACCAGTCTCTCCCGATGCACCGCTATGTCCATCAAGCAAGTGAAGTATTCCATGACAAGCGTGAATAGGTACGGTGACAGAGGATCACCTTGCCTAAGCCCACGGTTGCTCTGGAAATACCCATATGGGGTGCCCTGGATGAGGACAGAGAAAGTGGAAGACGTGATACACTCCCGGATCCTCGCAACCCAACGGTCCTCGAAACCCATAGCAGTCATCAGATGGCAGAGAAAATCCCTATTGACCATGTCATAGGCCTTCCTCAGATCTAACTTCACACAAGCTTTCTCCCCGCCAGGTTTATTGAATCCCCTTACTATCTCATGCGCCAGAAGACTGTGCTCCGCGATCGACCTCCCCTTGATGAAAGCCGCCTGAATCGGAGAGACTAAGTCCTGCATGATCCCCTCCATCCGCCGGCACATAAGGTGTGTAATTATCTTGTAAAGATAATTGCAGCATGCAATAGGCTTGAAATCCGCCAACGATGTTGCTCCCTCCTTCTTAGGGACAAGTGTCAGGAAGGTGTGGTTCAGCTCCTTCAGCAGCTTCCCTTTGGAGAAGAACTCCTGTACCACCTCAAGGACCTGATACTTCAGAGTATCCCAGTGGCGTTTGTAGAACCCACTGCTAAATCCATCCGGCCCAGGTGCCTTGTTGGGATCCGCCGTCTTGATAATAGATTCCACCTCCTCCAGAGTAACTGGCGCAAGAAGAAGGCTATTCCCATACGGAGTCACCACTCTCTTCGTAACTATATCTGGGAACACAGACAGGTAGTCAGTCTGGGAATATAACTCAGAGTAATACCTGACAGCCTCGGCTTGTATCTTAGCCGGCTCTCCACCAGATTGCCTTCTACATCAAGAAGCTGGAAAATGTGGTTCCTATGCTGTCTGGTCCGGATGACGTCATAGAAGAACTTGGAACATCGGTTACCATCCTTGAGCCAGGAGCATTTAGCACGCTGCGCCGTGCTAATCTCCTTCTGCAGACGCAAGATGTTGACTTCACCGATCAGCTCCTTCTCCCTCGCCGCCAGGTCTCCATTCAGCATATCAGATTGCATGTCCAGCTGGATGTTCCGAAGCTCTGTCTCCTTATCTTCTAATGTAGATTTGGGCAGACCCTTCACCCAGCTCCGTAAGGCCCTCTTCGTAGCCTTGAGCCGATGCGCCATGCGATACTGGGCCGTCCCCTCCTGATTGCTAGTAAGTCTCTCCGTAACAGCCTCCAAGTAACCCTCCGAAAGATACCAACTGTTGTTGTACCTGAAGGGGCGAGACTTCACGAGAGGCCGAATAGTGAAGCCGACCCTAACGGGGGAGTGGTCGCTCGTCCCAGCAGACAGGCCCTCAGCCGATGAATTGGGGAAATGCCTGAACCATTCCCCGTTGCCTAGGGCTCTATCCAGCTGGCAAGCAACCCTGTTACGGATTGCTTTGTTATGCCAAGTTCAGATGAAACCCGTGCGAGACAACCCCTGGAGCCCCGCCTGAAGAAGACATCTCTGAAAGTCATAAAGGATCGGATCAGGAACCGGTCTGCCTCCCATCTTCTCCCCTCTGTGGAGTAGGACATTGAAGTCCCCCATCAACAGAAGCGGCAGGTGCGAGGCGTCCGCAGCAGCAGCTACCCTGGAAATGTCACTCCACAAAGTCTCCCGCCGTCGCCTGTCATTGTGACCATACACCGCTCCAAGTAAGAACCGAAAGCCGTCCTTGTTGGTGAAGGAGACTGCTACCAACTCCTCCGTTATGAGGATCAAGTCTCCATCCCAAGACTTTTCATTCCATCTGACCCAGATCCGAGCCATGCTACAGATGGCCAAGTTGTGGAGTTGGGCCCAATGAGATGGGGTCCGGCGGGTAAGAGTCTTTTTTCCTTTAATCTTAGTCTCCAGCAGGATAGAGATGTCACACCTCTCTCTGTGCAAGACCGCACATATCTCCCGCCATCTCCCTAACGAACAGGCCCCCCTCACATTCCAGGCGATGACCGCCATTAATTATTACTGGAGAGGGTCCCCTGTACATCACCTGGACTGGTACCTGGGGGCAGTACCACATCCGTCGCTGTCATATCCTCCTCCCTCCCTGCAGAGGGGTCAAGCTGGGGGACTATCTGGGAAAGCACGAGTGCCCATGCCGGATTCTCCACACAGAGCGCCTCACCAGGAGGGCTCTCACGTAGTGGTCCAGCTCGTCTCTTCCTACTATATACCTGCCCCTCAGAAGACCCGCCAACGCCTCTCTCCTCTCTCTCCAAGACCACCATGCCTCTAGTAACCATGCTCCGCTGCGCCGAGAAGGTGATCATAGTCCCACTAGGGGAGGACGGCTGAGGCGTAATAGCGAGACTTAATTCCCCGGCCTCCTCTCCCGGGCGGTCACCCTCCTGCATATAATCCTCCGTGCTGCCTTCCCCTGTAAGAGGTTCCCTCTCTCGAGATGGGCCCGGAACCACAATAGGGGACGTAATCGCCCCGACTGAGCTCCTCTGGATGGGCAAGTGCTGTCAAGATGTCCAAAACAAGCACACTTCGAACACGCAGGGGGAACCCATTCATACTCCACCTTCTGGGTTAGGATCTCTCCAGAAGGCACCTCATACTCCAGTAGACTCGGTAACTCCCCTCCAGTCCGAATCTCAACAAAAATTCGGGCATACATCAACCTCGATCGAAAGGCTGTTGCTTCATCTGCCTTGATCGGGGTGCCGACCAAACTGGCCAGACGCATCAGCAGAGGGATGCTCCAAAAGCGAACGGGGAACTCCGGGAATCGAATCCAAACGGGAATGGCATTCAGGACTTCTCGTTCACATCTCAGATCTGGAGTCCACTCCTTCAGAATGATCAGCCTACCATCAAACGTCCACGGTCCACCTTGCAGAATCCTGGTGACATCTTCAGCGAGCCCAAATTTCACATAAAAGAATCCATTCTCTCTAGCAAATAACTCCATGCTGCCTTTTGGCTGCCAGACTCGCGCCAAACTACTTTCTCATGCTGGACGATGAATGTTTTCATTGTTGATTTAGCCTTTTTTCCATTAGAAAAATATTCTCACATGACACACCCATGTGCACCTCAACACCACCCATATATATATATATATATATATATATATATATATATATATATATATATATATATATATTGGGTGGTTGTGACTCCGGAAAGGGGATTGGGGACATCATCATTGTGCTCCGGGATAGCAGAGGAAGAGGGCAGGACTGGTTCCGGACCGCCCGAGTTCGACTGGCAGCCGATGTTTGGCATGTATGGAGGGAACGGAACCGTCACATCTTTGAGGGGCTAGTCACCCCTCCGATAGGCATCCTCCATAACATAGAGTTTGATGTTAATGCTACGGGGAACTGAAGAATGGGAGTCCTACTCTGATTGTATGTTGTAAGATTATTGCGTTGCTTTTGGAATAAAATTTACCCTTTTTCCAATATATATATATATATATATATATATATATATATATATTTGTGTGTGAACGAGTGTGTATGTCTGTGTGGCATTGTAGAAACTTTTTGTTAGGACATGACAAACTGCTCTCACTTAGTCTATCATTGTTGCATTAGATGAGAAAGTGAGAGGTATCTCATATGCTCACATGACCCTTTGTGACACATCTTGTGATAGTAGGAAGTTCATCTTATGTCAATAGACTCATTTCATGATTCATATCCTTACATATAAGAAAACAAAGTTTGCTAACATCCTATGACCGGACATGTGTCGCTTTCTCGCTTAGTACAGCGTTGTTGCTTTTTAAGTGAAAACGGGACATGCTTAATATGTGCTCCTGTGTTACTTTTTGTAACTCATGTCATGAGCAGATAGTTCTTGCCATGTCATAGCAGGATTCATATCCTCATGTATATAAGGAACTGTATTTTCTAATAAAAGCTATTATGTTAATTGGGGTATAGTTTTAAAATATCTAATATTTAACTCGTTATTCTTTCTTATTGCTGTTTGCAGGGAACAAACTTAGAACATTGCAAGAGAGATTTCAATCAAGTTATGCTGGCAGTTTTGCCCGCAGAGTGCTGCAGAATGCAGAAGGCTCAAATGATGTCACACTGCTCAAAGAGCTTTACAGAAGCGATGCAGAGAGAGTTATTCGATTGTTTGAAAGTCAACCTTCGTTGCATTCTAATCCCTCTGCACTTGCTGAGTATGTTAAAGCTTTAGTCAAGGTTGACAGGCTGGATGAAAGCTCATTGCTCAAGACTTTGAAGAGAGGTAATAAATAATGTATAAATGCTGATATGGTTGTATCTATATGGGGCCATTTAGTTCACCAGTTTGAGTGACTAGAATATATTTCAATGGTAAGGATATGTCACCCTTAAGTATAAGTATCACATACAGTTCATGTCTCGATGGTGTTACTAGGCCAAATTGTTTCTTGGGTTCTGGAAGTGTTTCTTTCTATTCTGTAAGATCTTGCATCTTTTTGTGTATGCATCTATAGACCTGCACTTTGATTCATCCATTTACATGCTAACATATTAAAGCTCCATATAGGTATCACTAGTTCGTCCAAGGCTGAAATCTTCGGCAGTGTAGCTGCTTTAAATAATGGTGGCCAAGTGTCCAAGGATGGACTTCTTGGAACTGCTACTGCTCCAATTCACATGGTTACAGCAGAAACGGGTCATTTCAAAGATCAACTGTGGCGTACATTCCGCTCAATTGCACTTACCTTTCTGCTGATATCTGGTGTAGGTGCACTTATTGAGGACAAGGGTATCAGTAAAGGTTCGTTCTACTTTTCATAGTTTGCTGGATTTCAGTTTGTAATGGATTAAACGTTCTTATCTGCTGGCTACTCTATACAGGCCTTGGACTACATGAAGAAGTGCAGCCAACCATCGAATCTAGTACAAAATTTAACGATGTCAAGGGCGTGGATGAGGCTAAAGGTGAACTAGAGGAAATTGTTCATTACCTTCGTGATCCCAAGGTAAAGGAGGTCATATCTATAATTTTCAAGTTTACGGAATATTGACAATTCGGTCCTTGTTACCTATATTATTGACAGAGTTTGCTGGCCATCTCTTTTAACACTAATAATCTGGTTTTCTCATGTTTATCTCGTGTTATAGTAGTATTTATTATTTACTATAATGTGTTGTGCAGTAATTAAGAAGTTCTGACAGCATGGTTCTTACTGTACCTTTAAATGCTAGTAATTTATCAGTGGTGGATATTTTCTTTGTTCGGGATGATTTCTTTTTCCGCAATATAAAGTATCTTACATAGACTTTTTTTTTCATCTTTAATTGTTAGCACTTTGTAATTTATGTCAAATACTCGACTTCTGGTATAGGCCATTACTTTTGTCTGATAACTCGGCCTAATATTTTGTATGATATGGAGGCTTCAGTGTAAACTAGTTGATGTGGAAGCTTCGTGAAGGCGACCTAATACTTTGCCTATTCGTCAGTTCCTTGCAAGGTTGTAAAAATCGCTAGTCGGCCGTTGATCGGTTCGCGGTGACTAGGAATTAATCGGATTAATCGGGGGACTAGTCAGATTAATCGGTTTGAGTTTATATATATATATATGTCATCAAAGTATTAACTTAAGTACCCAAAAAAAATATATACGCAATATGTCCTTGGTATGCATCTTTTCTGAAACTTCTTCTCTGTCTCTTCTTTCTCCTTCTTCTCCTCCTTGTCTGTCGGTTGCTTTTAGGTTTTTGAAAGAACTGAATTTCGGGTCGGATTTTGATCGTTTTTCTCTCTTTTTAACCGAGGCCTAGTCGGCCGACTAGGCCTGTCTAGCCGCTTATTTGGCTGCCTAGGTCCGATTATTGCTTGAGCCTTTTTTTTTTGCTGACTAGCCCCCTAGTCGAGTCGGCGAAGACCGACTACCGACTAGTCGGATTTTTACAATAGAGGATCCTTGTAGTATGCCTAACACATTTCTTAAGGTTTAACATGGAAAGTATGTTCTTGTTTCGATTCACTACAAACTACAAGAAACATAAGCCCAAAGGACCTCGGCACTAAATGCGCTTGTTGCCTTTAATAACTATAAATACAACTACATCTGACTTCTGAGATCCTAAAAAAACAATTCCATGAATTTTGAATCCTTTCATATAGTAGTTACTTTAGTTCACTCAATTATAAATGTATTTTAGAGACCAAGAAAACAATTGGGAGACATTAAATGGCCTTGGTTCTCGTGTGAAAGAGGATAAAATTTTGAGTTGGTTACACATATCAATAATGTATACTAGATTGGTCCCAGCAATAAACAGGGCAACTGGATCAGTGTTCTAAAATATTGGTTGGAATATCCCCAACCAAAGCAGTTTCTAGATGTTGCTTCAAATTGGTAGGCAAGAAGACATGGACACTTCGAAAAGTGTTGTTGTGTTACATCATACCGTACATATATTGGACCAGGTGGACACTACAAAAAATACCAGGACACGTCAAAATAGATGTCATTTCTGTGTAGCCGTGTACATACTGTCTCATGTCCTATTTGTGTCATAAAACGCACTTAGTAGGATTCTCTATCAATTGAGATTATTTTTGTACAAGAGAATCCATTATAGGTTCTTTTATGTCTTCAATTCATTGGATATACTGGTATATTTTACATTTTTCTTTGTAACTTTGAAATTTTAAAATTTGTACTAGGATTTTTTTTTTACCAATATAACTAAAGATCATACATAATATATGCAGTAGCTATAGAAATGTTCCAAAGATTCTAGTGATGTAATTTTGAGTAGATATGATAAACACTTGATCCAATTGTGCATTTTTGTGGGAGGATGAGAACTGTGCATCTGACACAATAGAAGAAATTTCTTATAATTCCGGTGGGAGTATTGTAGCATGTCAAGACTCTCTCTCTCTCTCTCTCTCTCTCTATCTGTAGGACATGTATATGGCTTTGACTTGGCGCCAGAAAAAATAATTTGCATTTAGCATTTGATACTTAATACTGTTAAATGATAGCTAATTAACTAGTCCTTTACTGTTGCCATGTATTATTTGCGTGTTTCTCTCGTGCTGTGAGTTTCTAATTATTCATGTGATTTTCGAGCTATCAATCTTATTCAGTAAACTACATGATGTCATGAATGATTTTGTTGTATACTGTTATTCGTTGCACCTACAAGAACTGTTCAAACCAAACACATGGCAAGAATCTTCAGGAACCAACTTGGTCAACTAGGATCCTCTCGAACTTACAGGCATGGATGGCCGTCTGATGCATGAACCCTAAATTCTCTGCTAATAAAATTTGGCAACACTGTTTTAAATTCAACTGGACAAGCAACTGACATCAGTAATAGTATTTGAATAGTTCTTTTCATTTTGTTTGTAAGTATGTCTTTACCTCTCTTTTTTTTCTATCCGTCTTTCTCTATTAGTGGTGAAGGGCCTTTTTAATTTGAAATCTCCCCTACATTTCTCTTTTATTATGCCATTGTGGCAAGTATTTCTTGGAGTAGCTATACTGCAGTTGCGCTTGTTTTACCATATGGTGTGGTGCATTAAGTATCCAAAATCTTTTGCTTGATTTGATTCATATCTATGTTTCCAGCGCTTCACTCGTCTTGGTGGCAAGCTTCCCAAGGGTGTATTGCTAGTTGGCCCCCCTGGCACAGGGAAGACTATGTTAGCAAGAGCTATAGCAGGAGAAGCCGGCGTTCCTTTCTTCTCGTGTAGTGGCAGCGAATTTGAGGAAATGTTTGTGGGCGTGGGAGCTAGGAGGGTGAGAGATCTTTTTGCTGCAGCGAAGAAGCGGTCTCCTTGCATCGTTTTTATTGATGAGATTGATGCGATAGGAGGGAGCCGCAATCCAAAGGACCAGCAGTACATGAAGATGACACTAAATCAGCTGCTCGTTGAGCTGGACGGTTTTAAGCAGAACGAAGGGATCATCGTTATTGCAGCAACAAACTTCCCTGAGTCGTTGGACAAAGCGCTGGTGAGACCTGGGCGCTTCGACCGTCACATTGTCGTCCCTAATCCTGATGTTGAAGGGCGAAGGCAGATTATGGAATCCTACATGTCAAAGGTAATCCTGTGTTCTAATTGCATCTCCCCTAAGAGTTTGGTTCACTATAATGTAATCGTAATCGCAATGTAATCAAATGGAAAAAAAAAGAAAAAGAAAGAAAGAAATCATTTGATTACATTGCGATTACGATTACATTACAGTATACCAAACGAGTGTTATCAGTAACTCCTGAGGCTGGGCTTTGTTTGGGTTTGGGTTTGTTATAATTGACCCTCTGACAGTGTTACCTGAAAATTTTCTATGGCAAGTTTTGGAGGCCTGTGGCGAGCAGTGTTGTTACTGCCGCTGATACAAACCCCAGATGTATCCGCCGATATGTCTCGGTTCCGATTCTAATATTTTTTTCCGAAGGGTTTTTACATACAAGTCCCTTAACTCTGCTATATTTTTACATAATTCCCCTATATTTTTATCATACCATTTAGTTGGTGTCCATATTAATTGGACAATAAAAAGATGAAAAACAAATAAGAAAGGCGATGATAAATTGACTTCGTTTTACTGAAACAAGTAATAAAGTAGGGCCGGTCCTGGCCCAGGGTGACCGTCCAGGACCCATAGATCATGAAGGCCCAAAAAAATAATTTAGAACAAAAATATGTTAAATTTTATATCCAAATTAGAACTAGTATGTGCCATGGGCCCTTCTTGACACGTTCAAATCTTGATGTTAATTTTTTTAAAAATCTTTTTCTTAGTTTTTAATATTTTTTTACATTATGCATTGTGCCCTATTTTAAAAAATTTGACCCGGGCCCCTACGAGCTCGGGGCCGGCCCTGTAATAAAGCCAGTAGAAAGTTGTAGAACATGTTTTTTTCATCATTTTGGAAACTTGCGTCACTGGAAATCCGTGATGCTCGTGTAAGATGAGAACAAACAGAGTTGTGATTCTCCAGCGTCCAAACAAAAAGCATTAGGCAAAACAGTAGAAAAGATGTTTAGAATAGTTACTCATTTGCACATCTGTCATGATACTTTTTTTTTTGGTAAATTAGTTTGCTGTAGGTTTCAATTTTGATTAGTTTGTGAAAATGGGGTTATACTACTGCAGATCCTGAAGGGAGAAGACGTAGATCTGATGATCATAGCCAGAGGTACTCCTGGCTTCTCAGGTGCAGACCTCGCTAACCTAGTGAACATCGCCGCAGTTAAGGCTGCCATGGACGGGGCCAAAGCCGTCAGCATGACCGATCTTGAATACGCGAAGGACAAGATCATGATGGGCAGCGAGCGTAAGTCAGCCGTGATTTCAGACGGATCGAGGAAACTGACGGCCTACCACGAAGGTGGACACGCTCTCGTTGCCATCCACACCGATGGCGCTCTGCCCGTGCACAAGGCCACGATCGTTCCCCGTGGGGTGGCTCTCGGTATGGTGTCCCAGTTGCCTGACAAGGACGAGACCAGCGTCTCCCGCAAGCAGATGCTCGCGAGGCTGGACATCTGCATGGGAGGCCGTGTTGCGGAGGAGTTGATATTTGGGGAAGGCGAGGTGACTTCCGGTGCTTCCTCTGACCTCAAGCAGGCAACTAGCCTTGCACGGGCCATGGTGACGAAGTACGGAATGGGCAAGGAGGTCGGCCTCGCCACCCACAACTACGACGACAACGGGAGGAGCATGAGCACGGAAACTAGACAGGTCGTCGAGAAGGAAGTGAGGGATTTTCTCGAGAGCGCATATGAGAATGCCAAGACCATACTGGTTACACACAATAAGGAGCTGCATGCCCTTGCAAATGCTCTTTTAGAGCATGAAACTATGACGGGGGCTCAGATCAAGAATCTGCTCTCGCAGGTGACTGGCCAGCAGCAGCAGCAGCAGGTGGTGGTGATTGCCGCAGCACAAACCGCATCTGCTGCGACCGCAGCTGCGACGGCCGCGGCATCAGCAGCAGCCAAGGCCAAAGGAGTTGCACAGCCTGCTGTGGGATCTTAGCGATAAAGCCCGCTGGGTTTTGAGGAGTTGTATAGTAAGTGATTCAGTTTGCTGTTTTCCGGAGCTGTAGATAAACCGAGGGAAGTGGCTAGTGTTATGATGTGCGAGTAATCCCTCCCTCCTCCCAATTGAAATGGGATTTTTGTTGAATTTGTAGTAATTTACGCAAAATGAGTGGAGTTGTGAATGGAAGTGGTGGAAGCTTTTGGGATGGGATGGCGAAAGCAAAGGACTTATTTGGGGTGGTCCACTCCATCCTGGACGTGCAGTATAGGGGAAACACCACTGTGGGTTGAATTTTGATGTCCTTTTTTGTGAGTGATGATGGTTGATTTCTTTGGGAGGTTCTTTTCTGTTCGACAAGGACTTGGCCTTCTTTTCCAATTTGGGCTTTAGTGTCAGCACTTTCAATCTTTTCGACATGTGCTGCCGACGTATCTACTTTTTGGTGATTTGCATGTGAAAGTTAAAACTTGCGCTTCTTGTTTAACTGTGGTGATTACGCTGTAGGCATCCTATATATATAATGACAAAAAGATTAAATTATCATAAGGGTATTCCAACTATAGCATTATGATGTTTTTAGTACATCAATTTAACTTTTTACTATTAAATTTTGACACCATAATTTTATAAATTGTTCTTTTAGTACATCTTTCGTCAATTTTAAGGACTATTCAAAAAATATCTATCAATACAAATATTTAAATTACAGTTTTATACTACAAAATATATATTTGAAATGGACTTGATGTCCTTCAAAATTGAGAATTACTTAAAAAAAATTGGCTAAATTGCAACTTCATACCCTCAACTATCACATTTTTTCAACTTAATACTCTTAACTTTTATAGGTACCAACTTGATACCCTGAAAAATTTTTGGACCAAATTATCCCTTCTCTTCTCCCCCCCCCCCCCCCCCCCCCCCCTCCTCTCCGCTGCGGGTGGCCGGCGGGCGGCGAGCACGCACGATCGGACGGCGGGAGCAGGGCCGGAGCCGGGTAGGGGGTCGTCGGGGCCGGGGGTGGGTAGGGGGTGGTCGGTGGCGAGGGGAGGGGATGGGAGGGATGGCCACCGGGGGGTGGGGGGCAAGTAGCAGCCATGGGGGAGGGGGGGGGTGTCGGGGCCGGGTTGAAGAGAGGGAGGGGGATGGTCGCGCGCGGGGGGGGGGGGGGGGGGGGGGGGGGGGGGGGGGGGGAGGGAGGGGGGAGGGGCGGGGGGTGATAGTGGTAGTTGGTAATGGCCGCCGAGGGTTGGGGGAGGAGGGGGGGGGGGTGTTGAGGAGTAGCAGCCAAGGGGTAGGGGTGGGGGTATTTTAGGAATAAATTCTTTTTTGGGTATCAATTTAAAATATTAGTTGAGATAGGGTATTAAGTTAGTACCTATCAAAGTTGAGGGTATCAAGTTGAAAATTTTGAATAGTTGAGGGTATCAAGTTGTAATTTAGCCAAAAAAATTTATAAAAATAAGATGCCAAAATCGTACCTTAAAAAATTAAAGTGTCACCGATATAGTTGAGATTTCTTTAGGCTGTGTTTGGTTTGCTTTTTTTCCATGAAAAATATTTTTATCACAAATTTTCCACTAATTGTAGTGTATGATAACATATATTTTCCATAGAATTATTTTCCAAAAAAATATCATTTTTCATATTTTTTTTTTTTCTAAAATGATGAAAAATAAAGGTTGCCCAAACCATACAAAAATATCATTTTTATTTTTCGTGAAAAATAATGACAATCAAACACCCAAGTTTTCCATGGAAATTTTTTAAAATTCCACAGATTTTTTTTTTTCCTAGAAAAATAATTCCGTAGAATTAATTTTTTTTTTTCCACATACTTTCCACCTTGCAATCAAACACACCCTTAGGCCTCGTTTGGTTCGCGGAATCTCCCGGTTGGGAAAGGAAAGTGATTACTTTCCTATGTTTGGGTGCCCAAGGAATTGAGGAGGAAAGAAAAGTGATTCCCAATGGAAGAAAAATTAGGAGAAAAAGTGATTCCATCCATCCAAGGAAGAATCACTTTCCCACATTGAAGTATTCACTTTCCTTTTCAAATTTCTTGACATTGCCAAACATCGAAAAGAAAAATCAATAGGAATTAAAGTTTCCAAAGAAAAGGAAATGACAAGAAATTGATTCCCTTTTCCTTCTATTCCGCGAACCAAACGAGGCCTTAGCCTAACTTAAAAAAAAAAAAGAAAAAAAAAGAAAGTAACCATAATATTCATAATTTGCACGTGTGAAGTACCTCCTAGTCAATGGCATTTTCGTTAATATCTGCAACCCCGCGGCACCAAGCAGTCATGATCCCAACAACTCAGCTACTACACTACCTACATTACATACCACTCTCTCTTTGTAAATGTATAATGTAATTAACAAAGAAATTGAGAGAAAAAGAAGACGACGACTTCTTCACTACTTTTTCCTGTACCACCACCTTACAAATATAGCAACAACAAAACAAAAAAAAACCCATACCAACCCCTTCTTCTTTTTTCTCTCTTTTTTTCTTTTTCCTTTTCCCTCCATTTCTCTACAAAAAGCAAAAACCCTTTATAAACCTAGCTAATTTCCCATAAAAAGAAAAAGAAAAAGAAAAAAAACTACAGCATCATCATCATCTCTTCCTCTTCATCTACCTCCATCACACGTGCGAACCACCCCTCCTCCTCCTCCTCGACCGGGTCGGATCCGGAGCAGGAGGCAGGATCCGCATCCGGATCCGACGAGGAGCCGCTAGCGGCGGGGAGGGGGAAGAAGTGTCCGGAGAAGTCGAAGGTGGCCATGACGGTGGAGTCGGTGGCGGAGAAGGAGGGCCCGCAGCTCTCGTCGCCGTTCCCGTCGATTGTGACGAAGGGGGAGGAGTAGTAGAAGTACGAGTCCGGATAGCTGATCTCCTGCTCCAGCCACTTCATCACTTCCGTCACCTTCTCCTCGTCGACCACTTCCTCCTCCTCCTCCTCCACTTCCTCCAGCCTCACCATTGCTGATGATGACTCTTCCTCCTCCTCCTTTTGGTATTTTTCCATCAATTCCTTCTCTTTCTCTCTATTTTTTCTTTTTCTTTCTATAGACAGTGAACGAGAGAGAGAGGAGGAGGCTTTTATAGGAAGGAGGAGGCGTACGGAGGGTCCACGTCAGTAAACGAGGGGGAGACAGCGCCAAAATTTACGTGCACCTGATTTCCCGTGCACCCACTTTATAACCCATCATTCAAATTCTCACTCCTAATTTTGTTTCTAAACTATACTACTTATTATTAAGTATATATATATGAACTATGTATATTATAGTTAGATTCATGTACATACGTATGTGCTAGTTAAATGTATCTATACGTTGGCTTCTATTAGGACGACTGGGAACTTAGACTAAGAGCATCTCCAACCCTATTGTGAGTTTGAAAAAAATGGTTGCCACATAGGAATGACAACCATTTTTTCCAAAATTACTTCTCCAATGCAAATGTGAAATAAAGTGTGGAGTTGACATGGCAATGACATGGCAAAGGCAATGTGAAGTTGGTTGTCTAGATCTAGACAATGCACTTCACAATGTCTTTATGTCCACATCATCATTTGTGAATAAAAATGTTTATAAAAAAGAAGTAGAAGAGTAAAAGTTGTCTTGGAAGTTGTAAAAAATTACTTTTTATTGTCTTCTCAATACTTTTGCATTGGAGATGACTTTTTAAACTCATTGTCATTTGTGAATATAATCTTGCCACCTATACAAGACATTGTCTTGTGCCTCATGCCACATAGGATTCACAACACAAAACAAGACAATAGGGTTGGAGATGCTCTAATGCTATTAAAATATTAATACACTTGTAGTTGGCCATTGTACGTACGTTCTTAAGAGTATGTCAGAAGTAGTACATGCATAGTCAACCAGCCATGCATAATGGAAAATGCTAAGTTTACTACCAATTTCTTACAACCTTTTTACAACCTCACTCACCAACTCCTTACACATGGGTCCCACCGGATCCCACCACCCTCACATCCCCCCTGCTACATGGGCTCCACCCGACCCCACCACTTACTCCTCTCCTCCAATCGAAATCCGACACGTGGTGGGAGTAAAGGGGTTGTAAGAATTTGGTTGTAGGCATAGCATTGCTCATAAATAATACATACACACGCGTATGTATTCTCAAATCTCGACTTGATTAGTTATATGAATATTAAAAATATTATTTTTTTTTCAAAAAATATATTGATAAACTTATAATTGAAACGTGTCTACTTCCATCTAAAATAGGTCTGGCGAATTAGGTCTGGGTGGCTGGACGTTCACCGAAAATTGGTTCGAATTAATGTTTACATGAATCTTTTATTTTCTTCCATTCTAGTATTAAACGTCGGATAGGGTCTCTACCGGTCAAAGGTCCTTCCTAACAACAGATGAAGTAGTCAGGAAGTTTCCTTCTACACGACTGTGAAAAATCGTAAACCTGCACCCTCGTCCTGTGGAGTCCTTGTACACGGTACAGGAGTCGTGGGTCCGCTCGCTCCCACTGAAATTTGAACTCCTGACCACTCGAGCCGCATACATCTCTTTTAACCACTAGGCTAGAGGTCATTTCCTATATATATATATATAAATGAGTATTTTTGTGGGTGCAAGAGATTAATTGGTCTCTCTTCGTCTTGGGGTCATTAGGAAAAAAAAGAAGGTGGGTGAGCATGAAATGAATAAAATAAAGTGCTGGATGCTGACGTGGCAGGGCAGAAAGGGCGGGAACTTTCCATATATGGTAACCAGGTGGATGGTGCTGTTTGTAGGCCGAGTCCATTTCTAGCGAAAAAAGATTCAGCAGAGCGTAAGGAAGAAAGGAGCGTTACTATTCCGATAATTACCGCTATGCCCCTACTCCCATATAAAAGAGGAAGAGATGGGGAGGGGCCCATTTGCCAACCACACGCCATCCTTTTTCTAGTACATTTGTCAGCTCCTTGTCCTCTTTCGTTGACGAAAATACCCCTGCTCTTAAATTGACACCGACTCTTGCTCCCTTTCCTTCATTTTTGTCCTCTAGTGAGGGCAAATCTGGTAAAGTGGGAGGTGTTTTCTTCCGCTTGAATTTCTAGGGGGGGTTGGAAATTTGGATTAGGTGGAAAAAAAATAAAGTTTCGCCAACTACTTTCTCCTTTTAAAAAGAAAGTTTTCATCTTTTTACAGTATTTCCAGTTTTTACTTTAGTTTAATATGTGCGTGATCTTCACTAATAATTATGATGATGCATTCAACATATATTTGAAGACTTGAAGTTCGAATGTATGTTGTTGTTTAATAAGTACGTGTATTAATGTTCTACTTGAAATACTTTGATAAATCTTTTCGTTTGACTTGGTGTAGTATTTATTACCTTCACTTAGCTTTTAGGTCTCGTCCGGTTAGCAAATTATGGGATTGAGAAATTATTTATTTATTTATTTATTATGTTTAGATACCAGAAAGAAAATAAAAGTGACTTTCAATGGAAAAAAAAAAAATTAGCGAAAAAAAATAGTTGCCTCCACCGACTCAAGGATTTACATTTCCACCTTAAGTATTCTGTTTTTCTTCTAATTTTATTAGCATTTTCAAACACTTTAAATAAAAATCGATAAAATTTACGATTGAAAAAAAAAAACAAAAAGCAATTTCTTTTTATTTTATTTTTTCCGCAAACCAAAACAAGGCATTAAAGTTGAACTCGAAAGACTTGGATCAAGTCTACAAAACACAATCCTTACAAAACATTCCTTCTAAAATTTTGGGTCAATTGATTTAATCTTTTTTTTTTTCTCCATTCAACTCGTTTTTATCAAAATCTAACTCTCATCAATATGCTACTCGTTTAGTTTAGTTGGTAGAGGTTTGTAGACGGCTCTCAATGGACATGCATGTCCTAAGAATGAACGTTTGAGCGAGTAGAAAAGAAACAATAAAGCTTAACAACTCAAAGGCTGAACCGAAATTCAAACTTAGTGTCACGTGTCATATTTTAATTAGCCGAAACAAACTCAATGACGTCAGCATCCGCATCCTCCCCGCTAATTAGGCCCCAAAAAACCGGCCACGTGATAGCGCGATTTCAGACGTGATTTAAACCGCTATATGTGTATCAATGTTATAAAAGAAAAGTTGGTCCATGTGAAACATACGACTTAGTCAAACAGCTATCAATTATATTTCAGCACAGACGAGCTCACACCATGTACTTAAAATTAAATCTAATTAAAAAAATATAATAATAGTATTTTGTACATGAATCGATGTCACAATTTTTTTCTAATAACATGACCTCATATATAATGATCAAATAAATTAGATACATTAATCATAATAGGAGTTCTTTACGGATCGGGAGAATACAGTTCGTAAATCCAAAAACTGATGTGACGGTTCTCTATTGGACGTACGTAGACTCACAATTTCCCTCTCTATTCATGAAACTTATCTGTAATCATAATTAAAGATAATTTGGATCCGGAATTAGAATTTTTTTTCTTCTATCCAGTACATTCTTCTAAATGAAATTGACAGCAAAGCCAATACGTCGAGTCAAGAAGACGTATAGCTGAGGACCAACCAACTGTGCAAACGTCCGTCCAATTGTACGGTGCTACGAGACTACAACTTTATTTTAATTTTAATTTAATTTAAGTAAATAAATTGATTAGTTTAGGATAAGGGGGTAGGTAAGTCAAAAGAGGCAATGGGTGGTCACTGTCACGTTCTGGTGGTGAGAGGACGGGTCCAGAAGAGAAGATCCGTCCGCTGACATGTCAGGTATTTCCCTGCCACGTGTATTTGATCTTTCAGCTTCTCCCTTTACACGTGCCAGGAGAGAGAAACATAGATTTGCCACTTGCCGAGATCGACACAGAGAGAGAGAGGAGGAGCAGGCACTTGTCCAAAGTGCCCGCCATATCGGCATTGGACCGGGTTTAGCTAGGTAGGTAGGAGCATTCTCATACCCAATTTCTAAACAATAACAATACGTCTACACAGACCGAGGGAGAACTGTAGTTTAAACCGCAGTACCACGTATCCTCCTCTCATTGATCGAACTTTGAACATCATGTTAATAGAAGGGCTGGATGTGAGTGGAGGCTGGCTTCCAGCCAATAAGGAGGGACACATGGCCGCGGTTTAAACCACAGTCCTAATAATACCAAATTTACAACCAAATATGATGTAAACTTTTACAACCGTCACGTGACAGTTATCAATTAATTCTCTTTTCCCATGTAAAGTGTTACAATTATATTTGGTATTCTATATCGAGGTCTCGTTTGGTTTACCGAAAGGAAAGGAAATATCTTCACTTAATTTTTTTTTCCTTTGGAAAAATTATAAATTTGAAAAAAAAAAAAATCGGTATTTGGAATGCCAAAAAAATTGAAAAAAAAAAGTGAATCTAGGATGAAAAGTGGATCCTTGAGATGGATAGGAGAAGAAACATTTCCTCCCCTCTCCTATTTTTCTTTTCTTTGAAAATTATTTTCCTTTTCTATTCATTTTCTTTGACATCCAAAGACACCGTAAATAAATGACTTTTCTTTTCCGAGATCATGATTATGCAATAGAGGAATGTAGGAATTCATTTTGTATATACTGGAGTTCAATTGGAACTCTATAATGGTTCCCTCGAATCTGAGAATTTCTACATAAGCTTCAATTGGAATCTCATTATGGTCCCAACTCATTTTTAGTGAGAATTTAGAGAGAAAAAACAATTTATGTCCCAAAATTCTTTTTTATTTGATTTATTATAAATTTGTGTCACAAGATTTAATTTTCAGTCCTATCAACCAAAATATTAGCGGGTCTCTACCTTTTATTATTTGATGTCTATTACATACATGACATTGACCCCATATTCCACCATATAGTTGAGCTATCTAAATTAATATCATCTGTTGTATAATAATCTATTAGTTAACAAAAATTAGTAATTTATAAATTATATCCTTGAATAAATTATTTCAGGTATATTTATTAATGATAATACATACTTCTAGGTAGTCAAAAAATTTCAAATTTAGTCTTATATATTCTTAAATACTATTTAGTACTAAAAACTATTTTATAATTATTTCATTTTTCTAATAATATTTTGTATGTTAGTTTTTGGTACTAACACAAACCTTTTCTTCCGTCTGCACTTCGGACTGGCAGTGATAAGTTCTTATTTAAATTAGAATCTCACGAAATCCTGGAATTCATGGAATTGAGAAATCGTGATACTGGAATCCCAGTTCAATGTATCTAATTGACATACTTTCAATTCAACGAACTCAGTTTCATCTCAACTTTGACTGGTTTGGGTTTGGATGTTGTTTTCCTTCACATTTCATTGTGAGGCCAACTTTTCCCTTCAAACATTAATGAACTTTTGAAGGTAAAGTTGGCATTGATTCCCAGTTCATGGAATTTACTCATTTTCATGATAGAATTCCTTTTCTTTTCCCATGGAATTGCAACACTTCCAAGTCGATACTGACACAAGTATATAAGTTTGCAATGTCACCTATCATTAAATTGGCATGACAAAGAAAATTATTTTTCGAAAACAGAATTTAAACAGGTAGCAAGAACAAGAAACTAACTGGTTCAAGATCAAGATGGCCACTGAGAATAAGCACAGCAATCTGCAAACGCTCCATCAGCTCTTAGCTCTTAGCGCTTCCATTACTGCAGAGAAGTCCTGATCGCTGAGGCCATGAGATTTCGCGACTTTGTACAGCTCGTTGGCTGCTGCTGCGACAGGAACAGGTTGAGAGACCGATTCTGCGAGGCCCAACGCGAGCCTCAAATCCTGCTTCGAAGGGTCCAAGTTCAGTTTGATCTTGCACAACCTGTTCTCAGGAGAAGGTTTAGAATCATACCGACCTTTTGCTGGTGCTTCAGAGGAAAAGCGGTCGGGTAACTGGCTTTAACCATAGATGGACCTTTCAGAGAAAACATTGGCGCGCTTATAGCCCCCTGTGAAACTACCTGCACAAATGATATTAATCATCTTCAACAATGAAATTAGGTAATGTGGTAAAAGAAAAAAATTGAAACATAGCCTGTAAGTTCTCAAAGCGAACCGACCTCAACAAGAACATTCGGGTCCAGGCCAACTTTCTCACTTAAAAGAAGCCCTTCAGAAAAAGAGGCCATCATACTGCAAATTCGGCAGAAACCATCAAAGGCTTCAATGACAAGGAGAGTAAAAACATTTCAAGAGTTTCGCATCAAGTTTTGAACTCATTTGCATTACTGACCTTCCCATAATCATGTTAACCACCAGTTTCATTGCTGCACCATTTCCAACCTCCCCAAGATAAAACCTCGACTGCAGGACATGTCGACAATCCAAAAATCTTATGAGTTCGAATGTCCTAGCTAGAAAGCAGGGGCATAACCTAAGGCAGGAGTATGATAAAACCCTGGCATATTCATTATTCAAACTCAGCTTGAAACCACAATTTGAGCAAGCCAGAGATTGCTGCGATTATATTTTCAAGTTCAGATACTCGAGCTAACGACCAGAAAAATTTATACTGCAGCAAAAAAGAAAGCCTCTCAATAGCAGCTCATTTAGGCTATGTTTGGTTGTGAATAATGTGAAGGAAAGAAGACGGAAATGGAATCCTACAGAAATCGCATCATGTTCCTTTCCGTCACTTTCTGCCAAATCAAACACAACCCTGGTAAATAAACCCCTCGGGTATACACCAATTCCTAATGGTTGTGCAGGCAATGCAAAGAAACATATCAACAGTCTGAATTTTAAGTACCGAACAAACAGTGTTCTTTACATCTCATATTTCTTAACTATGTATTCTGCATCATATTTCTTTTCATGCTTAAAACAGAAAAGAGGCACAAAAACTCAGCTTGCAAAAAAAAAAAAAAAAAAATCTCATAAAACTTATTGCCACCAAACCTACGAATTAGAGAGTTGGGAAGGAATCCGGTTGGACAACTGTACCTTCCCCATGATGTCTAAGAGTGGTGCCACTGTTTCATATAAAGTCGCATCACCTGAAAATTATAAATCCAGTAAGATTTAGCCCATGATATGCTGCATCTAGATTTATAAAAGATGCATGAGGATGACTAGAACTACTGATAGTTCAAAGAACAAGTTAACACAAGATAGACCAATATAGATTATCTACTTACAGACTAGCGAGACGTTTAGCAACCAGTGCATAAAGGTACCTGCTGTTAGAAATATCAGCTGCCCATCTTCTGCAGGCTTTTTGGAGCCCGAAACTGGAGCCTATTAAAAAAGGACTACAGATTGCAATCTAATTAAAATCATACTGGTACATTCTCATGTTAGTTATTAACAAGGAAACATGAAAATGAAACCATAGAAATAATTTGCTGTAAGATTTTGATAACAACAACAACAAAAAGGATCACCTCCAGAAACGATGCTCCTGTTTTAGTAATTTGTTTGCCAATCAACTTAGAGGTGGCAGCATCAACCGTAGAGACATCCACATACCTGTCATTATTCAACAAACAGAAATGAGCTCATGTAACAACATATATTAAAATGGTGCTTTGTCATAAGACCAGCCGAATATGATAAAAATCACGAAATCATAAAACTATGAGAGCATATACTAAAACATGGTTCCATGTTAATGAAAAAAATAACATGATCCGCAAAATATATGACAAACTCACCAATCATAAACCATCATGAAGATTTCTCCTGGGATTATGACTTTGGACTCTTGAAAATGAAGGCGAAGGCAATTCATGGTCCGCGTAAGATGAGCAATATAATGTTCAATTTTTGTGCTAACTAGTTGGAAATTTGTACAATTTTATAATTCAATATATCGAATGACGAAGACATTTCTGTTCACAAGTTATAACATCTAAAGCATGATTTATAACAAAGACCAAAGGATCATGTGATTATAGTGGTACATGTTGAGAGTAAATAAGGGACTTTAGTCCCACATCGGTTAGATGTAATATGAAGAGGGGTTGGACCCTCTATAAGTAGTAGGCAGTAGCCCTCAATAAAATTATCTGAGATATTAGACTCATTTCAATATGGTATCAGAGCCACAACTCTCTCTCTCTCTCTCTCTCCACAAAAAAAATATATATTTTTTCCCCCTTCCCCCCCCCCCAAGCCGCCGACCCCCCTCCAGCCTTCTCCAAGGCCACCGACCTCCCACTCCCTGCCCCCCCCCCCACTCCCTGCTGCCGCCTGCCCCCCCCCCCCCCCCCCCCACTCCAGGCCGCCGACCCCCCCCCCCCACTCCTGCCGACCCCGCCCCCCCTGCCCATCCAGCACCTGCCGACCCTCCCCCCCCCCTGTCGCCGCCCCTCCCCCCCCCCTGTCGCCGCCCCTCCCCCCCCCCCCCCAGCCGACCCCCCCCCCCCGGCCCCGCCCTTTTTAGGGCTACAGCCGCCCTTTTTAGGGTTTTCGCTGTTCTACAAAAAAAAAAAAAAAAAAAAAAACAGATTTCCTTCTCTTTAGAAGATCTCTGTTGTTGCCTTCGAGAATCAGTACCTTCTTTTTAGAAGCTCTACTACGAATACGAAATCTCTTTAGATTTTCGTATCTCAGAAACGTTATCTTTACAATCGTTTCTGCACGGCTGGTATACCTCTGGTTTGTCTCATGCAAGGAGGCACAACTAAGTTGGTTATCCTTGAGCCGTCCGAACGCGTTATCATGACGCGGTTCTAGTTGGTCGTATAAACTACGACATATCAGTGAGGGATCTCGTTTTGTTGTTTCCCCCGGTAGCTGACTAAGACGAAGACGACTCCAAAGAAGACGACTCCGGAAACAACACCTCACTGATTGCAGTTGAAGAAGTCATGGATTCCATCTATGGGAAGTTGACAGCAGAAGAAATGAAGGCCCTGGTCGAGGATCTCCTGACCAAGAGATTACCGGAGGCAACCCCACGTGTGACCCATACTGATGTGGATCCGTCACCGTACAAAATAAGGAAGTTGGACAAACTGGGGACGAAGTTGGAAGGCACGACCAACTACTTGAAATGGTCGCGGCAGGCGATGCGGACGCTGAAGGGACGTGGCTTGGTTGGTTATGTAGATGGCCACACCAAGGCCCATGTCGATCACTCCTCGAAGGAGTTTGCTGTATGGGACATTGTCAACAATGTCGTGGCTGGTTGGTTGACAGCCTCTTTGACCGACCAAGTGTCGAATAACGTTGAAGCAATGGAGGGAGCTGTTGATATCTGGAGAACGTTGAAAGACATGTACTCCGGTTCGGGTAACCCCATACGAGTCTTCCAACTGCAGGATGAGCTCGATAGGGTAATCCAAGACGATCGTACCATCTCTGGGTACGCTGCATTGTTGAAGAAGTATTGGTCTGATCTTGACCATTATGATCCTCTTGGCATGGAGGATGCTCAGGTTGAACCGGCCTTTGCAAAATATTTCCAAAAATTTCTGGATTATATCTCGCGGCAACGGATGATGAAGTTTTTGAAGGGACTCAACCCAGCGTTTGAGCAACGGCGGAATGTACTTCTCGCACAACCGACGCTGCCGATATTAGAAGACGCCATAGCTGCCATGGCACAAGAAGAAGCACGGTTGAAGCTGATGCCTACCAAGGGTATCTTCCAGGGGGAGCAGGCCGGAGTTGACACATCTGCTCTTGCCACTTTCACACAGCCTCCTTCTACGGGAGGCGTTTGCCACAACTGTGGTGACACAGGACATTACATCCGCTTTTGCCCAAAACCGACACGGACTCCCTCGAATGGTCGGGGTCGCGGTCGCGGTGGACGACGAGGTGGTCGAGGCAGCTACGGTGGTGGAAGGGGCACTTACTCTGGAGGCAACAAGGCGCATCTGGCGGATGAAGGTGGGGACAATCAGCTGGCGGACATCACTCCATTTGAGAGAGAAGTTCTCGAGAAGATGCGCGGCTCAAAACTTGGTTCTGGTGAAAGACAAGTCATTCCTGGGGCGCCGTCCACTACGGGAGATTACTGCACTTACTTCTCCCAAACCAGTGCCGGTATACCTCCGCGTGCTCTTGCATCTGTCTCTCAGCCAGCTTGGATTATGGACTCTGGGACATCTTGCCATGTCACGGGGTCCCGAGGAGAGTTCCGGGAATACTCTACTCTAACGCCGCCAGAAAGCATTCAGACTGCTGATGGTACCTCCAGGCCTGTTACGAGTAAAGGCACTGTTGATTGCACTCCTTCCATCACTCTATCTAATGTCTTACATGCTCCTTCCTTTCCTGACAATCTTATTTCCATTAGCGCCATTATCCTTGATCTAAACTGTATTGTTTCCTTTGATATTCCTAAGGTAACTTTTCAGGAGAAGGGAACGGGAAGACGACTGGGCACTGGCACATGGCATAAGGGTCTATGGTACTTGGACAGGAACGGTCTGGATAGAGCACTGGCATCTTTGGTTGCAGACGCCCAACCGGAAGTCCGAAGTCGAAGTGTCGAAGCCGAGCTGCTCCTCCACCATCAGCGTGTAGGACATTCTTCTTTTCCCGTTATTAGTCGACTGTATCCGTCCTTATATCAAAAAGCAAATAAAGAGTTGTTAGTTTGTGATGCTTGTGAGTTGGGAAAACATACCAGAAGCTCCTATGTGCATTCTGGACATCGATGTTCTGCTGCTTTTGATATGATTCATTCCGATGTGTGGGGCCCTTGTCCTACAAACGGGGTTAACGGTTATAGATGGTTTGTTACTTTTATTGACTGCTCTACCCGCGTAACGTGGGTCTACCTGCTGAAGAATAAAAGTGATGTTTTTGAGACATTTCAAAGCCTCCATCAACGGGTGAAGACACAGTATAATGCTCGTGTTAAATGTTTGCGGTCGGATAATGGGACGGAATATACCCATAAGAGGTTTGCTGCGTATTTATCCTCTCATGGTATACTCCATCAAACCTCTTGTGCATATACACCGGCTCAAAATGGTATTGCCGAACGAAAAAATAGGCACTTGCTGGAGGTAGCTCGGACGATGATGCTGGCTATGAATGTCCCTAAATTTTTGTGGGGGCAGGCTGTCTTGACAGCCTCTTATCTCATCAACAGGATGCCCTCTCAATTACTGGACTGGAAGACGCCTTTGGAAATGCTCACGGGGACAACTGCGTACACCGTTCCTCTGAAAGTATTTGGTTGCGTATGCTTCGTACACGATAACAGGCCTGGTGTTGGTAAGCTGGATCCTCGAGCACTTAAGTGTGTCTTTGTTGGGTACACCGGGACACAGAAGGGTTACGTATGCTGGAGCCCGGTTGAACGGAAGCTGTTTGTAAGCATGGACGTTACATTCAGAGAGCTGGAACCTTATTATGGTTCGGACGAAGGTTCTGCGTTTGAGAACACGCCTCACACAGCGGGTGTTAGACGTGAGGGAGAGGTAGTACACCCAAACGTAGTTGTCGGATCGGTACCTTATCCTGTCGTGACAAACTGGCAGAAAGGGGGAGAAAGCATCAATGATACTGATACGGAGGATGAAGAAGACAATACGTACATTACGCAGGGGGAGAAGCAGACAAGGGAAAAAGAGCTCCAAGTTTACAGAAGAAGACAGCAGAGGTCCAGTACTGTGCCGTACCCTGTGTCTATAGTGCCAAGTCCCTCGTCTACTCCTGTCCCGACTCCTGAAGATGTTACTCCCGCACCGGATCGCTCGGATTCGGAAGCGGATCTCTCCGATTCGGATGGTATGCTTTCTCCACCATCCATTGCTCCCTTAAGGAGGTCTTCTCGCATTAATGCGGGAAAGGCTCTTATTCGTTATAAAGATTATGAACATGATATCGCCAACTACCTATCTTATTCTAATATTTCTCCGACTTATCAAACATTCCTCACTTCGTTAGACTCCACTTCTTTACCTAAGAATTGGCAGGAAGCAAAGAAGGACCCAAGATGGAAAGCCGCAATGATGGAAGAACTTGGGGCACTAGAGAAAAATAAGACATAGGAACTGGTGCCATTACCTGAAGGGAAGAAAGCTGTGGGATGCAAATGGGTTTATACAGTGAAGGAGACACCAAAAGGAAAAGTTGAACGATACAAGGCGAGACTGGTTGCAAAAGGCTATACCCAGACATATGGTATCGACTATGATGAGACTTTTGCCCCAGTAGCGAAGATGAGTACCGTAAGAACACTGGTCTCCATTGCAGCAAACTATGGGTGGAAGCTACACCAGTTAGACGTAAAGAACGTATTTCTTCATGGAGACCTACAAGAAGAAGTATACATGGAGACTCCTCCGGGGTGCTACTCTGTGTCAGATTCAGGTGAAGGAACGTCACATGGAAAAGTGTGCAAACTGAAGAAGTCGCTGTACGGGCTGAAGCAATCTCCTCGAGCCTGGTTTGACAGATTCAGAAGGGCTGTTACTGGCATGGGGTACCATCAGACAAATGCAGATCATACTGTCTTCCTCCAGCATGCAAGGGGCCACATTACTATACTTGCTGTATATGTAGATGATATAGTGATCACAGGTGACGATGTAGTTGAGATCACTAAACTGAAGACGAAACTCGCCAAAGAGTTTGAGGTGAAGGACCTGGGAGAGATGAGATACTTTTTGGGTATCGAGGTGTGTGATGGTGAACAAGGAATTGTTCTCTCACAAAGGAAATATGCACTAGATCTGCTGAAGGAGACAGGAATGCTGGGATGCCGAGCAACAGTCACTCCAATTGACCAGAAGTGCAAGATGGGAGCAGAAGCAGGAAAGCCTGTTGATCGCGAAAGGTATCAAAGGCTAGTAGGCAGACTGATTTATCTAGGGCATACTCGCCCTGATATCTCATTTGCAGTAAGTGTTGTAAGCCGCTATATGCATGATCCAAGAACGGGTCATATGGATGCAGTATTTCAGATCCTAAGATATCTGAAAGGAACGCCGGGGAAAAGGACTGTGATTCAAGAAGAATGGATGCACAGATGTTGAGGGATACTGCGATGCAGACTGGGCAAGCTGCATAGACGACAGAAGGTCTACCACAGGGTACTGTGTTTTTGTAGGAGGAAACCTGATTTCATGGAGAAGCAAGAAACAGTCAGTGGTAGCACGGTCGACAGCTGAAGCAGAATACAGAGCAATGGCTCTAGGAGTATCAGAATTGCTATGGGTAAAGACGCTGCTGACAGAGTTGAAGCTAGACAAGGGGACACCATTGAGCCTTCTGAGCGATAGTCAAGCTGCGATAAGTATAGCGAACAATCCGGTTCAGCACGACAGAACGAAGCACATCGAGATCGATCGATTCTTCATCAAGGAAAAGCTGGAACAAGGGATACTGAAGATTGATTATGTTCGCTCAGAAGAACAAGTGGCAGACTGTCTGACTAAGGGTCTTAGTTCATTGAGTCTGTCAAAGCTATGTAACAAGATGGGGATGATTAATATCTATCGCCCATCTTGAGGGGGAGTGTTGAGAGTAAATAAGGGACTTTAGTCCCACATCGGTTAGATACTTAGATGTAATATGAAGAGGGGTTGGACCCTCTATAAGTAGTAGGCAGTAGCCCTCAATAAAATTATCTGAGATATTAGACTCATTTCAATAGTACATCCTGGTAAAAATTACAAGTAAAAATGGAATATTATTCATGTTTACGAACAATATCTAAGAAACATACTTTAGCAAACGTGAAGATGACAATATCATTTAAGAATACTTCTAATGCCAGAACGCACATCTTCTTCAAGACTAATGGATGCACGAAAAGCTATTACATCCATATGGAATGCATGCCTTGGTGCTAACTAGTAGGGACAGTATTTTAAGTGTGTTGACATTAAAGGCCAGGCCTACCTTAGGGACAAATTTACTCATGAATGGAGTCAGTTAGTTACTTTAGATTGACATATGGTTGCCCTTAGTTACCACTAATAGTGATGACTGAATTATATTTAAGAAGTACTACCTCGGTAGAAAAACCAGATGAAAATTTATCTTTCAATGCATAAGAAGAAACTAATACCCCTTTCCTGGACCCATTCCTTCAGCTGCACCATTTGTACCACATGCAACAGCAACCTGTGAATGAAAATATTGTTATATTTTAGACGGTAATAAAAGATTCAAAGCTAATGTATCAGCTTGATATATCAATGTTTGAACCTTACTATCAACTGTGCATGAAAACATTGTCATCATAAAACAGTAATAAAAGGTTAAAAGCACGTCTCAAACGTAATATACATACTGCACTTTCAGGGTCAGCAAGCATTGCAAATGTAATGTTGCAAGATGAGGCAACTTCCGCTGGCGAAGGTTGATATCTGCAGACAAACAACATCAGCTTCTACTATTAGATAAGCACATTAGATGATATCATCCGACTACGCAAAGGTACAAAAAAAGTATTAGGGCTTTGCACTCTGGAAATTTGAAACATCTGCACAGACTCTACAGAAAATATGAAGCCCGAAATATTGACCTGTTGGGCATAAGCTAGATGCTTCTATCTACCATAAGCCTACTTTCTGAAAAATATCTTGATAGTCAAACCCACTTTCATAACTCAAAACCATAAATAGTGTTACTTTCTAAAATAAGCAAAAAAGATGTATAGAAGATTGATATGTGCTGGTATGGAATAGTTACAGATGTGATTGATGCAACATACTTTGCACCAAGGTCAATGAGCTGATCACACTTGCTCTTGGTTCTATTCCAAACTGTAACATCACATCTGCAATAGAAAACAAAGTAACACACCATGAGCACACTTGAGCTCGGAATGACAATAGGTAACTTCCAAATCGACTAGTGCACTACTGGTGCTTAGATACAGAAGCTACCAGACTAGTTTAAATGCCTCTCCTGATTGAGTAATAACAAATTAAGTTACTTGTGATAAATGGTGATAGAAATATGCAACATCTATCTTGCAAATTCAATCTAGTACTTGGACAAAAGCAGCACTGGTCATCCTCGTACAAGATATTTTCAAAATAATCATAAAAATATAAATGATGGAATGAAGGGTCTCGTTTTGAATTAACCAGATGGTCCTTCGCGTTACATGGAAAATCATCTTACAACTCTTTCCTCCCAACTCGGACCCCTCACAACCCCACCCCACCTTCCCTCCCCTCCTGCTCACCTCAAGCCATACACCACAATGATCACACACACGCTCCTGACATCCTGCATTGAGAAACCACTGGAAGTCTTTTGATGGAAGTTAAACTATTATCCGGTAGTCTCCTTTACTGATTATGATGACATTTCACCACCATCAAATTATTGGCACCGGTTTCACTATCCAAATTTCACTTGCCCAGCCCATTGTTGAGAGTAATTGGTTCCCTTTTGGTAAGAACAATACTTATTTCCTGAGCCTTACATAAATTTTAAATAGGTATAGTTTCATAACCCCTGAGTCTTGGCTTAAAAGCCGTTCCTTCGTTGAATTATAAATGAAGATTATTCAAGGTCCATGTGGGAAAACGAATATCACGTTATAGATAATACTGAGATGCGGGTACTCCGACTAGGAAGGCATAACCGTACCGGGTTATGTACTCCTTGGGTACTTCTAGGTACTTACTTACCGCGGAAGTACCCAAAAGTTTATTTATTTGTATTTTTAATTTTAGTTTTGGATAGTTCGTGGTTAATTCCTATACAAGTCCATGCATATTTTTTTTTAATATATCTTTGGTATTTATTTATTTTTGAAATCAAGTTTCTAATTCTAAAAGTACATAGTTTTAGACTAATTGGGGTATATATATATTTATATATATATTTATATATATATATATATAGAGAGAGAGAGAGAGAGAGAGAGGGACACTGTGGTTTTTAGTTTTGATCCGCGTCCTATATATATATATATATATAGAGAGAGAGAGAGAGAGAGAGAGATAGAGAGAGAGAGAGGAACACTGTGGTTTTTAGAAATTGGGGTATCGACGTTCCGGTATGTACTTATATTGGTACCTATTTCATAGTTGAGATGTCATGCATCCCGATCATGCTGGTGTTGAGCGCGTGCGGAAGCGTTTGCCAATCCACCTGACCAAAACTAACTCCCGTCTAACGGACACAAGGCACAAGATGAAGACAAGTATATGACGGTGACGTACATCACCTGGACAAATTCCAACATTTAATAACTCATATGAAACTACAAGATTGACAGAACTCACGTTGAACCCTTTATCCTAATAGGTTCAACCCCCTCACCACTAGCAATTTCCCTAACCGAAGTTGACGACTCCTCGATTAGATCTTCTTCTTCCTTCTGTCTTGAATGGCGAAGTTCTAAGAGCAAAGTACGGGCTTTCTCTGTCTTGAATGGCGAAGTTCTAAGAGCAAAGTACGGACTTTCTCTTAGATTTTCTTGTGGACAAGCACCCCGAATCTCCATTTTTGTGCTTTGTGCTTATTCTTTGTGCCTCCACCCTCACCCCATATATATAGGATGAGAAAATCATATTTTAGGTCATAATATGGTTTCTTAATTAGGAAGCCCTCAAATAAGAATCCTATTACACCTAAAATAATCCATCAATTATTCTATTTTAGATCATAATAGGATTTCCTAAAATAAGAATCTTGTTATATCTAAAATAGCACAACACCAATTATGGACATCCAAATATAATCAAATCAAATCAAATATTTAATTAGATTTGGATTCCACAAGTATGTTGTTACCAAATCCAGCAGCTGGGTACCATTCTAATGGCTGCATACCACACACTGAACTGCATTAAAAGGGTTGCAATGTAAATATAGACGTTAGTATATCTAGAAAAATGATGACAAAGGATAACGGCAGATAGAATAAACTAAGAATATGCTTATCATCCAGCAATAACGTGCCATGCCATCATAAAAACCAAACTGTGTCTATGTCTACATCTCTCAATTGTCACATTTAGTTGCATCGTTTCAAACTAAGCCCCATCCATAAGAATTCTTGTCTCGTCTTCAAAGATGACGATGGTAGAAGTTCTTGAAAAAGGACCAATGTATTATGCGTGCTTCTAGTAGATCATGACTTTCTTCATATATGTTATTAGTAGTTTCCCAACAATGGTTTTTGTAAAGTATAAAGGGATGTAGAAGTACAAGGAGGTATAACCGGTTTACCGGTTGGCTCCTTATACTCGTACAGTTTCAACATGAAATCAGCACAAAATCATTAATCATGATATAGAGTTCTGCAAGGCGAATAGGAAACAAATTGTAAGTACCCGGCCTTTAAAAGGTTTAGTGCCATCGGAGAACCCATAATTCCAAGACCTAAAAATCCAACACGCGCTGGGAGTCCATCATCCCCTGGCAAAGTTGAAATACACAAGTGTAAGCAAGTAATCAAAATAAATAAGACTTGGATACTCAGTCTGCTTACTTGACATGCTAAAACGCAAGGATTTTTCTCTTTGAGGAAACACCAAGGGCATGAGTTAAGTAAACTACATGCACCATTACCGTATTTATGAGTTACATAACATGCAGTACATGTCTAGCATAATATATTTACATAATATATTTAGATAGGTAGGCACTGATGAGATTAGCATGCAAAAAACTACTAAGGAAAGCTATTAATAGGAAAAGCACTAAAAAACTAAGGATTGGTGGAAGGTGAGGGGAAAGAAATAAGAAAATTGGAAGTGTTTCATTAACTCTTCTTTCCTTTCCTTTCTTGGTAACCAAAACACAGCCCAAGAATCATCTCCTCCAGTTGCATAATCTTAAAACTATTTTCATTAATTATTATCCCCAAACGAAGCAACCTCTAACTTATATCTCCACCTGATCTTTTAGTTTGTTCTCCAACTTGTTTTCATTTTGTCTTAGGTGTTGTTTGTTTGCACCTCCGAAATCTGAAAAGGAGAAAGGTCCGGACTTGAGAGCAAGGTTCTATACGGCGGTAGGCGGGTGCACGGCGGAGAGAGTACGCCTACCGCCTAGGCTGCCTAGGCCGCCTAGGCGGTTGATAAATTTTGGATTTTTTTTACTATTTTACCACCGTTTTTTTTTTTTTTTTTTTTTGCATAATATGCATATTTTAAGGATGTTCCATGCATATCTAAGTTGTAGAACGAAGATTTAGAAGTTTTAGTTTTGTAAAAGTGAACCATAGGCCCGTAATGCTTGCAAAATCTTTTGGCCAAAACATCTTGTTAGGTATTGCTCCGCCTAGACGCCCGCCTATGCCGCCAATGTTCCATTAGCCGTCTACTCCACCGCCTACCGCAAAGACGGTGTGGAGAGTGACCGCCTCAACTGCCATTTAGAACACTGCTTCACAGGCATTAAATGTTGTTTGGTTGTCAACAAATTCAAAGGCTACCAAAAATTTCTTCCCGCTTCTGTCCTATTATCTTTATAAATTTTCTTCAATAAGAAATAAGGGTATAACGATCTAAGTAATAGTTAATTCAATGTTGCGGTAAATTGTGCAAACGATGTTCATTCTATTCACACTCATACAGAATCTTACGTGACAAAACAAACAGCACCATAGTCGAACCTTTGTTCTGTTCCCAAACTAGGTCTATTCGAGACGCATCGAAAATTTGATTTGGAGCACATTTTACACCAACTACAACAAGCATCATGAATCATTCTAATCCTATATATCTACTAATTAATTATTTATTTATTATTCGTGAAAGACTAAACTCTGATATTGCTGATTTGAACAAATTGATGAAAATTGTACAATAAATATAATATAATATTGATGGGGGGTGGGTACCTTTGGTTGAGGAGGAGGAGGAGTTGGAGGCGGCGGCTTTAGTGGAAAAAGAAGAGGAGCGAGAACTGGTTATAGTAGGCTTCGGCCTTGCGAGTGTGGTGAGAGAAGCAGCAGTGGAAACTTTCCATGGGAGGAAGCTGGTGGCCATCGCCATGGCCACTTCTTGTTGGACGAGAATTTTGTTGGGCGACAACAAGAGCTGCTTTGCCATCTGGATTGGTTGGTTGGGGATAAGGAGATCCTTTTTAGTTGAGGACACCAACCAATGGTCCGTGTCCGTCTTTGCTACGTGCGTTATCAAATTCAAATTTCAATTTGTAGTACACAATTTGGTAATCAGTCTCGCTGTATGGCTAGCTTAGTACTAGCTCACTGCTATCAAATATCGATGTGGTAGAGAGAGGTAACCAAAGTTTATAGATTTAGCTGGTTAACAGCTTTTGAAAAATATTATTTAAACTGGAAATTGCTGAGAAATCCAATTTCGGGGTGGGCTTTTATGAAATGCCCACCCGTTGGATGAGTTTTATGAAATACCCAGAATTATGTATTTTCACGTTAAATATTTCAAGATTTCCTTTTAGATGCCACCCGCTGGAAACTGCTATTTTTATAATACCGAAACTACCCCTCCGCGCGAATTGGTCATCTATATGTATTTGAATTCAAAAAACTCAGATCTGGATTGCGATTTTCGTCTTCTTCTTTTTCACGGGAAATCTGAATTCCATTGCTCTCATCTTCAGCAGAGATCGCAAAGATTGTTCGTAGTTCGGTGTGCTTTTCTTCAGTCGAACTCAGATCATCGCTCGTCATCATCATCACCATCATCATCATCTTCATCGTGGAGACATTTGAAGTTTTCCGACGATTAGGTCAATTGTGGAGAGAAGATCTTTCTTCTACTTTTCCATAAGAATAATCATCGTTTTGAAAGAAGAATGAAACTCTTTATTCCTGACAAAAATTTTCTAAAAAAAAATATATTCTTCGTGTTTAAACCACGGAGAATGACCATTCTCCACCACGGAGAATGACCATTCTCCGTACTAAAATGACGGAGAATGACTATTCTCCTTTTTAAAAACAACGGAGAATGGTATTCTTCGTGTTAAAAACCACGGAGAATGACAATTTTCTATGGGTTTTAACACGGAGAATACCATTCTCCGTGGTAAAGTGACGGAGAATGGCCATTCTCCGTCATTTTAGTACGGAGAATAGCTATTCTCCGTGGTTTTAACACGGAGAATGGTCATTCTCCATCTTTTTCAATACGGAGAATGACCATTCTCCTCCATGTTAACACGAGATTGGTCATTCTCCGTGTTAATATCACGGAGAATGACCATTCTCCGTTGTAAAAAATGACGGAGAATGTCCATTCTCCATGTAAAGATCACGGAGAATGATTATTATCCGTGTTAATATCACGGAGAATGCCATTCTCCGTGGTAAAGTGACGGAGAATGGCCATTCTCCGTCATTTTAGTACGGAGAATAGCTATATATTCTCCGTGGTTTTAACACGGAGAATGGTCATTCACCGTCTTTTTCAATACGGAGAATGACCATTCTCCTCCATGTTAACACGAGATTGGTCATTCTCCGTGTTAATATCACGGAGAATGATCATTCTCCGTGTCGAAAAAGACGGAGAATGGCCATTCTCCGTTGTAAAAATGACGGAGAATGTCCATTCTCCGTGTAAAGATCACGGAGAATGATTATTATCCGTGTTAATATCACGGAGAATGACCATTTTCCGTGATTTTACCACGGAGAATGGCAATTCTCCGTGGTTTTGACACGGATAATGACCATTCTCCGTCATTTAGTACGGAGAATGGCTATTCTCCGTCATTTAGTACGGAGAATGACTATTCTCCTGCGTTTTAACACTAGAAATGGCCATTCTCCGTGATTTTACCACGGAGAATGGCGAGTTGAAAGTTTGGAAAGCCATAACTTTTGACTGGGAGATCGAAACGAGGTCCAGTTTGTCGCAAAACGAGCGTATTTTCGAAGAGCCTGAAAGTAACCGATTCTCCGTTAGACGGACTTTCGAAATTTCAGAATCGCAATAAAATGATGTTTTGACCTCCGTAGGGCTGCAAACGAGCCAAGCCGAGCCAAGCTTTTGTAAGCTTGAGCTTGGCTTGACTAGAATTAATCGAGCTCAAGCTCGAGCTTGATAAATTTTTTATTTTTGAGCTTGAGCTTGGCTCGAGCTTGTTTATAAGCTTGAGCTTGGCTTGGTTTGAGCTCGAGCTTGGCTTGATAAGCAAGCTTGATTCAAGCTTGATAAACAAGCTTGATAAGCTCAAAATAAAGCTTGTTAAGCTTGTTTTCAAGTTTCAAGCTCAAAATAAATAAATTGATTTCAAGCTTAACGAGCTCGATTTCAATTTAGTTAGGTTTGAATTCAAGTACCTGTAATATTAACAATTTATTTATAAAAATTTAATTAAAAAAGTTCCTTAATATCAATTATTAAAGGACATATAAATGTATAATGCACAAAAATATACATATATTTAGAATTCAACAGAGTACAAACGAGCCTCTAAACAAGCTCCTAAACGAGCCTCTAAACGAGCCAGCTCGCAAGCTCATCAACGAGCCAGCTCGTGAGCTCAAACGAGCCGAGTACTTCTAAGCTTGAGCTTGGCTCGTTTATTAAACGAACTCGAAAATGAAGCTTGAGCGCAGCTTGTTTACTAAACGAACCAAGCTCAAACGAGCTTTTTTCGAGCCGAGCTTCGAGCAGCTCGCAAACGGCTTGGCTCATTTGCAGCCCTAGACCTCCGTTTTGACATGGAAAGATTTTGGAGAAGAAAACCTAGATTCGAAAGTGAGCAGCGTATCGAAGAAGAGGAAGAATAGAAAGTGAGCAGCGTAACGAAGAAGATGAAGAATCGAAATCTTTTTTTTTTGAAGAGTATGTTTCGCGGGTGCTTTGAATAAATTAGAAGGGTAAAAGGGTCATTTGAAAACCGCTTTGGATAAGTTTCTCTAATTCTGGGCACGCGATGAAAGTTTTTTTAACGGTGGATTTTTCATGAAACTTTTTTAGTTTTTTGGCATTTCATAAATTTTCCCTTCTTTAAACATTTCTCTTATGTTAATTGGCTCCCAAAATTTTTGGGTGGTGACACCTTCCATTATGTGGCATCTGACATCAAAAGTGACATGGCAGCTAACATGTCATATTTTAACCTAAAAATTTAATTATCCAAAAAAATTATTGTTAATGTTAATGCTAATGCTAATGCTAATTTAAATTTCATGTTAATATTAATGTTAATGTTAAAATTAATATTAATGCTAATTAATGTTAATATTAATATTTATGTTAATTTGAAGTTAATACTAATGTTAATGTTAATGGGGTAAAGTGCATTTAAACCCTCCTTAGATGTTACGAAAACGCAATTAAAGACCCCCTGATTTGAAAAATCCAAAAGATTATGAAAATGCTCAAATCACCCCCTAATCTAACTTTTCTGTTAACGGGTGTTAAAATGGGGTTGTGTTGACCATTTTACCCCTGGGCTATTTAAAATTATTTTAATAAATATTAACTTGTAAAAAACGGTTACGCAAAAATACTTGTTAAAAAGTGGATAAATATTAACAAAGGGAAATTTTAAAATTATTTTAATAATTATTAACTTGTTAAAAACGGTTAGTTCCGTCAAAAAAGTGGATAAATATTATTTAAAATTATTTTGTCATAAATTATTTTTTATTTAACAAATATATAAATATTTTTGGGAAAAACAAAACTGATAAATACAAAAAAAAATCAATTCTTAAAAAATAGAAATGATGAAAAACTGGAAAAAAAATACCAAATAAAAAACAAAAAAAATACTATTAAAATATGAAAATAATAAAAAATAGACAAAATATTCCAAAAAACCAAAAAATGAGGATAAATCTTAAACAATGAAAAAAGACAAAAACAAAAACTATACAAATTTGAAAATAAAAGTCACTCATAAAAAACTAGAAAAAGATTATTAAAAAGATGAAAAAAAAAATTATGAAATAAGAACTAAAAAAATGGAAACAAAAAACAAAATATTAAAAAGATTATTAAAAATAACCTCCCGTTCTTAAAAAAATATAATTCTCATGCTTGACGTCATTTTCGAAAATAAATGTTTATAATCTAAATAGTAGGTTTTCATCTTAAATTTTTTCTGGAAACAATTTTTTTAACAAATGTCCGGTTAGTCCTGAACTATCCAGCCATTTAACTTAGAGCATGTTTGGTAAACCGTATTTGGAGCTAGATAACTGTAACTAATATTATATTATTTAATATTTTATAATAATTTTAATCTTAATTAATAATTATAATCTTAGTTAATAATTTATTAATTACAATTTTATTATAATATTAATTAATCATAATTATAATTATAGTTAATAATTTATATATTATAATAATTTTAATTAATAATTTAGTAATCATCATTATAATCATCATTATAGTCTTACTTAATAATTTATTAGTCATGACTATTATCGTAATTATTTATTTATTAATTCTAACTAAATTGTAAATCTTGGTACAATTTTATTTTCATCACATGTATTCCTTAAACAAATAACTTAAATATTACTAAACGTGTCAAAATCCAAAAATAAATTGCAAAACATGTATGTCGAAGCATGGTCCGGGTTCAGTGGCTGCCACCGCCGTTGTCGATTCTCTAGGAATAGGCTGTAAACCTTGGCCTCGGTGCTCCTTTAATTCTTTCATTAAATTCCACATTAGAATTTGATAATGTTCTGAAAGTTTCTCATCCTCCTTGCACTCCCGTAGAATCATCTTCCAGGATTTGTTGGTGTCAATAAAGTTTCAATGGGCTAATTAATCCACAATAGCAATAAATTGTTCTTCCATAATTTTTATTTGGACGTCTTGAGAAAAAAAAGGAATAAGTAAAAAAAGTTTCAAACATTAAATGAGAGCAAATAAGTAAAAAAAAAAAAAAGGGAATATAAAAAAAATTTGCAGTTGGATTTGAGATCTGTAGGTAAGAAAAAGCTTCAATACATTAAATGAGAGCAAATAAGTAAAAAAAAAAAAAGAATATAAAAAAAATTAAATATTATTTTTCCTTCCAACCTACCGGTCAAAAAATAGAAAATATAAAGCTTAGGTTTTATGTTTAAAACAAACATTCTTATATATAGAGAATGAAAGAGAGCCAGCAGCCACAATGTAACCGTTAGCATTAGGGTTATTTTGGGGAGTGCACATTTTTTTAATCCAAAATATGGGCTCTAACGGCTAGTTCTAACGTCATTTTGACGGAAAGGGGCATTCCGAGCAAAAACGGTTTTGCGGGAGGTGCAAACTGCTTAAGTTTTCTAAAAGGTCTTATTTTGCGAACGAGGCAACTCTAAGGAGGGTTTAAATGCACTTTACCCATGTTAATGCTAATTTTAATTTAATGTTAATATTAATTTTATTGTTAATGTTAAAGTTAATATTAATGTTAATTCTAATATTAATGTTAATTTAAATTTTAATATTAATGTTAACCAGCTAAACCTGTAAGCTTGGTTACCTCTTTCCGCCACATCAGCATTTGCTAGTAGTGAGCTAGTACTAAGCTAGCCATAGAGTAATTTCGTTTGGTAATGTCTGTAAACATTTTTTGACTGTTGATGTCGGTAAATATTTGTATACTTTTGAACTGCCAAAATTTTAACGGTCTTCTATCATTATATATTTAGAATTGTCAAAATTTTAACATCCTTTGAAAGTCGGGATCTTTAAAAAAAAAAGATTGGCAAATTTTTTGCTTTACTGATTATGTGTAGGGTTGCAGAAAATGGTGACAACTACTAACATTTTGTGCTGTTCTTTTAACATTTTACTTTTTGTGATATGGTTGCTTGATCCAAACCAGGAATGTCTTGGGCTGGGCTGGGCTAAGCTAAGCTAATCTACAGATAGGGTTTTGTTTAGGTTGAAGGGCTCCAGCCCAGTCTGTGAGAAAAAAAGAAGGAAAAAGTGACTTTTGCGTGCAGTCTTATTTAAAATCCTGCCTAAATAAAGCCAACAAACTTTTTTAGTCATAAAATAGCATCCTAACAAATTAGGATTCACCTACTTGGAAACCATCATAGCTAACAAACTCAATTGCTGGGATTGGTCCACTAATCAATACTTTGACCAGTATTTTAAAAATAGGACCGGACCGGCCGGTTGAATCAGTCAACCCGTGAACGAGTGCCGGTTAGACAACTGGACCGTCTGATCCGGTTGGATTTTAAATCGATTTGAATCTGACTTTTCCAATTCAATTTTTTTTGTTAGCTTTTGACTTTTTGTTTGGACTTTACATGCAATAAAAATTAATATGTATGATTCTTGACTATTTTTAGCATAAGTAGTATATGTGTAGTTGTTTGCTATGCAATATTTCAAATAAATTTATAAGTCTATAAAACTCGTTCAACCCGGATCAAACCATTGGTTGAACTGATTTGACCCAACACAGTCCTCACCGGATCGATCTCCGGTCTGATTTTTAAAACGTTGACTTTGACACTTCCAAATTAAATAAATCACAAAAGATAAACCCTTAAATGTTTATCTAAAATATTATACTTAAAGAAAAACACGATGACATTATACAATTTTACAATTATCTTCCCATTCTTTATTTAATCAGTGTTTTAAAAATTCGCTTAAAGATCGATCGGCTCAACCACTGGATTAATCTAAATGGTCCAAGTTCAATTCCTTATTGTCATTGATTTTTACAATATATATATATATATATATATATATATATATATATATATATAACTAGTTTTTGAAATAAATAATAGGTCAACATTGATCTGAAAAGAGAAAACTAACCGTTCACGTATCAATCGGTTGAACCGACTGGTATGATCTTGTTTTTAAAACATAGTTCCAAATGATATCATATATCTTTGTAAGCCAATAATAAAATAAATAAATAAATAAGCGGACACTTTAAATTATCCGATTTTTCCATTAAATAAATTAATTAGCGCTCACTTTTTCCACAACAAGTATGTTGTAAATTTCTGTATTAGGGTGCAATTCGGACCGGTTAGGTCGAACTTGAGGTCAAACCGAGCTCAATCCGATGAATCATAAGTCTAATCCGAGCGCAAGCTCGACCTGACCATGGGTTCAGCACATGAAACCAAGACCAAGTCCGGAGGATCAGATTTGACTTGTGTTGAACTCATGTTGGGTCGGATCCAGTGGCGGATCCACTTGGGAGGGATTGGGGGGCGGGGCCCCCAATGATTTTTGTTTAATACATTATTACAATAAAAAAAAATTTTGAAACGTTATCTCCAAACCCCTTTATAATTGTGCCCCCAGTGAATTATTATCGTGGATCCGCTAGTGGTCGGGACCGTCGGGTTATTGGGCTCTAATATAATATTTAAAATAATTTTAAACAAAAGTAATATTAAACACATAATCAAATAACAATTAAGTCTTGATCAATACAAAATACAAACTGAAATAAGATTTAAGATAAGAACTTGAAGAACTTTGGTGGAGAAAGGATTTAAAAAATTTATTTTAAAATTATATATATATATATATATATATATATATATATATATATATATATATATATATATATATATATATATAAAGTCGGGTTCTTCGAACAACCCAACACATGAGCCCGAGTCCAACCCATTTTTTGATCGTTCAAATATTTTTAACCCGAATTCGAGTATCTTCAACCATAATCCAGCTCATTAACGGATTTATCCGATCGTACTCCGATTTAGTCCGTCAGAGTTGTACCTCTGCTAATGTATCTTTTATAGGTTTCCAAAATTCGACAGACTATGATACTACAAACTTGTTCTGCAAGAAAATCCTAATGTGTTGCAACAATTGTTGACAATGCTTGATTTGTTTTTTTGTTTTTTTGTTTTTTGGGTTCAATTAGCCCTTAATGGAGGGAAAATAACATTCAGGGTATTTGGACTGACACGATCGAGTAGTGTTTCTTGTCCTTAACCCCTCGAACTATTGCTCATAAGATTAAGATGTTTGATTCATATGGCTCATAATTCTAATGATGTCCTCCCATAGACTACCTCTCAACCGTCTATCATTATGACCATACACCACCCCGAAGACAACTTCTAATCCTCCCTTGTTTGATAAGTTGAGGACTATCAGTTGTTCCGAGGAGTATCGGACCCTTCCCTTCCATTCTCGGCCATCCCACATAACCCAAATCCGTGCTGCCCAGCCTGGATTAAGGTTGTGGACTGCCTCCCAGTTAGCAGGAGTCCTCTGCTTAAGTCTGACTAGAGATTTGATTTTGCTCTCTAAAATCGCCACAATCGAGCTCTTTGTGCTCCGAATAATTTGTTGAACTTCCTTCCACCTTCCCACCGAGTTTGCCCCCTTATGTTCCACGTTAGTATTGTCATTGGAGATTTGCGTACCTGTCTTCCGTGTTGGGTTTTGGTCTTTTTCAAAGTGAATTTTAGTCCCACATCGGCTAGACCAAAGGACTTGTATCTCTATATATTAGCTTTGCTAGTTTAGAGATGCATATGTGGTGTGGAGGTGCACATGGGTGTGCCATGTGGGGTTATTTTTCTAATGGAAAAAAGGCTAAATCAACAATTGAAAGCATTCATGCTTTTTGCTCTTGGAAAATTTATTTCCATGGGAGCTAAGCCCCGTAGGGGCTTAGCGACTCGGACTCGGGCTCATGGGCTCATGAGACGTAATGTGGCATTTTGTTGGCGCACTTTGCACAATGTGTGCAGTGCGCACAGTGTGCGCAGCTCAGTGCGCGCTCTGTCGCACGGAGTGCAGGGTGTGCGCAGTTGGCGCAACTTGCAGCAGAACGTGCGTTTGCACGTTCTGGGCGGTTGCTACATGTTCGGGGTGGTTTTTACCATGACCCTAACTTTGTGACAACCGAGCAGTTGCTGCAGGGCCTATATAAGGCATCCTCTCTCTCACAAGGCTACATATATACAAGTAATAGAAGCCACCACAGAAAGTTTACGAAGTGTTTTTTAACACAAGTAAACAGAGAATTCAGAAGTGTTCTTTAACACAGTTCTGATCGGAATTTTCTTGCAAATTCCAGCAGCCTTAGAGAGAGAGGAAAGGCGCCGCACCAGCATTGCTTTTGCACGAGAGTTCGTGTCCATCCGAGGAGTCAGAAGAGCAGGAGTGTTCCAAGTTCTCCGACGAACTTGCTGGTTCCTGGAAGCTGTTCGTGTAGGGCGAATAAAGCTTTGAGCAACGGTGATTATTCACCCTAGCAGGAGATCTTTCATCTTTCGCCAGTCACCTTCTTCATTGCTGCCAGTAATTCTAATTGTATCTTCTTTTTAGAAGTACTACGATCGATTGCTGTTGATTACGAAATCTTTTTAGATTCTCGTAATTCAAGATCACCTTCCTTGAAGTGTTGATTTGAAACATTGTCTTTACAATCGTTTCATATTCTCAAATTTTCCATCGAAAAAAATTGTGGCCCGGCACTAACATTCTCAAAGCTTTATTGCTACGATGGAAAACGTTAATGCTTCACTCCTCAATACTGACTTTTGTAAGTTAGAAAAGTTTGATGGAGAGCATTATCAAGTCTGGAAGAGGAAGGTTTATCTCATTCTTCAACTCAGAGACGTTGATCACGTGCTTCTTGATGAGGAACCTACCGTTCCAGATACTGGGTCTGCTGCCGCAATCACTGCGGCTACTAAACTTCAGGCCAAGTGGAGAAGAGAAAATAGCATTTGCAGGCTGCTTATCCTGAATGCTATGGAGGATTCCCTAGTAGAATCCTACAGTAAGAAACAATTGCCAGAGACATATGGGAGTCTCTGGAGAAACTGTACGAAGAAGACAAAAACAGGAGCAAGATATTTGTGGTTGAAAAATATCACAAATGGCTCTTTGAGGACGAGAAGTCCATGTTGCCGCAGGTAAAGGAATTTCTGAAACTGTGACAAAAGTTGGAAGACGAGGCGATGTCCCTCCCCGATAAGTTTGTTGTTGGAGGGATTGTCTCAAAGCTCCCCGCTAGGTGGAGTAAGTTCTATGCAAACTTGCATAGGAAGAAGCTTGAGATCAGTCTTGAAGATCTCTTGCAGAAAATTTATGTTGAGGACCAGATGCGGACTCAACTAAAGGTGGACACACTGTCCAAGCAATTGGCTAACGCCAATCTGGTTCATACCAAGGAACCAAGGGAAAAGCAGGTGGCTTCCCACAGCAAGAAGAAGGACCCTAACAATTTGAACGTGAAGGGGACTTCCTTCAAGCGAAAGAAGGCAAAGTCTCAGAAGCCTTGTTTCAAGTGTGGCAAGAAGGGCCACTTCAAAAGTGAATGCAAAGCAAAGACCAAGCAATCAGAGCAAGGAGAGCCTAGTAAGGTATCTATGATCACTGACGTTGTTGCTATGATTGTGCAGGTTGATGCGGTAAGGACTGACTCTGACTGGTGGATAGACACTGGAGCCTCCTGCCATGTCTGCTCCAGTAAGGAGTGGTTCACCACCTACACACCTACTTCTGAAGTGGTTATGATGGCGAACCAGGCACAAGCTGAAGTGCTCGGGATCGGGACGGTGGTGTTGAAGCTGACTTCGGAGAAGTCTCTGACGCTTCAAGGCGTGAAGCACGTACCTGCTATCGCCAAGAACCTGATCTCAGGAGGCCTACTCTGCAACGCAGGCCTCAGGATGGACATCAATGCTAGCCAGATGGTGATGTCTATCAAGGAAACATATTTCAGAAAAGCTTTTTATACTGAAGGAATGTTCAAAATTCAGCTTGTAAATCAGTCCAATGTAATTAATGTGATTAATGAAATCACTCATTCTGCTTATACTCTTGAGTTGTGGCATAATAGGCTAGGACATGTTCATTGTAAACGAATAAACAGAATGTTTAGTCTAGGACTTATCTCCAAGTGTGGGGGTAAGGTAGAGAAATGTGAAGTTTGTGCTCAAACAAAGATCACAAGGAAACCCTTTCCTCGGGTTAATCGAAGTACAGATCTTCTGGAGTTGGTACACTCCGATATCTGTGACTTCAAACAGTTCTCTACAAAGGCCGGGATGAAGTATTTCATAACCTTCATCGATGACTTCTCAAAGTATGCGTTCGTCTACTTGCTGAAGGCTAAAGACGAAGCATTCGAGAAGTTCAAGGAGTTCAGAGCCGAAGCTGAGCGGCAGACTGTACAACAACTCAAAAGAATAAGAAGTGATCGAGGTGGGGAGTACAGGTCTCATGAATTCACATCGTTCTACAAAGAACATGGAATTGTCAATGAGACTACGGCTCTGTACTCTCCTCAATCAAACAGAGTAGCAGAGAGGAAGAACAGAACGTTAACAGAAATGATTAACTCAATGTTGTTGACTACGGGTCTTCCTAAGTGCTACTGGGGAGAAGCTGCACTGACGGCCACTTTTATTCTGAACAGGGTGCCTCATGCAACTTCTGACATTACTCCTCATGAACTCTGGTTCAAAGTCAGACCTAACTTGAATGTCATTCGAGTGTGAGGGTGTCTGACATATGTCAAGCTTCCAGATCTGAAGATTCAGAAGCTTGGGACAAGGACTACTAAGACGATCTTCTTGGGGTATGCCGAGAAGAGTGATGCTCGAAGATTTCTTGATATTGAGTTAAATTATATCATTGAATCTCGCGACGCAGAATATTTTGAAGAAAAATTTGCAAGGCACAAGAATATTGTTCTTGCTGATGTTCCGAAGAATAATGAGGGTGCGCAGGTCTTCAATGAAGATGTGGTCCAAGAAGATGTTGTTGTTGAAACAACGGTTGAACCAGATCTCGCTGAGCCGTCAACGAAGCGAGTGAGGAGGCCGAAGGACTTTGGAAGTGACTTTGTCACCTATCATGTGGAAGCAGATCCGCTTACCTATGATGAGGCGATGAAGACCAGAGACGCAGTTTTCTGGAAGGAGGCGATTGACAATGAAATTGATTCCATCACCTCAAATAATACTTGGATGTTGGTTGATCTTCCTGAAGGAGCAAAATCCATCGGATGCAAATGGATCTTCAAGAAGAAGATGAAAGCAGACGAAACTATTGACAAGTTCAAGGCTAGGTTGGTAGCCAAGGGGTTTTCTCAGAAGCAGGGAATTGACTACTTTGACACGTATGCTCCAGTAGCCCGGATGACTACCATCAGAATGTTGATTGCTCTCGCAGCGATACATAAGATGGTGATACATCAGATGGATGTGAAAACGGCTTTCCTAAATGGCGAGCTGACCGAAGAGATTTATATGCAACAGCCAGAGGGATTTGTCGTCAAGGGTCTTGAAGACAAAGTCTGCAAGTTGGTGAAATCTTTGTACGGTCTTAAACAGGCTCCCAAGATGTGGCATGAGAAATTTGATAAAGTTATAAGGTCAAATGGCTACATGGTCAGCGAGACGGACAAGTGTGTTTACACGAAGTTCGCTGATGGAAGAGGTGTGATCATTTGTCTATACATGGACGACATGCTTATCCTAGGTACGGATATGAGTTGTGTCACGGAGACAAAGAAATTCATCTCGAGCAAGTTCAATATGAAGGACTTGGGGGAAGCTGATGTGATCTTAGGGATCAAGATCATCTGGACAGACATTGGACTAGCGCTGTCACAGTCTCATTATATTGAGAAAATGATCACTCGTTATGGATATCGGGATCTTCCAGGGATCGATACGCCATACAGGTGTAATATGAAGCTGAAGCCTAATTCAGGGAAAAGCGTCAGGCAGCTGGAGTATGCAAACATAATCGGGAGTTTGATGTATGCTACTACTGCCACAAGGCCTGACATAGCTTTTGCCGTAGGAATGCTGAGTCATTTTACGAGCAACCCAGGTGTTGAACACTGGAAAGCTGTGAAACGGGTTATAAGATATCTCAAGAAGACTCAGACATATGCATTGTACTACAGCGGAGATCCGCCGGTAGTGGAAGGCTTCAGTGATGCCAGCTGGTGCTCAGATGTGGAGAGCGAGAGGTCCACAGGTGGATTCATTTTCATAATGGGTGGAGCTGCTATATCGTGAAAGTCGAAGAAGCAGACTATGCTCTCGTGGTCGTCCATGAAATCTGAGTTCTTTGCACTTGATACCGCAGCCGAGGAAGCAGAATGGCTTCGGGAGCTTATGTATGATCTTCCACTGGTTGGGGTGCAAATACCGGTAATACCGATATACTGCAACAACCAGGCGACTGCGGCGGTGGCATCAAATGACCTCTTCAACGGGAAGAAGAGGACTGTGCGGTTGAAGTACAGGGCAGTACACGATCTTATCAAGAGAGGTGTTATTGCAGTGATTGATGTTCGGAGTTAGGAGAACCTGGCGGATCCGTTCACCAAGGGCCTCAAGCGCCAGCTGGTCGATGACACAGCTTGTAAAATGGGCTTGAAAGCAATCTGATATTGTATTATTGTATTCCTACCATAAAGTTTTATGCTAATAGTTCAAAGAGAAATCTACTAGGCATCTAGCTTTTGGTTCAAGGGAGGACCACTATTCGGAAGAATATCAGGAACGGTGGGTACATGTTCTATTGGGCATGGAGAGATTACGGACCTATAACCACTGTTGTCTACTGTTGTTTTTCTGCAAAAAATGGTTCCTGTTGGAAGGTTGGCTTAATTGCCTTAACGAGTTCTCAGGCAGAGTGAATACCTGGTGTGCTTTACAGGAAGCACGGTAGAGCAGCACTACAAGGAGTGAAACTCCATGCTACAGTGGGGTGACTCCATAATGAGGTTCCTATATGTGGGGTGCTGCCTAGAAATAGGATAAAGCCTCGACTTTGCAGGCCAAGTCACAGCGGCGTAGCACCGCAAATAGGCAGTTAGCCTAATGCTGTATGTTAAAATAAAGAGGGGTGTAGTCAGCACTACAAAGAGGAGGACTTCCTCATGTGTCACCCTCATTTTTCCAAGATAGGGGTAAAATGGTAATTTTTCATTTTTAAATATTTTGGGATTTTTTATTTCATGAATGTTAATATTTAATGATTATAGGAGTCGGGTTCGAATTTCATCTCATTCCGACTTGTTTCGAAATTTCGGGGAATTTCGACTTAAGTTGTGCTTAACACATTAATTAGCCATGGCCCACCAAACTCATCATTTAGGTCTAGGAGTTTGGTCTAATCCCACATGAGTGATTAGGCCTAATTATGATTTTTATTTGGTCTTTTCAAACCCCCAAACCCTAATACCATCTAACCCTTCATAAAGTAAAGGAGAGGGGCAAACTTGTAATTATGAAAGGGGACAAATATCCCCCTTATATGGCAGCCACCTCTCTTCCCCTTTTCACCCATTCACACTTCAATATTTCTCCATCTTCTTCTCCAAGTGTTCTTCAAAGAAAGAAGAGCAAATCTCTTGGAATCATCTCCAAATCAAGGTTCCCTTTCCAATATTCTTCCATCAATCTCTCCCTCTACCTCAAGTGGTGCTTCTACAAACTTTTGGGAGCAAGAGGAGAAGAGGTGTGTCCTAAACAATTTTCTTTGTGTCGGAGCCGTGTCGGAGGATTTTGTATTGGGATCCATCTCCCAATAGGTACAAACTATCCTCTATTTTCCATTTTCTCATCATGTAGAATAGTTTTGACCATGTAGGATTGATTTCCATAGTTGTGTCCCTATCCGTGTCGAGTTTGAGTCCGTTTGGAGTGTCCTAGGAGAAGTTAGTGTTTGTGTTTGTGTCCTTGAGTTTCCCCCAAATTTGGACACTTGTAGAATATTTAAGTTGGCCTCTAAGTGGTTAGGCACTTCTAATTTCATATATATGTGTGGGAGTGTGTGTGTCTATATATATATATACACATATGTGTGTTTGTTTATATATATATATATATATATATATATATATATATATATGTGTGTGTGTGTGTGTGTGTGTGTGTGTGTGTGTGTGTGTGTGTGTGTGTGTGTGTGTGTGTGTGTTTATATATATATACATGTGTGTGTCTCATTATATTTTAGTGTGTGTTTTTATATATATAGAGGGGATGGAATAAGAATTGGTAAGTGAGTGATATATATTAGAGAGTTAGAGAGGGAGAATTATAGAAGAAATATAGAGATTTTAGAGAGGAATTGAGAGAGATTTTGTCACGACCCGTTACCCAAATTGTTGGGCCGGGCCGAGCCATGTCCAGCCTACGCTTAAGATAAAGCGCAGTAAGCTGTTCTAGACAGTCAGGTAATAATGATAAATGTGCTAATAATTAAGATAGTTTAAGAATGATCACAACACAGCTTCTATATAGATGAAAAACTACTAAGTTCGATAATAATACAAACCAAAATGTAAGACTGGAGACAAAGTCCAGTTTAAAGGTACAAACAGCAACTGTGATGATAACCAAACACTAAGTCAAACTAAGCAGCTAAGCAGGATTCCCTGCTGGAATATCCTCAACTGGAGCTCCATAGTACGGGTCACAAAGCATTTCTTCCTCGGTCAAAATACCTACAACGTTATCCTGTCAGGACGGGAGCAAGTACAACCTCTACTACTAAAGTACTGAATGTATAATGCAAGAGATGTACAACAGGAACATGGTATGATAAGACTGAAAAATAGACATACTGGAATCAGGATAAATCATATAAAGCGGAAAATCATGGTATATCTTGATTATCATTTTAAGACACTCTTGTCAATTGTGGCATGTGTACATTATGTATTAAAACTGGGGCATGTATGAGATCGGTCAATAAGTGCTATGCTAGTTTACTGCAATGTACGTATGTACATTCCACAAGTCCAGAAACTACATTGTTAGTTTACTGCAATGTACGTAAGTACATTCCACAAGTCCAGAAACTACATTCTCAGTTTACTGCAATGTACGTATGTACATTCCACAAGTCCAGAAACCGCACTGCTAGTTTACTGCAATGTACGTATGTACATTCCACAAGTCCAGAAACTACACGATTAGTATACTGCAATGTAAGTGAGTACATTCCACGAGTCCAGTAACTATACTATCAACTCTCTCATAACCCAGTAATCATCATGTAAAAGATACGAGAAATAGTGTAAAGCATGGTGGGAACTGGCAATAGTATGAAACATGTTATGATTTGACTTGCTACCCCAAGGATCAGCATTCACATGGGTTGATTAACATTCTTTTATCACATAACAGTGTTTTAACATTTAACAAAAGACTTGCAACTGGATTAATGGTAATTTACAAGGTTGTCACATGTACTTAACATTAAAAGACAGTAAATGAGTTTGTAGATGTACTTGCCTCTAGCAAAACAAGCTGCGATAAAAGTGCTATGGATGTCTGGTAACTCGCCACTGTAGAAATACATACAATAACTTAGCTTTACACTAAGCTAAAACACTAGGACACTAATCTGGTGCGACACGACTTGTGATTGGGCACTTAGCCAAAAATAATAACTTGGCCTAGGAGACCAATGTGGGGTGACACACTATGTTAACTAACTTTCTAGGGTCTTTACACTAGTGAGGGATGGGGTTCAACACGACTAAAACTCCAAATAACACAAAAAGCTACAAGTCGTAATTAATCAATAAATAAATCAGAAGATCATTGTGTTCCAACAATTTTTAAAGTAGACAAAAAGCCTAGTTTTGCATAAAACAAAGTACCAACACGATCCTTGCTAACTATAGAAATTTATTATAATTTTTCTGGAATTTATTAACCAGTACAAATATTTTATAAAAATCAGTTTTCCTAAGTATACAGAAAGTGAGTTTTGGTTTCATATGCCAAACTAGTGGCAAAACAGTAAATTAAATACTACAAAAATTATACTAAATTAGCCAACTTAGCAAAGTATCTAAAAACTATTTTTCCATAATTTTAGCAACACTCTAAGTATTTTTAGAAATTCAAAAACAGCTATGTACATAATAATTAATTATCTGCGTATTTTGCCCATGTATATAATTTGAACCAAAGTTCAAATACAGGACCCAAGGCCATGAATCAAGTCCAATATGACTTGTACAGGTCTTGAATGTGTGAAAACACATTTGAGCCCAAATACCCATGCTAGGCTTGGACATCAAATGGTTGCAGTAATTTAAATACAATAAAATACAGTTTGGTAAAAGTACAAAATAATTATTAATATTTTAATAGGGCAAAGTTATGCATAGTGAAAAATATAATTACATGTGTTTAAAAGTACATATATATTTGTAAGGAAAACACTTAATTTATAGAGTACAAATATATATGTGTAAATATATATACATATATAGGAAAAATACTTTAATAATAAGGTGTATATATATATATATTAATATATACATCAAGATATATACATATATATACACAAAATTTACTAATTATAAAATATATATACATATATACATATACTGTTAAAACAGTATATATATACATATATACTAGTATACATATATATATATATATATAAATATATATATATATATATAAAAACAGTAAAAGAAAAAGAAAAGAAAAAGAAAAAGAAAAGAAAAGGGAAATGAAACAGCAACTAAGGGGGGGGGGGGGGGATTCGAACTCGGGTCAGCCGAGCGCGCGGGGGGGGGGGGGGGGTTTTAGGCGGGGATGGGCTGGCCAGGGGGTCAGCCCATCAGTTGTGTTAGGGAATGGGTTTTAGTTAGTTTTGATTCTGATTAGGTTAGATTAATAAAAAAATATAAAACACAGTCCTGTGTCCTGACAGTTAGGGACACAGGAGTCTGTGTCTCAGGCTTGGCACGACACGCACGAGTCCTAGCTCGCGTGTCCAAGTACAGGGCTGGGGTCGTCGTGTCCTGGCGAACAGCATACTCGAAAACGAGACACGTACGATACGAAATGGGGACTGCTACGTACGTGTCCGGTGAACTCGAGCGTGGAAGAGTGGGCGATCGGCGGCTGGGGGCGTCGGCGTCGTGGCGGAGCGGTGGCGCTGGACGCGGCTCGACGAGGCGAACAAGTTGGTGGCGGTGGTTGGTGACGAGGACGTCGGACGGAGCGGGGGTGGCGCTTGGCCGGAGTTAGGGTTCCGGTGGGTTGTTGAAGAAGAAAGGGCTGCTTGGGGTTGTCGTGGTGGTTCTGGGCGGTGTGGGGTGACTCTGGCCGTCGAGGGGGGTCTTTAAATAGGGTCTTAGGTCGGTCGGGGGCAGCCGGATTCGGCGGGGGCAGCGTAGGTCGGTCGTCGGTCGGGCAGCGTCGAGTCAGGGGAGAGAGAGTGTGACGGGGGGGGGTAGGTGATTTTGCATTTAGGTCCCCTAGAAACTTAGGATTTACAAATAGGTCCAAATCAGTAGTAAATGCAAATAATAATTTGCATAAAAGAATTAAAACAAATTCTAAATTGCAGACTGCTATAATAACAATTCAGTTAATTGCATATTGGTATTAAAACAATTCTAAAAATTGCAAAATGATATTAAAACATTTAAATAAATTACAAATTGATATTTTTGTATTTAAAACTCATTTAAAAATCATTTAAAAATTCTAGAAAAATTCATAAAAATCCTAATAATTATTTTAAGGCTAAAATTAACATTAATAATTAATTAGCACTTTAAAAAAAAAATTTGAAAATCAGGGGCTTACAAGTCTTCCCTCCTTGAAAAATTTCGTCCTCGAAATTTACAAGAACTGAAGACACGCGAGGCAACTAACGTTTTAAAATAATTACAGCGATGACTAAGGCTATCTCCTAATGATGGAACGTCTATGAAACAGGTCTACTGGTCAATGGCTTGTCTTATGAGTGCAGCTACTAAATGATGGTTTGGTAAAAGTCTAATGACAGGTTACTTAATGAGGCACTAGAATCAAACAGTCATATGCAAATAAATCCAACCTGTGGCACCGTCTGTCAAGTATTCTGGCTCTGGCTCTGGGCCCTGCACTGGTACTGCTGCCTGGATGGCTAAAGGGTATGCTCTCCCTGAAGGTCCTCTGGTAAATGGCTTCGCCTTCGGGCACTCCCGAATCATATGGGTGGAAGACCCGCAAGCAAGACACTGGCTCAATTTCTTCCTACAGATGGAGACATCGTGCCCTGGCTTTTTGCAGAAGGCACAAGAGACCCACTTCTGCTGCTGTTGCCCCGGATCTCGGGCAAATGATAACTGATGCTGAGGATGAGCTGGTGGAGAATAGGCCTGCTGGTGCTGGGTAGTCGTCCTCTGCTGGAAAGTCTGGCGCTTGGACGGCCCGTCATGATGTGTGGTAGCTGGCCTCTTGCAAGACAAAAGACGCTCCTCGATACCTCGGGCTCTCTCCAGTAGCTGGTAGTAGTCTGTGATCCCGTTGGCCACTAGTAAGATGCTAATGTCCGGGACAAGACCATGGCAGAATCTGCGAGCCATCTCCTCCGGGTCGGCTACTAAGCTCGGGGCAAAACGACTGAGTCTGCTAAACTCACCTGCGTACTCATCGACTGTACGGCTCCCCTGTTGCAGGTTCTGGAATTGCAATCCCATGGCAACTCTAGCGGTGGTGGAGAAGAACTTCCTCTTGAACTGGATCATGAATTGCTCCCAGTTTCCTCTGCCGCCAATGAACATCGTCTCATTTCTGAACCAGACCCCTGCCAGGTCTGCTAACAAAAATCCTGCTGCCTCGACCCAAAGATCGTCAGGTAATCTAGCCCCTATGAGCTTCCTCTCTACGGAATCTAACCAGTCATCAGCTACAACTATGCCTTCCGTTCCAAGAAACTCCTTCGGATTTAGGTTCATAAAACTCTTGATGCTACCTAGCCTCAATTGATGTTCTATCGGTTGCGAGACGGGGGTATGCTGAGTATTCAGGAGCCCCTGGATCAAAGCCAGTAATTGGGTTCCGTCGAGGGAAACAACAGTCTGGGGAGGTATGATAGGAGGTGGGGGTGGAGGCACCTGGGTCTGCGGGGTAGGAGGTGGTGGAGGTATACCGTCACCTGAGGTGGCGGAATCGGGAGAGTGTGTAGGGTCCATCTATTTATAAAAGACAAAGGAATTATAAGAATAAAGCAAGCAGTCATAAGCAAACAATTTAGTTACACTACCGGTCCTATGCTGTGATGAGTTTTCCTATGTTGCAATCCTAGAAATCCTCTAGGTGTTCTAGATGTTGTTCCTAGTGTTATCTAGTTATCCTTAATTTCTGCAGGCGTGCTTGGTACAGTAACGTAACCAAACAACTTTAGTCAGGACCTTGCATGGGCCGCCAAAAAAACATGTCACGACCCGTTACCCAAATTGTTGGGCCGGGCCGAGCCATGTCCAGCCTACGCTTAAGATAAAGCGCAGTAAGCTGTTCTAGACAGTCAGGTAATAATGATAAATGTGCTAATAATTAAGATAGTTTAAGAATGATCACAACACAGCTTCTATATAGATGAAAAACTACTAAGTTCGATAATAATACAAACCAAAATGTAAGACTGGAGACAAAGTCCAGTTTAAAGGTACAAACAGCAACTGTGATGATAACCAAACACTAAGTCAAACTAAGCAGCTAAGCAGGATTCCCTGCTGGAATATCCTCAACTGGAGCTCCATAGTACGGGTCATAAAGCATTTCTTCCTCGGTCAAAATACCTACAACGTTATCCTGTCAGGACGGGAGCAAGTACAACCTCTACTACTAAAGTACTGAATGTATAATGCAAGAGATGTACAACAGGAACATGGTATGATAAGACTGAAAAATAGACATACTGGAATCAGGATAAATCATATAAAGCGGAAAATCATGGTATATCTTGATTATCATTTTAAGACACTCTTGTCAATTGTGGCATGTGTACATTATGTATTAAAACTGGGGCATGTATGAGATCGGTCAATAAGTGCTATGCTAGTTTACTGCAATGTACGTATGTACATTCCACAAGTCCAGAAACTACATTGTTAGTTTACTGCAATGTACATAAGTACATTCCACAAGTCCAGAAACTACATTCTCAGTTTACTGCAATGTACGTATGTACATTCCACAAGTCCAGAAACCGCACTGCTAGTTTACTGCAATGTACGTATGTACATTCCACAAGTCCAGAAACTACACGATTAGTATACTGCAATGTAAGTGAGTACATTCCACGAGTCCAGTAACTATACTATCAACTCTCTCATAACCCAGTAATCATCATGTAAAAGATACGAGAAATAGTGTAAAGCATGGTGGGAACTGGCAATAGTATGAAACATGTTATGATTTGACTTGCTACCCCAAGGATCAGCATTCACATGGGTTGATTAACATTCTTTTATCACATAACAGTGTTTTAACATTTAACAAAAGACTTGCAACTGGATTAATGGTAATTTACAAGGTTGTCACATGTACTTAACATTAAAAGACAGTAAATGAGTTTGTAGATGTACTTGCCTCTAGCAAAACAAGCTGCGATAAAAGTGCTATGGATGTCTGGTAACTCGCCACTGTAGAAATACATACAATAACTTAGCTTTACACTAAGCTAAAACACTAGGACACTAATCTGGTGCGACACGACTTGTGATTGGGCACTTAGCCAAAAATAATGACTTGGCCTAGGAGACCAATGTGGGGTGACACACTATGTTAACTAACTTTCTAGGGTCTTTACACTAGTGAGGGATGGGGTTCAACACGACTAAAACTCCAAATAACACAAAAAGCTACAAGTCGTAATTAATCAATAAATAAATCAGAAGATCATTGTGTTCCAACAATTTTTAAAGTAGACAAAAAGCCTAGTTTTGCATAAAACAAAGTACCAACACGATCCTTGCTAACTATAGAAATTTATTATAATTTTTCTGGAATTTATTAACCAGTACAAATATTTTATAAAAATCAGTTTTCCTAAGTATACAGAAAGTGAGTTTTGGTTTCATATGCCAAACTAGTGGCAAAACAGTAAATTAAATACTACAAAAATTATACTAAATTAGCCAACTTAGCAAAGTATCTAAAAACTATTTTTTCATAATTTTAGCAACACTCTAAGTATTTTTAGAAATTCAAAAACAGCTATGTACATAATAATTAATTATCTGCGTATTTTGCCCATGTATATAATTTGAACCAAAGTTCAAATACAGGACCCAAGGCCATGAATCAAGTCCAATATGACTTGTACAGGTCTTGAATGTGTGAAAACACATTTGAGCCCAAATACCCATGCTAGGCTTGGACATCAAATGGTTGCAGTAATTTAAATACAATAAAATACAGTTTGGTAAAAGTACAAAATAATTATTAATATTTTAATAGGGCAAAGTTATGCATAGTGAAAAATATAATTACATGTGTTTAAAAGTACATATATATTTGTAAGGAAAACACTTAATTTATAGAGTACAAATATATATGTGTAAATATATATACATATATATAGGAAAAATACTTTAATAATAAGGTGTATATATATATATATATAATATATACATCAAGATATATACATATATATACACAAAATTTACTAATTATAAAATATATATACATATATACATATACTGTTAAAACAGTATATATATACATATATACTAGTATACATATATATATATATATATATAAATATATATATATATATATAAAAACAGTAAAAGAAAAAGAAAAGAAAAAGAAAAAGAAAAGAAAAGGGAAATGAAACAGCAACTAAGGGGGGGGGATTCGAACTCGGGTCAGCCGAGCGCGCGGGGGGGGGGGGTTTTAGGCGGGGATGGGCTGGCCAGGGGGTCAGCCCATCAGTTGTGTTAGGGAATGGGTTTTAGTTAGTTTTGATTCTGATTAGGTTAGATTAATAAAAAAAATATAAAACACAGTCCTGTGTCCTGACAGTTAGGGACACAGGAGTCTGTGTCTCAGGCTTGGCACGACACGCACGAGTCCTAGCTCGCGTGTCCAAGTACAGGGCTGGGGTCGTCGTGTCCTGGCGAACAGCATACTCGAAAACGAGACACGTACGATACGAAATGGGGACTGCTACGTACGTGTCCGGTGAACTCGAGCGTGGAAGAGTGGGCGATCGGCGGCTGGGGGCGTCGGCGTCGTGGCGGAGCGGTGGCGCTGGACGCGGCTCGACGAGACGAACAAGTTGGTGGCGGTGGTTGGTGACGAGGACGTCGGACGGAGCGGGGGTGGCGCTTGGCCGGAGTTAGGGTTCCGGTGGGTTGTTGAAGAAGAAAGGGCTGCTTGGGGTTGTCGTGGTGGTTCTGGGCGGTGTGGGGTGACTCTGGCCGTCGAGGGGGGTCTTTAAATAGGGTCTTAGGTCGGTCGGGGGCAGCCGGATTCGGCGGGGGCAGCGTAGGTCGGTCGTCGGTCGGGCAGCGTCGAGTCAGGGGAGAGAGAGTGTGACGGGGGGGGGGGGGGGGGTAGGTGATTTTGCATTTAGGTCCCCTAGAAACTTAGGATTTACAAATAGGTCCAAATCAGTAGTAAATGCAAATAATAATTTGCATAAAAGAATTAAAACAAATTCTAAATTGCAGACTGCTATAATAACAATTCAGTTAATTGCATATTGGTATTAAAACAATTCTAAAAATTGCAAAATGATATTAAAACATTTAAATAAATTACAAATTGATATTTTTGTATTTAAAACTCATTTAAAAATCATTTAAAAATTCTAGAAAAATTCATAAAAATCCTAATAATTATTTTAAGGCTAAAATTAACATTAATAATTAATTAGCACTTTAAAAAAAAAATTTGAAAATCAGGGGCTTACAGATTTAGAGGGTGAGATGAGAGGAAGAGAAGGGGAAAAGAAGTGGCAGCAGCAGCAGCAGGAGGGGGGGCCAAGGGGGCTACTGCCCCCCCCCCCCAAATCAGCACAGCAGCAACAGTAACAGCAGCTTAGCAGCAGCAGTAGCATCCCAAACCACCCCCATTTGACCCCCATAACCCCTCGTATATACACCCATATGTATACCAATATATATATATATATATATATATATATATATATATATATATATATATATATATATATATATATATATATATATACCCTATATATTAGCTATATATATACCTATTTAACCCTCTAAATAGCCCCCTAAAACTAGTCCTAAGTATAGGTTAAAAATGGGTGTTTGAGAGTGTGTGTGAGTGGTTGTGTGAGTTTTAGTGAAGGGGTGATTTTGAGTTCCGTGATTCGGAACGCGTCGAAACTTGGAGGGGGCCTAGCTAATGTGAATTAGATTTTGTGGGTAGGCTCCTAGATGGAAATTGGGGCTTCATATGGGATTAGGAGAATGGTATCGCACCGTACCATTGTGTATCTTGAAATATTCAAGATAACGGGTAAACGGGCGATACGGACCGTAAGATGGACTGGATGTCCACTTACCCTAGGAAACTTGGTAGGTAATGGTTGTATAGGCTAGTACCCTACTACCCTAGGAAGCCCGGAGTGAAATTTCTAAGGGAAGGCCACTTGGCGTCAAGTTAGAATGGTTAAGGGTAAATATTTTAAGGAATAATCGGGTAAATTCAAAATACGGGGTTCGGATATTCGGATTGACTTGAAACTTGGGTGGCTTATTGGGTACACCCTACAAATGTCATATTTGAACCAATTTTGGCTCGGTTGACCCAGAGTTGACTTTTTACCCAAAAGTCAACCGTGAGTCAACACTTTGTCTAGATTTGACCAAATCCAAACTAGAGTTGACCAGTTGACCAAAAGTCAACTGTTGGTCAACATTTGACCAGTTTGACCTAGGGTTGACCTAGAGTTGACCAGAGTTGACCAGGGTTGACCAGTTGACCAAAAGTCAACTGTAGGCCAACTCTTGACCCCGTTTGATTTGCTTTGACTTGTTTTGATTTGCGATGACTGGTATGACCTAGAGTTAACTTGGTCTGACTTAGATTGACTTGATATAACTTGATTTGACCTAGATTGACTTGACAGGACTTAGTGTGACTCAGTAAGACCTAGTTTGACCTAGATTTCATATCATTCATTTATAAATCATCCTTAACTTTGTTAAACCTAAATTAACATGCAATATCTCATATCTAGGTTTCTGATTACCACTCTGAGCATTGATATACCCTACAGCTCAGGACAGCAGGCGAGTACATTCTCTGATAAGAGTTACTTGTTTTGATATCTTATCTACCGGTTCAGTTATAGTGTTTACTTGATTCTCAACACATTGGTGCACGGACTAGTATTGTCGGATTCCTGTCATAAGATGTCATTCCTGGATTTCTTGGGATACGGGTACTTGCTTGGTCTTATTTCTTGTACTTGTATTGACGCCGATTCCTGAAGAGGACTTGCTCCCCTCTTAGGGAATCCCGCGTCATGACGTGTTATGTCCGGATTCGTATACTATTCGGGGAATGGGGAATTTTATAGATAGTGTGATCAACGCCCACCTTGAGTTACTACTTATATCATAGCTATACCCTCACCTCACGATGGGTATAGCCTGACCTGTGCTACTACTTGCTCCATAGCTTGCCATCCCGGCTGGGCCGAGTCCACGTACTTGTAGCCGGTCGGCTGGAAGCCTGATTCTTGACCCATACCGATCACATTATGCTATAATATTCGAGGCACTTTTATATTTATTACATTAGTTACATGATTTACAGTTCAGCTTACTTTTCCTGCATGATTCATCCTGACATGATTTCTGTAATGCTTGTGGTCCGTATTACGTATTTCTGGAATACGTGTACGTATTTTATTCTGTATTTGCATGATTCCTTGTTTAGCTTACATCTTGGCTTGGTTATTTCTTGGCTTGGTTCGGCTTGGCTCGATTTTCTTTGGTTCAATATGAACCAATGTGAACCCCTACCTACCATCATCATTGTATTTATTAATCCATTCTCTCTATTCTCTCTCTTCATTAATCATCTTCTTCTTCCCCATTACTCCTTACCTACCAGAGAGAGAAGAGAGAGGTCTAGGCAAGTGCAACTTGCTTCATGGAAGAACTCTGATTTCATTACTCCATTCTCTTCCTTACTGCATTTTAAAGCACTTTAGAACTTGGCATTTTCACTTTCCATGGCTAGATCCTTGTAGATCTATATTTGTTTTATTTTCGGATTTTTGGGGTTTTGATCTATTTAATCCTATTATTTCTGAGTTTTGAAGGTTCCATGTTGTAGAGTAGCTCGTTCTACCCCATTTTGACCTAAGGAAGTTCGGATTTGGGCCCCGGATGATGGAGTTGTGGAGCTTGAGAACTTGGCTTTCATGGAGTTCTCCTTCTCAGAAGTTTGGGGAAGAAGAACTGTATCCTGACTTGACCGCATGAACATTTCATGCGGCAAGTATTCTCCCTGGCGCATGGGCTTGACTTGACCGCATGACTAGTTCATGCGGCAAGTGTAACTTAGCCGCATGCACCCCATTGTCTCCTAGCCGCATAGGCGTATGGATAGCATGGCTGCCTAGGACCTTGCTCCCGAGCCGCATATGCACCCATCCCGCCAGCCGCATGAGGACCCCGCTGCTCCCAACCGCATGAGCAATCGCATTGACCCAGCCGCATGGGTTTTGCTATTTTGGGCCGCATGGACTTAGGTCTATCCGAGCCGCATGAAGACCCCCCCTTTCTTATTTGAGCCGCATGGGTTTTCTTTCCTGAGAACCACATGCGCCCCCTTGTCCTGGCTGCATGGGATCCAGTAACCCTGGCCGCATGAGCTCTCTTATTTGAGCCGCATGTGCCCCCTCCTTCCTGGCCGCATATGACTGAGCCGCATGACTTTCTCATGTTCCTGTGTACTATTATTTATCATTATTTGCTCATATTTTGTAACTCCTTTATTAGGCATTTTACGCCCGTTTTATATCCTTACGCCTTTTGTCCTGAACTTGATAATCCTGAATTGATGTAACATGCTTGGAATTAATAACTAAACTTGACACGATTGTGACCCGTAGAGGTGCACTCCTGACATAAGTAACCTGACATGACCTGATAGTGGCCCGCCGTGGCGCACTCCTGACTAGTACATTTGACATGAAAACCTGACATGAACTATCTTGAGCAGCTGTTGCGACGGCTACCTGACATGACATGACCTGTATAATTACTTGGACACCGTGGACGATTGTGCTTGTACAAATAATCCAGTCCTATCTTGCATCATGTCTAGGACAGGGACTCCTGAGTACCACGGTCAGGAGTACCTATTGAATTGGACTAAGGTTAATAACTAGATTAATATATTAGTCATGAAGAGATTTCCCAGCTACAGGCAATCCCGTTACCTGGGCGCGCCTGGGATCTGTAGCCTGCCGTCGAGTAGGGCACATTTCCAGCACACTGTCATGTGTTGCACCCTTCAAGCTACTTAAGGGTACATGCGTTTCCTCGACGATGTACCCACCTGAATTCAACCCTAATCTTTCGTCCTGGGTAACCTGGATGGTCTGCAGGGCTTGTGGCTGTGGAATAATCTCACTGCATCTTGTTAGTAAATAGGCTTGTGATAACCCTAGTTAGTTAAAGTATCAAGCCGTAGGTCTTGCTTGGCCGTGAAATGATTGGATGGATTCTAACATGTCTAGTCTGCCCTGATCTTGTTCCAGATTACTGCCTGACTAGAATGCTTGTATTTATTTTACCGATAAATGGTGAGAATTCCAAGTTCTGCTCAGACGAAGGGTTACAACCCCGGTCCTTGTTTGGTTTACGGGTTGTAACCTGGTTATCTGAATAGTCCCATGGTTATCTCATCGTATATCATCCTGATATATTTTTCTTTAATTCCAGTGCTTACTTTATTCCAGTTCTTACTTTTATTTATACTCTTGTGCTGATTGCTGGTTTTAGTTCCTAAGTGAAGCTTCCTTTGTGGCACTTGCTCTTTCTGGGGTCTGACCCAGCTGGTTTTGTGTGGCCAGATTTCGGAGCAGCTCCAGAGGATCTACCGACCTTCCAGCCAGATGGTGGCCACTAGACGGAACCCTGGCAACGAGTGGATTTATTTTTGATCTCCCACTTTATTGTAAAAATATTCTTTTGAGGCGTTTAGCCGACGAGCACCTGTTTAGCTCGGTTGCATTTTACTTACTGTCTGCCTACGGACTGTAACATGATTAACAGATCCTAGGGTTGATCATATATGACTAAACTCTTGCTAGTCCTGACATTTTGTAACGACTAGCTTCATGATCAGCTGAATATGTAATATTTGGGACGCCTTATTATTGTATATTTAATGATCATACATCTTATAACTTTTACTTACTTGCTTGTGATTGAGACAATAGGCTTGTTCATGACCTTAAGAGACTGCTGGCTTGTAGATAAACCCTCATGTATCCTAGACAGCCGTGACCGTATAGCGAGATGGAATCCATTTCAATATACGTAGCTGGCTATGTCTGCCCCCGCTCTCCAGTATTCTGGTTCTGGGGCGTGATAATTTCCAGTTTACATATCCTGTTACATACTTACATCTTGATATGTTCATCTTGTACTCTATTATGATTGACTGTTAGAGCATTTGTTATTACTATGGAATTTGTTGCCAGCGTTGTACTCGTTTATTTTCCTGACAGGATAACGTTATGATATATCCAGATGACATAGATACGGACTGCTCTACCTACTAATGGTATGGTCAGGACGTAGACTGCGACCAGTTGACACCCTTGGAGCCAGTGGATGATAGTACTTTTGTCTAGATCTTTTTAGCTAGGTTTGACTGGACTGCGATCCAGCTAGCTTTCAAACTATAGTTTTATATATAGTATTTTGAGACCCTATGATGTTATGTATATATCTGGGCTTGTGTCGGACACTGGACTTATTTCTATTTCATCTATCATATGTTTTCCTTCTGAGCTCTCTACCTTAGTTTTATCTTGTGGTTGAGACTATATTGCTATGTCACCTCCATTCGGAGAGTATATACTGTACAGGTACCTTTATACTGTTAGTCGTAGTATTTACAGACGTTATATACAGCGTTCTACCGCCGATACTGCGGCGTAGGCTGGACGTACCCACGTGCTCGTGCCCCTCATAAGGGTGCGGGTCGTGACATATTTTTTGTGGTAGCCCATGCAGGTCAGTGTCGTAATTAGTGCGATCTCGTAATGGTGCTCGACTTAGAGTACTAATTACGAGCCTGCAATTAAGACGTAGGACCTAGGATATGATAGGAGTTTCTCAATCACACCTAGGAAAAATTTTCGATCTTTTGATTATCATGATTACTTCCCTTGTATTAAACTAACTGTCCTTCTTTGATAATATCTTCTCATATGCCATATTGATCTCCTTGTTTCAATTCGTCTCCAGGATGACGAAGACGCACCCGAAGGCCACTGGATCGAGTAGCTTGCCCGAGAGATCTGACCAGGCTGAGGAGGAGGTTCACGAGACTGCCCCCAGTGATTCCACTATCCCAGAGGCCCTGGCAGTTGTACAGGGAGGTCTACTACCTCCACCCCAGAGGGTTTCGGTCGTCGTTACGGAGATGCTACCGCCACCACCTCCGATACCGACGGATACACACCATATGTTCCTTCTCATTCAGCAGATGATGGAGACACAGCGGGCCCAGGCAGAGGCGTCGCAGCGCCAGTCGGAGGCATCACACCGTCAGATTGAGATGCTGAGGCAGAGCATGGAGAACTCGTATCAGCTTGCACTGGCAGTCGTGGAGAGAGTGGCATCGGGTACGGTGCAGGACCCTACTGGCCAGCAGCCGTACCAGCAGCAGTCCAGGCCGGGGACAGTATTAGACTTTAGGAAGATGAGCTCCAGGGACTTCACGGGCATGGAGGGCATCCTTTATGCAGACGATTGGCTAGAGGATGTGCAGCGGAGCATGGAGCTGGCAGAGCTTCCTAGAGGACTTTGGGTTTCGGCCGCAGCCAGCCAATTCTTCGACATCGCGCTGACATGGTACCGCACGGATCCTCATGCGTTGGTGAGAGGGCTGACATGGGAGAACTTCCGGAGGCTCTTCAAGGAGAAGTTCTTCCCGGACGTGGCTCTTACAGCATTGGAGGGCCAGTTCGTGGGTCTAGTGCAGGGGAACTCGTCGGTGGACGAGTATGCAGTAGAGTTCTTCCGCCTTAGCAGGTTCGCTCCTGATATGATCCAGGATGAGGGGTAGAAGGCTCGTAAGTTCCATAGAGGACTTATTCATGCAGTGTGCACCCGCACCTCGGGTCGCCGTGACGCGACGTTCGATCGGATATTGATGGGCGCGCAGATTGCAGAGGAGGACTTCGGCCTCAGGCCGAAGAGGAGCGGTGATGCTATGGGGGCGAGTTCCAGTGCAGGACCGGCCAAGCGCCTCCATATTCAGCATCACCAGAGGCTGTTTCAGCAGCAGCCTCTGTTACAGATTCAGCAGGCACCGACGTGTGCCCAGCAGCATCTGGGTCAGGGCCAGAGGCAGACCCAGCAGTGTGCTTTCTGCGGAAAGATGGGGTACAGCAGAGACGTATGCCGGAGGAGGTTAGGCGCTTGCCTATTCTGCGGAGGGACCGACCACCAGCTGAAGGGCTGTCCTGTTCGGGCAGCCAAGGAAGGCCAGAACAGGGTACAGCCGGCTAGAGGACCAGCAGTTCAGCAGAGAGGTCCTCCACTTCAGACCCAGCAGCAGCGCTTTGTGCAGCACCAGAAGGGAGCACCCGCGGGCAGGGTGTTCGCTTTGGCAGCAGAGGAGGAGGTAGAGCCCGTGGAAGATATTGTAGCAGGTCATGTTCTTCTTGATTCTTTCCCTGCTTTCACCTTGTTTGATTCTGGGGCTACTCATAGTTTTGTGTCTGTTTCCTTTGCTCTGAGACACAATATTATTGCTGAATATATGGGTAGGACTTGCAAGATTATGACCGGGGGAGGTATTATCCTGGTTAATAATATTTGCAAGGGACAAAGAGTCACTCTGAGAGGCCGGGACTTGAGTGTGTGTCTGCTCGTAATGCCCCTACCGAGGTACGATATGGTACTCGGTATGGATTGGTTGAGCATGCACCATGCTAGCATTGATTGTAGAGGAGGCAGAGTTCTTTTTAGGATGCCGGGAGAGCCAGAGATCGAGTTTACTCGAGGAGCAGCGGAGCCGGAGGCTGGATTATGTGGAGCTTTGTTGGCGGGGAAGGATTTGCCACATCCGTTGATAGCTGAGTTCTCGGATGTCTTTCCCGAGGAGTTGCCGAGGATGCTGCCTGACAGGGACATTGAGTTCTCTATAGACTTGGTGCCGGGCACCGAGCCCATTTTACAGCATGTCTATAGGGTCAACAACAGCGAGTTGATAGAGCTGAAGAAGCAAGTCGACGAGCTGCAGGACAAGGGGTTTATTAGATCCAGTTCTTCGTCCTGGGGAGCACCAGTCCTGTTTGTGCCGAAGAAGGATGGTACGGCCCGTATGTGTATTGATTACCGGGCGCTCAACAACCTCACTATCAAGAATAGGTACCCTTTGCCGAGGATCGACGACTTGTTCGATCAGCTGAGTGGGGCGAAGGTATTTTCGAAGATAGACTTGAGGTCCGGGTATCACCAGCTGAAGGTGAGGCGGGATGACATTTCTAAGACGGCATTTCGGACTCGGTACGGCCAGTACGAGTTTACAGTGATGCCATTTGGATTGACCAATGCTCCCGCGGTGTTCATGAACTTGATAAACAAGGTATTCCATCAGTACCTTGACAAGTTCGTGGTGATCTTCATAGACGATATCTTGATCTATTCGAAGACGCATGAGGAGCATGAGGAGCACTTGATAGTTGTGTTAGAGACTCTGAGGAGGGAGCAACTCTACGGGAAGCTTTCGAAGTGTGAGTTCTTCTTGGACCAGATCGAGTTCTTAGGTCATGTTGTGATCGAGCACGGGATCTCAGTAGACCAGAGGAAGATTTCAGCAGTGGAGTCTTGGTCTACGCCCAGTTCAGTTGCCGAGGTTCGGAGCTTTCTGGGTTTGGCTGGCTATTACCGGAAGCAAACATAGAATTCAGAAGTGTTCTTTAACACAGTTCTGATCAAAATTTGCTTGCAAATTCCAGCAGCCTTAGGGAGAGAGGAAAGGTGCCGCACCAGCATTGCTTTTGCACGAGAGTTCGTGTCCATCCGAGGAGTCAAAATAGCAGGAGTGTTCCAAGTTCTCCGACGAACTTGCTGGTTCCTGGAAGCTGTTCGTGTAGGGCGAATAAAGCTTTGAGCAACGGTGATTATTCACCCAAGTAGGAGATCTTTCATCTTTCGCCAGTCACCTTCTTTATTGCTGCCAGTAATTCTGATTGTATCTTCTTTTTAGAAGTACTACGATCGATTGCTGTTGATTACGAAATCTTTTTAGATTCTCGTAATTCAGGATCACCTTTCTTAAAGTGTTGATTTGAAACATTGTCTTTATAATCGTTTTATATTCTCTAGTTTTCCATCGAAAAAATTGTTCCCCGGCACTAACACTCCGTGCTATGCCGACTCTCTCTAGGACGAATTGATTGAGTCTTTCCTGTGGCTACATTGCTTTCCTTGCCATTCTTGTCGACTCCTACCGGGTTTGCTTCCTGCAATTTGACAAGCCACAGGGGGTTCTCTGTAGTGAGATTCTCTCCAAGTATATTGTCTCATTCAAAGTATTTTCCATAGGCTCCGCTCCTCATCTGGTCCCTGCTTCCTTCACCAAATATTCGTACAAACTTTAAAATCCTTCCACCCATGTTCTCCTCACGAGCACTAGTGTCTGTTGAAAGATTGACCATTGCCATATGGTTATCTCCATCCTGTGGGTCGCCGTCTGGTCTATTCTCCCGAATTGTTAGTTGGAGATTGACATCGTTTCCTCCCTCTTGCTCCGGAACTTGACGCTTCCCAAGCACGAAAATCCCTTGTCCACCAAATGTCCCTTCCCCTTGCTGTAGGCAGTCTGCTTGATCCTCCTCCATCTCCTCCCTATCATTCGACTCCTTGCTCCTTAGTTCCTTCTCCATCTCTTTGTGTCCCATGTCATCATCCATGGGAATATTAATAGCAGTCGTCTCCTCCTCCGTTGAGTTCTCTCTTTCTGGACAGTGCGCTTTAACATGTCTGAAGCACCTGCAGTTCTCACATGATGGTGGGACCCACTCGTATTCAATGGCCTGCCACAGCGCGTCTTGCCGTTAGGAAGCATGAGTTCAATTTTTCTAGGCAACTCGTTAGCAACTTCTATCTCGACAAACACCCGTGGGTAAGATAGACGTTTTCGTCTGGCTCTGAGTATATCAGTTCGAAGAGGCTTGCCTACCATACTGGCGATTTTCATGATTGCCGGCGTACTCTATAACTGAGGGGACAACCACGGTATCCTGATCCATATTGGTACCGACGAGAGTCTATCCTTTTCGAAACATGAATCTAGGAACCATCTCTTAAGCACTACGAGCCTTCCATCGAACGTCCACGGACCCACCTCTAGCACACGTTCCAAGTCCTCTGCAAGATCAAACTTGATAAAATAGAACCCGTTTTCTCTGGAAAAGATTTTCATCTCCCCTTTAGGTCTCCATACCCTCTGAGCATACGCTCTTAATTGTCCGTAATAGGGTTTATTACCCATCATGTACAGTATTAGGGTATTCTTCCAGTATATCGACGTTTCTTCTATATCATATGTCGTGATCTCCACCACTTTCCTTCCATCGATCGTCCTAGGTTCGACATATTGTAGTTCGACTTCCTCTTGGATGACTGCAGGTTTACATAATTATGCCCATGAAATCGATGCCGATCTTGTTCGAGGATCTCCGTTCCCCTGTATGATTGGCGGTTTCTCTCCTTGGCGGAGCCTCCGCGTTCCTCCCTATTCCTGATTCCCTTTGCCCGATCGCTCGGACACTACTACCAATTTCCGACGATAGGGGGATCCCCGTTCGTCGATTGGGTCCTTGATGTCTATTTAATATGATCCTGCCCTCGCCTGCCTTCTTCGTTGCCGAGTTTCCGCCCACTAATCTATCTCCGCGAACTGGTTTGTTTGGGTTTTGTTTGGGTTGAAGGGTCCCAGCTCAGTCTGTGAGAACAAAAAAAAGCAAAAGGAAAAAGTGACTTTTGCGTGCAGCCTTATTTAAAATCCTGCCTAAATAAAGCCAACTGTTGTAACTCATATGCCTAAATAAATTGTCACCTATTTTGCACAGTTCGCAAATAGCGTGAATTTCTTGAAAAATCTTATTTATTCTTACATTTGAAATTTTTTTTTTACGAAGTCTCTCCGAATAGGCTCACCTATTTGGGTATGATGTCAGAAAGAACTTGGGGCTTGGTTCTTAAGAGGTCCCTGGTGACCCTCCTCCCTCATTTTCCCGTCTGGTCATATTCACGTAGAGCTACTGAAAGGGTTTGACCGAATATTATTTTTTGCTCAAATTGTATTTATAATTATACATTTTTGCAAGAAACTTATTGACCTCTCTATATCGGCCCGTCGATCGATATAAGATAATTTTTAAACAAAAATCATTTTTTCGAAACCGTTGTTTTTATTTACGATTGTTTGTTGTTGCTTATACAAACCAAATCCATATAAACCTGTCGTTTTATATGTTGACTGATCAAGATTTTTTCTCCTATTGTAGAAAAATGTCGATCAAGATTGATTTTTCCATCCTTGAAGCCTCTGGCAAGAACTACTTGGACTGGACGCAAGACATCCAGAACCATCTAGATGCGCAGGGCCTCTTGGACGTCATTTATAACGAGGAAGAGCGTGAAGTGGAAGTCACTCACTCAATGAACGCCAAAGCGATGATTCTATTCCGCAGGCATTTATCTGACGCCATGAAGTCAGAGTTCATTGAAATCTCCTCGCCGAAGATGCTATGGGACTCTCTGAAAGAGCGCTTCGACCACCAGAAGACCATATAGCTACCTGAAGCACGCCATGACTGGTTGAACCTGCGCTTCCAAGACTTCAAGGGTGTAACTGATTACAACAATGAAGTCTGCAGGATTCGATCACTTCTCCAATACTGCGGTAAGATATTAACCGACAGTAATCTATTGGAGAAAACATACACCACATTTCCTTCCACTGACAACTTGCTCCAAAAGAAATACCGTCAGTCTAAGTTCACCAAGTTTTTCGAGCTCATCACCCAGCTTTTACTAGATGAGAAGAACAGTCTCATTTTAATGAGAAACAACAATTCTCGTCCTGCTGGAACAAAGGCAATTCCAATGCCTGATGCAAACGCTCTCCGTGGACCAAATCTACGGTGGAAACGAGACAAGGGCCAGTCGTCCCAGCCAAGGAACAGAGGCGAGTTTAAGTCTCGCCACCCAAAGCGAGGTTCTAACAAGAACCAAGGACCTTTGACTCCTAGGCAGTCTCATGGTAAGAACCAACGGGCCAGTCGTCCCAAAGCGAGAGTGGAAGGCCAAGCGCCTACTCTCTGCTACAAATGTGGTGCTTATGGTCATATGCAACGGACTTGCAGGGCGACCCCCCAAGAAGTTAATAACTATCACAAGGGGCGCCGGGCCGAAGCAAATCTGGTCAACGAGTGCGAAAATCTAAATCTTGAGACCCCCGATTTTGTAGCAGAAATGGAAGAATGAATCTCCATTTTCTCTCTATATTTGATTTAAGTCATGAAACTTTTGGTGGTTTGTATTTTCTGTTTTCTCGATAAATTAAAGTTCTATTTCGAGCACTTTCCTCAAACATGTGACAAACTTTAATTTTCTTTACTTATAGGCATGGACCACGGGGCAGTAGATTGTCTGGTTGATAGTGGAACGACTCACACTATCTTGAGAGATAAATCATACTTTATCTCCTATACGCCTAAAGTAACCTCAGTGACAACCATTTCGGGACCCTCAACCCTTGTTCAAGGTTTTGGCAAATCCCTTTTTCGTTGTCCAATGGTACTCCCGTTGAAGTATCAGAGGCCTTATACTCTCCAAGGTCCAGTCGTACCTTACTGAGTTTTAAGGATATTCGAGAAAATGGATTTCATATTGAAACTGCTCGAGAACATGGCTTCGAGTATCTTTTCATTACCTCCACTCAGTACGGCCAAAAGCGTATCATGGAGAAGTTGAAAAGTCTTTCAAGTGGTTTATATCTCACTACGATACAACACATCGAGAGTAATCTCATCATTCGCCGAGTGCCAGTTGATGAGAGGACTTTTATGCTATGGCATGACCGACTGGGTCATCCGGGTCAAAATACGATGCTTCGTACTATGAATGCATCACATGGGCATCCTCTTGGATGAAAGAATTTCGTTATAAATTCGAAAAGCCTATGCCAAGCCTGCTCGATTGGGAAGACGAATCTCAAGCCACTCCATGTGAAACCTACGAGATTCGTTTCCCAATTCCTTGAGAGAATTTATGGAGATATTTGTGGACCAATCCAACCAACATGCGGACCATTTAAATACTTCATGGTTTTGGTTGATGCATCGACTAGATGGTCACACGTAGTGTTGTTGTCCACCCGAAATGCAGCGTTTCCTAAACTCCTCGCCCAGATCATTAAGTTAAGGGCTCATCATCCGGTTTATCCGATAAAGTCTATTAGACTTGATAATGCCACGGAGTTTACATCGAAGACTTTCGATGATTATTGCATGACTTTGGGAATAAATCTTGAACATCCTGTTGCGTATGTTCATACCCAAAATGGCCTAGCAGAAGCTTTTATAAAGCGACTGCAAGTGATAGCGCAGACCTTGGTTATGCGCACCAAACTCCCACTATCTGCATGGGGTTATGCAATTTTGCACGCTGCAAATTTGGTCCGTCTGAGGCCCATGGCCACCCAACCACTTTCTGCGTACCAGCTGGTTACTGGATGTGAGCCTGACATCTCACATTTACGCGTGTTTGGATGCCTAGTCAATGTTCCAATTGAGCCGATAAGGCGTTCAAAATTTGGACCTCAGAAGCGACGGAGAATATATGTCGGTTATAACTCCCCGTCCATCATTCGCTATTTAGAGCCCTTGACAGGCGATCTCTTTACCGCGAGACACGCGGATTGTGACTTTGATGAGGCAATCTTCCCGTCGTTAGGGGGAGAAATACACGCTAACGTTGATGAGGAACGACGTGAATTAGCGTGGCATGTGCCCGCTATTTTTCATCATGATCCCCCCTCTGCACATAGTGATAAGGAAGTACAGAGGATTCTAGGTCTGCAAGATATTGCAAATCAAATGCCAGACGCATTTAGCGACCTAGCAAAAGTCACGAGATCAATTATACCTGCTGCAAATGTGCCTGCAAGGATAGACGTCCCTGAGAGACGCCATGTTCCTGTAAAACATGTTGCTCTGGTCGAACCCGCCGAGCAAAGGACGCTGCCATCGGCCGTCCAGTCCGCCGCTATTCCCAAGAAGAAGGAAAGAACGGTTGGTTCCAAAGATGTTCTGCCCCAGAAGCGGAGAAATCTTGTTAAAAGCGTTTTGCCATATGAGATCATTAAGGATCACGACGATGTATTAGAAGAGCGCGTTCCAGATGAAACGCCTATTCCTAATCATGCCGATAACCTCGAAATATCCGTCCAGTATGCTAGCTTAGACGATATTTTGAAGCGAAACAAAACTGTCATCGATGATGTGTTCATATACTCAGTGGCCACTGACATTATGAACAATAATGACATAGAACCTCGTAGTGTTGCCGAGTGTCAACGACGAACGGACTGGTCACAATGGAAACAAGCAATCCAGGCTGAACTAGACTCCTTAGCGAAAAGAAACGTGTTTGGACTTGTTGCTCCAACACTACCCAATGTTAAACCAGTTGGTCACAAATGGGTTTTCCTAAGGAAGCGTAATGAGAGAAATGAGATTGTGCGATACAAGGCTCGCCTTGTGGCGCAAGGCTTCTCACAATGCCCTGGAATTGATTACGAGGAGACGTATTCTCCCGTAATGGACGTCATAACGTTCCGCTACTTAATCTGTTTAGTAGTTTCCGAAAAACTGAATATGCAGCTCATGGATATGGTCACAGCCTATCTCTATGGGGATCTGGATACATAGATATACATGAGAGACCCTGAAGGACTAAAGATGCCTGAATCAAGTAGTTCCCGACCACGGAACGCATTCTCGATTAGACTGAGGCGTTCGCTATATGGATTGAAACAATCCGGGCGAATGTGGTATAACCGTCTAAGCGAATACTTGATCGGTTTAGGATACGTTAATAACGAACTTTGCCCATGCGTGTTCATAAAGAAATCCACTTCAGGATACGCAATCATCGCGGTCTATGTAGATGACATGAATCTCATAGGAACCGAAAAAGACTTGTCAGAAACTGCTGATATCCTGAAGAGAGAATTCGAGATGAAGGATCTTGGGAAGACACGATTTTGCCTCGACCTGCAGATCGAGCACCGTAAAGATGGAATTCTTGTCCATCAAGCGAATTACACCCAAAAGGTGTTGAGACGCTTTAGTCATTTTGATGTTAAACCGTCCGCTACTCCCATGATCGTCCGCTCTCTAGACATTACTAAGGACCCATTCCGTCCAAAGGAGGACGACGAAGAGATATTGAGTCCTGAGTGCTCTTATCTGGGTGCAATAGGCGCTTTATTGTACTTGGCCCAATGTACTAGATCGGACATCTCGTTTGCTGTGAATTGTCTAGCTCGACACAGCACCGCGCCAACACGCCGCCATTGGAATGGCATAAAAGATATTTTCCGCTACCTTAAGGGTACTACGAACTTGGGCTTGTTCTATCCCTACGCGGTTTTGAGTGAGTCCAACGCTCTTGGCACTCGAAGCAACGCGACCCTTGTTGGCTACGCCGATGCAGGATACTTATCTGATCCGCACAAGGGGCGTTCCCAATCTGGTTATGTCTTTACCATTGGGAACACGACGATTTCTTGGAGGTCTCGCAAACAGACCTTAGTGGCTACTTCAACGAACCACTCTGAGCTACTCGCGCTCTATGAGGCGACTAGAGAGTGTGTATGGCTTCGAGCTGTTATTGGCCATATTCAAAGTACATGTGATCTTCCATATGACCCAGATGAACCTGTTGTCGTCTATGAGGACAATACCGCTGTTATTGATCAAGCAAAACATGGTTACATCAAAGGGGATGCTACCAAGCACATATCGCCCAAGTTGTTCTTTACACATGAACAACAAGCGCTTCAGAAGATTGAAGTGCAACACATTGGATCGGAGAATAACCGTGCAGACTTGTTCACCAAGTCACTGCCAAAACACTCATTCCAGAAACATGTCAGAGCGATTGGACTTAGGAAGCTTTCAGAGCTAGCCTAAGTGAAACATGTTTCCTGCACCCTGTTGTGTGCATGTGAGGGGGAGCGCCCCAACGAGCGCCTCCAAATGCCCTGTTGTGCGTATATCCCGCACCCTGTCGAGTGCGAGTGAAAAGGGAAGCATCCTGATGTATGCTTGTGTACTCTTTTTTCCCTTCGACCAAAGTTTTTCCCACTGGGTTTTCTTTGGCAAGGTTTTTAACGAGACACAGTTCAAATCTCTTATTCACTAAGGATTATTATAATCAGGGGGAGTATCCAGTTGTATACTTCTAAACCATCGTGTACTCTTTTGTCCTTCGATCAGCGGTTTTTCCCACTGGGTTTTTCCTGACAAGGTTTTGACGAGGCACCTTTGCAATAGTTAGTTTACCCCCATCACACTGACCTGTGTGTACTCTTTTGTCCTTCGACCAAAGTTTTTTTCCCACTGGGTTTTCTTTGGCAAGGTTTTGACGAGGCACAAGTAGATGGTCAAACTTGAAGATGCAAGCAACAGACAGACGAAGAAACTCAGAGATGTTTACAAGCAGAATTTCTGGAGAGCCAAGGGGGAGTGTTGTAACTCATATGGCTTTTCACCTTTCATCTCCTTGTAACCTACATGACCTTTGGCCCTTCATTTCTTCATAACCCCCAACCTCTCTCCCTATATAAAGAGAGGTTGGGATAGCTTGTAAGATGCACTTGTGTGGTTGATAATATACGAGAAAGCTTCGTCTCCGTGTGTTTGAGCTTTTGCCTTACGACACCAACAAACTTTTTTAGTCATAAAAATAGCATCCTAACAAATTAGGATTCACCTACTTGGAAACCATCATAGCTAACAAAGTCAGTGACACCCACTCCATGCACACATTACATGAGTCTTTTGACAATTTGGTGCCAAATATCTCGCTCACCACACCCTTATAATTCTTTTGTTTTTCCCAATAAATGCCATGATGGTATGATGACATGGATTGGTGTCACTCATGGCCTTGGTCCAATAATCAATACTTTGACCAGTGTTTTAAAAATAAGAACCGGACCGTCCGGTTGAACCAGTCAATATGTGAACGAGTGCCGGTTAGACCACTGGATCGTCTAATCTGGTTGGATTTTAAATCGGTCTGAATCTGACTTTTTCAATTCAACTTTTTTTATTAGCTTTTGACTTTTTGTTTGAACAATTTTGAGTGGCACCCCACTTTTGTTTACCATATTTACAGTGCACCCCACAAGTTTACAATAATGTAAGGTACCCCCCACTTTTGACGGTTTCCGTCCCCAACTTATGGTCAACCCCTTTGACTATTTTTTTTGACCAAAATACCCCTATCTTATTTTTCGATCCCCCTATGTCTTCGGTGTCTGCCCCCTCCACGTCGTCGGCGTGCCTCCGCCGCCCCCCTTCGCCAGGCCCTAGCGCCGCCCCCCTCCCCGACCTCGCCGGCCCCCTCCCCGACCTCCCCGACCTCGCCGCCCCCCATCTCCGTCCTCTCCGACCTCGCCGCCCCCCTTTCCCGCACATGGCGTACATCGTCACCAGCACGTTCTCGACCGGCAGCGCGACTCCGGATCGAAGGATTGACTAAAGTAGGAAATAAGTAGCAGATGGTGACAAGAATCTACCAACCAACTAAATTCACCACACCTTCCTAATTCCCTACTCCCCAAAATAGGCTGGTGGAGAGTGATATGCAATGGCATTGCTTGAAACTGAGAGGTCATCATTCATGGCAAAAGTGGTTTTGCGAGATGAAGCCAGCATGGCGTTGTGGAGGCCGAGGATGGTGGCGGCGGTGAAGGTGTAGTCGTCGGAGCGGAGTGGGGGGGGGGGTGTGTGGTGCAAAAGAGGAAGAGGGCGGTTGAGGAGGTGGACCCGGGGGCGGAGGCCGGAGACGAGGAGGCTGGCGTGGGCGGAGCGGAGGAGGAGGGGAGGAGGAGAGGGGGAGGGGAGGAGGAAGAGAGGGGGAGGGCACGGACACGCCGAAATGTCATCCTTTTCCGACCTCCCGATTCCAAATCCACATCTCACTTTCTTTCTTCTACTCCCAAACCCTAACCCTATCGAGTAGCAGCACCGGCGACGATCGACGCCGTCCGGCGGAGTAAAATCATCCGACGACACCGGCGAGCTCTTCTGAATCTGTAGGTATAATTTTTTGCTTCCCTTCCTGTCATTTGATATATAAAATCCAGTCATCCAGTGCCAATTTTGGAAGCACGGACACGCCGAAATGTTTCCCGTGTCCGCGTGGTCGGGGAGGGGGGCGGCGAGCTCGGCGAGGTTGGGGAGCGGCAGCGCGGGGGGGGGGGGGGGAGGGGGAGGGGCGATAGACACGGTGAAGAAAACAGGTCGGGGGTATTTTTGTCAAAAAATTTGGGTCAACCCAGTTGACCGTCCATATTTGACGGAAAATGTCAAAAGTGGGGGGTATCTTACATTGTTGTAAACTTGTGGGGTGCACTGTAAATATCGTAAAAAAAAGTGGGGTGCCATTCAAAATTTCTCATAAAAATTTATATTCTTAACTATTTTTAGCATAAGTAGTATATGTGTAGATGTTTGTTATGCAATATTTCAAATAAAATTATAAGCCTATAAAACCGGTTCAACTCGGATTAAACCATTAGTTGAACCGGTTTGACCCATCACAGTGTCCTCACCGGGTCGATCTCTGGTCTGATTTTTAAAACATTGACTTTGACACTTCCAAATTAAATAAATCACAAAACATAAATCCTTAAATGTTTATGTAAAATATTATACTTAAAGAAAAACACGATGCCATTATACAATTTTACAATTATCTTCCCATTCTTTATTTAACCAGTGTTTTAAAAATTCGCTTAAAGATCTATCGGTTCAACCACTGGTTTAACCTAAATGGTCCAAGTTCAATTCCTTATTGTCATTGATTTTTAATATATATATATATATATATATATATATATATATATATATATATATATATATAAAGTCGGGTTCTTCGGACAACCCAACAATCATAATTCAATTCATTAACGGATTTATCCGTTCGGACTCCAATTTAGCCCGTTCTTGTTGTACTCCTACTAATGTATCTTTTATAGGTTCCCAAAATTCGACCGACTATGATACTACAAACTTGTTCTGCAAGAAAATCCTAATGTGTTGCAACAATTGTTGACAATGCTTGATTTGGTTTTTTTGTTTTTGTTTTTGGGGGTATTTGGACTGACACGATCGAGTAGTGTTTCTCGTCCTTAACCCCTCGAACTATTGCTCATAAGATTAAGATGTTTGATTCATATGGCTCATAATTCTAATATGGCAGTCTAATCGGTCATCTAGTCACAAAGGCAATTCTACGTTCACAAGTACTACATTTATTTATTAGGTTTCTTTTGTTTTTATATATGATTCATCAACTAAGTTAGTCCGAGCGACATGTCGAAGGAAAAAAAAAGAAGAAAGTTTTAGTCTAGATTTTTGTTGACTTGCTACATAAAGGACCTTAAGTTCAAATTTGAAATCATTGATCCACTTAAAATAGGAAAGAGAGAAAAAAAAAAAAAAAAAGCAAAACCCAAAGAAGAGGGAGATCATATTTTATTGGTACTGTCAAGTTTGTTTCGGCTTCTGTTGTCGTTTGCCACACAAGAAAACAATTTTCCGTTTGAAAAAAAGCAGCAGCAAAGCCCAAAGAAAGAAGTCCAAGAGAAATAGATTTGGACATTTGTCACACAAGAAAACAACTATTCGTTACAGAAAATCTGCATTCGATTGGTAGGACTCAAATTTTGTTCTTTATATCTTCGCGAAGTCACTGTCTGATGTGGCATGTAAACATAATTAAAATTTCAAAATTAGGTAATTTTTTAAAAAAGAAGATAAGAATTCAAATGATGTTTTTTGTGAAAGGACTTCAAATGAACCTAACGGCCGAATGGACGCTTAGGTCTTGTTTGGTTCGCGGAATGGAAGGAAAATAAAATCAATTCCTTGACATTTTTTTTAAATTTTTTATAATTTCTATTGATTTTTTGTTCAATGTTTGAAAATGTCAAAGAACTTAAAAATGAAAATGAATACTTAAATATGGAAAAGTGATTCATTGTTTAGGTAGATGGAATCACTTTCTCCCATAATTTTTTTTCTATTGGAAATCACTTTCATTTTCTCTCCAATTTCTTTGACATACAAATATAGAAAAGTAATCACATTCTTTTTCCAATCCTATGATTCCGCGAAACAAGCGAGGCCTTAAGGAATAAATTGTTGTAGATTCTCTAAAAAATCTCATACAAATGAGTACAAGAAAGCTAGTAATATGTGAGGAAGACTACTATTTTGAATGCAAGTCGAATTTGCTAAGAAAAATTGAAAGCTATTAAAATTACTACAACGAGTACAACAAACTACTAATTTGTTAAACACAGTAAAAAGTTCCGAACAAAGTATTATAAATCGTTGGAAAAAAGCTAATAGAGTTAATAAACTGACCAGCGGTGGTAATGAACATCATTGCGGTGAAAGATAAATTCGACCGTCTCTGTTAATCCGCTCTCAAGAACGAATAATTTTGAAAAAAAAAATCTGGTGTTGTTTGTCGCCACTTCAAATTTTGTTGATATTTATTCATTTCCATTCACATTTTGTTGTTACCACAGTTTTGTTGGATTCGTTTCGTCTGGTGTTGAGGAGGCTACATTCTGTTGATGCCACGTCAAATTTTGTCGACGAGTACTAAGTTGCGGTCGAGTTTAGTTAGCACTCTATTAAGATCTCGTTTGGTTCACGAAATCTTCGGATTGGAAAAGGAAGGTGATTCCATCCGTCCAAGTAAAAAATTACTTTCCCATATTGAAATAATCACTTTCCTTTCTACATTTTTTGGCATTTTCAAACATTGAAAAAAAAAAATCAATGTAAAATAAATTTTTCCAAAAAAAAGAAAATAATAAGTAATTAATTTTCTTTTCCTTCCATTATGCCAATCAAACGGGGCCTAAGAGCATCTCCAACCCTATTGTCTTGTTAAGTGTTGTGAGTATTAGGTGGCTCCTATGTGGCATGAGCCACAAGACAATGTCTTGTTTATATGGCAAAATTATATATCAAAAGACAATGAGATAGAAAAACTGTCTCTAATGCAAAAGTATTAAGGAGACATTAAAAAGTATTTTTTCCAACTTCCAAGGTAACTCCTCCACTTCTTCAACTTTTTTATAAATATTTATATTCATAATTGATGTAGAGACAAAGTCATTGTGAAGTGCATTATCTAGATCTAGACAACCAACTTCACATTCTTCTTGACATGTCATTACCATATCAACTTCATGTTTTATCCTACATTTGCATTGGAGAAGAATTTTTGGAATAAAAATTTGTCATTCCTATGTGGCAACAATTTTTTCTAAACTCACAGTAGAGATGCTCTAGTGCAAACTCGACGCACTGGTCGTCTGATGGTCAAACAATTATAATTCCGAACAGGAATTTAATTTTGGTTCAAAAGAGTCGTCAAAATGCTGCATGTGGGCCACCCTTACTGATCCCTAACTCTGTAGTAATTAATTAAAAAAAAAGAAAAAATCCAATATGAAAACGCACAGCTTCTTCCAGCCCATTTCCTGGTTTCCATATGTTTTCGAAAAAGTCACCGAAACAGAAACCGGCGGGCCCCACCTCACCAGTAGCTCCTTCGTCTGCTCCTCCTCGACATGTACCACGTGTCCACGTGTCCTTCACATCTCCTTTCTATAAATATCTAACAAATATGCGTTGAGTGTCTCCACTGTCAAAGTCGGTCAACACTGCATCGAAGAGACGGAGAGAGAGGCAGCCATGGACGAAACTGGACCGTCGATTCTCTTCTCCATCAGCGGGTTCTTCACCCCCACCGTCCTTTTCGTCTTCCTCAACCTCGTCATCGCCACCATCGCCCTCACCTCCAGAACCGTCCGCCGCCAGAACAACCAAGAACCGGCGGCCGACGACCAGGCCCTGCGGCCCGGCCCGACCGGCCTCGACCGGGTCCGCTCCATCGGCCTCTTCCGCTTCGGATCCCGCGACCTCCCCCAACAACCCGAGCCCGACCACCACACCCAACAAACCCACTATCATCAGGACCCCCCGCCGTCAGTGCTCGAGCGGGTCCGCTCAGGACTCTTCGGGTTCGGATCCCGCGACGCCCCCCAACAACCCGAATCCGATCGCCGCACCCAACAAACCCATTATCACGAGGACACCCCGCCGTCGGTGCTCGAGCGGGTCCGCTCCGGGCTCTTCGGGTTGGGATCCCGTGACATCCCCCAACCCGAACCGGATCAGACGATCCACACCCAAACCCATTATCATCAGCACGCCCCTCAGCAGTCAGCTCTCGAGCGGGTCCGCTCTGGGCTCTTCCGGGTCGGGTCCCGTGACAACACACCCCAACCCGAAACCCATGACATCCAAACCGAAACCGCGGAGCCGGAGCCGGAGCACTACGACATGGAGCACCACTTCCGGCGGATCCAGTCGGAGTCCGCGCTCCCGAAGCCCTTTATGGCCGAGGAGAGGGGGACGCTGAGGAAGCTGGCGAGCGCTCTGTCGTGGAGAGCGCCGGATCCGGACGCCCTTCGCCGGAGGCCGGTGGCGGCGAGGGAGGAAGCGCCGCCTCCATCGGCGGTTGTGGAGGAGGAGGAGGGGGAGGAGGTCGACGCTCGCGCGGACGACTTCATCAACCGGTTCAAGCAGCAGCTGAAGTTGCAGAGATTAGACTCCATCCTGAGGTACAAGGAGATGCTGACACGTGGAAGTGCAAGATAGTGAGCCCTAGATCTATGCAATATATATATATATATATTTGTAAATTAGTCGTGTAATGAATATTAGTTTTTTGAAAAATCAGTTTGGGGAAGTGGACTTCCCTGAAAAAATTGGCGGCTGATTTGTAGGGTAGAAGGTTGGATTTAAGTTTGGAATCTTTTGGGTAGCGAAAATTTGTGGCCATTTGGCTAAAGTCTGTGGGACCACTTGTATCATGGTCTGGTATGATTATATTGGTCATTATGGATCAAAATAGTAATGTTTGTATTTATTTGGTTTCTTTTTTGTTAAATTTGGTATGATTATATTGGTCATTATGCTTCAAAATAAAATGATTGTATTGATTTTGTTTCTTCTTTGGTGAGGTGCTGTGTTATTGTTTCAAAACTAGTAACTTTTTCTTTTTTAAAAAAATCAAGCACCTATAGGGTCAGTTAAATCGTGTGTTCTACGCACACGATTTTAGCTGTCGTTATATCATTTCGGACTCTTCGTGCGAATCTTGTTCGTATTGACTTTGTCATTATCGTCCCGCACGCTCCAGAGCTCCACAAGACGGTCATGACGTCTTTCGACGCCCGCAATCCAACGTCTCGTTTCGTCCATGACGTCGAAGGCGCTCCCGACGTTTTTACGACGCCTACGACAGCCGATATCGTTCAGTCACCCATTCTATGACAGATTACATTGTTTGATAAACCTCAAATAAAAACCTAAATATTAAAATAAGTACGAATAATATCATATTACAACAAGAGGGAAACTGATTCATAGTCGATGCTGGATACAAGAATTCAATTATTGAAGATCAAAAAATTATTCGGATACGAAGATATAACCCATAATAAAAATAATATTCAAATATTACCATAAATTTATATTTTAATAAAAGAGCTACTACAATAACGATTATTACTACTTGGTGCTTAAATTTCCAACCCTACCGTGTGGCAAATATTTTTGTTTACGTCTTAGTCAAAAAATGAGATAGTCTATGCACTACTATATTATTTCATCTTGTCGGATTAAGTGAAATTAAAAACAATGGAGGGGAATAACATACAGCTTGTAATCTTCTCTCCCCAATCTATAATATAAAGCACAGTGGATTTTTTGTCCGACCCATGTGCTTTGGTTCAACGATGATGAAAGGACTAAATCGTCCCTCTCTCTATAAGAGAGGAGGAGGTCCCATGTTGGGTGCGGAGCAACCGGTTATTCCAACAGCAGCCCCGCCTCCAGCTCCTCTTGCACCGCTCCTCCCTCCGCCGCCTCCGCTCCATCCTCGTCCACGCCGTCGTCGCCGGCCTTTTCCGCAACCCCTTCGTCGCAAGCAGCATCCTCCACCGCGCTGCCGACGTCGACCCTTCCTTCGCCGTATCCCTCTTCTCTGCCATGACCAACCCCAACCCCTTCTCCTTCAACACCGCCATCGCCATCTCCGCCGACCCACTCTCCATCTACTCCCAAATGCTCCGCCGTCGCGTCCCTCCAGACTCCCACACCTTCTCTTCCTTACTCAACACCACCACCGTCGCCACCGCTACCAGGTCGCTCCATGCACACGCCCTCCTCCTCGGATTCCGGCTCGACCCCTGTAATGTCCCGCTCCGCACGGTGCATTACGATGAGTCGTTGACTCGAAGAGTTGCACTAACCCGATGAAGTATCGATGCGAATCGATGCAAGAGTTGTAACGCCCCAGAACCAGAATACTGGAGAGCGGGGAATACATAGCCAGCTACGCATTATGAAATAGAATCCACCCCACTTTACGGTCACGGCTGTCTAGATATATGAGGGTTTAACTACAATCCATCAGTCTCCTATGGTCAATAACAAGCCTAAATGTCTTAATCTCAAGCAAGCAAGTAAATTTACAAGATGTAAGGTCACCAAATATACAATAGTAAGGCGTCCCAAACATTACATATCCAGCTGATCATGAAACTAGTCGTTACAAAATGTGAGGACTAGCAAGAGTTTAGTCATACATGATCAACCTGTAGCTCCCCTTCCCGAAAATTTTTCAAAATATTTTCATATTATTTATTTGATTTAAATATGATGTATTTATTACTCCTATATATTATTAATATTGATTATAGTTAGAATATTTTATTGTCTAGGTGGAATTTTTTGATATTAATATATGTTAAATACCAAGACATATATATGATATAGACATGTAAATAAATATTCATAATTTAAATATACGTATACAAATGTTATATATATATATATATATATATATATATATATATATATATATATATATATATATATATATATATATATATTATATATGTATGAATGTGTATGTATATATGTGAATACATATGTATAAATAAATATATATAATATAGGCCCTATAACTAAAACCAATTATATTCATATAATCCCAGCCCACACCAGGAGCAGTAGACCCAGCCCCTCAGGTTGCAATCCGAAAGCCCATAGCCAAGTTTTCCCCATGGCCCATGCCCATAGGCCGACCCCCAGGCTCGCTATAACAGCCGAGCATCTGCTCGATACCACGTAAATATGCAGAGGAGTACAGCAGAAATCCCTAATCCCAGTCTTCCGCCACCCCTCGGACCCTAGCGCCGCCGTGCGTCCAGCCTGGGCGCCGGCGCGCGCGGCGAGGCCGCGCGAATACAGCGCGCTCGCGCGGAAAATCGAATCGCGAAGCAGCAGCAGTTGCACGGAGGTGCAACTTCGTCGCGAGATATCTCCGCGCTCAGTCGACCATTCCCCGAGCCGCTTGTTCAGGTATGAACCCTATATATACACCTTCAAACCCCTTTGATTATATTCTGTTAAAATCGTGCGACCAATCCAGGAAATCAACCCAAAGTCGATCGAAAAACCTGTTTAAAACAGGACAGGAATCAGTTCAATCACCCGTATTAGAGGATCGATCCAGTGACTGTTTATAAATTCCACTTGAATACATATTTAGACGACCTATAGGCCTTCACAAAAGTTTTTACAGAAGCCAAAACCATCGACTACGTGTCGATAAATCGAATCCCGAACTTTGACAAAAATCTGTTTTAAAAACTTAAAAATTCATCCACACGACGTGCGTTTCGCCATTTCGGGCGACGTGGTCGCGAACCGAAAGCATCGAAAGGTGCGTATCGGCTTCGTCGACGTGTGGACTTTGGCGGAATTCAAATTAGTCGCGTGTGCGCGACGAATTTGACGCGTATCCGTCGGAATCGCCCCGTATCCGTGTAATGCAAATTCAGTCATAACCTTGTGTACGCTCGTCAGATCGAGACGAAACTTGTGCCAGCAGGACCGTATCATTTTGATGGTCATGTATGCCAAGTTTGGTCCAATTCTGAGACAGTTGAATCGTACGTCGTTTTGTGGGCCCCACGGTCCCACTCAATGGACGATTTTGTGCACGGTCCGTCGAAATCCAACTCTGGACATACGATTGGGTTCGTATCGGAAAATCGGATCCGTAGATATATAGTTTGATGACTTTAGAGACCGTTGACTCTGGCACACATTTCGATGCAAAGCGGGTCCAACGGTGGACATCATTTTTGTCCGAAATTACCGTTTTGCCCCTGTGTTCAGAATTGGACTTAAAGACAGGCAATTCTAGCTAATTTGACTATTTTGAGAATATTGGTAATATTTATTTCAGCATCTGGAGACTTCTGCATGTGTTGACTGATTGTGGCTCATTAAGTGGTATGGTATTATTGGTTTCTCCAGCTAAGGACCTCAGGCAAGTGCACTTTCTGATTGCTTTCGATTCATAGTAGTTTTCTCATTTTATGTCTATACATATATCTTGCTGCTTGTTGACACGTTCGTCACACGGAGTAGTCGGGAGGAGAAATATCTTAGTAAATATGTGGACTACCCAGAACTATCCCCGTGTCTTTCGTGAATGCTAGCAGCTGCACACGACACGTGCATTGTACCTTATTTACCCCCTAGCCGTTCACATGTTGAAAATGATATTTCACACTACCTAGGTAGATGTCTTTATTTTTCCTTTACTTCTATATCGTGCTATGTCATCAGTTATCTTCCAGTTTTTATCTCTCATATATTATCTTCATGTCTTGTTAATTCTATTGTGTTTTCGTATTGTCGTCGGTTTGTGTACTTGTTCCATTCCTGACTGGAAACCAACATTTTTCAGGTTTAGCCGCGATCACTCTTAGCATTGGGAAGGCTTGGGTATGCTGAAGTCAACCTAGAAATAGATATCAGTTGTACCATTTTCATTAAATTGTAAAATCTTGTATTTTCTTTGATTAGAAATGTTGTAAATGTTGTAATAAATTTAGAAATGTGAATGAGCAGCAAATGTTGTGTTTTGAGCATCTATTTTTTGCGAGTTTGACAGCGTTCTACCGCCGACTCTGCGGCGTAGGCTAGCTTGGACACGTCTCGTATCCAAAAAAGCGGGTACGGGTCATGACACAACCCTAGGATCTGTCAATCATGTTACAGCCCGTAGGCAGACAATAATAAGGTATGCAATACGAGCTAACAAGTGCTCGTCGGCTAAACGCCTCAAAATAAGAATTTTGTAATAGAGTGGGAGAGCAAAATAAACCCACTCGTTGCCCTGCTTACGCCTGGTGGTCACCATCGGGCTGGAATGTCGGTAGATCCTCTGAAGCTGCTCCAAAATCTGGCCATACAAAACCAGCTGGGTCAGATCCCAGAAGGAGCAAGTGCCACAAAGGAGGCTTCACTTAAGAACTAAAACCAGCATATCAGAAATGAATATTAAAAGTAGTTACAAAAGAGCTTGATAATAAAAGAATAATCAACAGTCATAATAGAGTACGAGGGAACCATTCAAGTAGTCAGGTCACAACCCTTAAACCAAACAAGGACTGGGGTTGTAACCCTTCACCTGAATAGAACTCCGTCTCCAAATCCTGTTGGTAAGGTAAAACATTACAAGCATGACGTGGGGTGCAATAAGACAATAAACGAAGAGAGGACTTAGAACTGCTCCGGGAGCCAGGTTACAATTCTTAAACCAAACGAGGACCGGGGTTGTAACCCTTCGCCTGAACAGAACTTAGCCCCTGATCTTTATTGTTAAAAGTGACAATCTTGCGATCAAGCCTTACAATGATCGAGCACTGAAATCATACAATCGCTCCCGGCCAATCAGTAACTACGGCTTTCTACATTAGCTAACTAGGGTTATCACAAGCCTTAGTTACTAGCAATATGCAGTAAGATGTTCCTTCAGCCGCAAGCCCTGTATCAAATCTAGGTTATCCAGGCGACTTGGGTTCATTAAGCGGTGCCTCGTCCTTTTCCACACATCACTGAATCTAGACTTGTGCCCTACTCGTCGGCAGGCTGCAAGTCCAACAATAGTGGCCGGGATAATGGGATCGCCTGTAGCTGGGAAAATTTCTCATGACTACTGAGTTATTCTAGTTATTAGCCTTAGCCATTTACAGTAGGTACCTCTGACCGTGGTACTCAGGGATCCCTGTCCTAGACATGATGCAAACATTTCCGGTTCAATTGTACAAACACAATCATCCACGGTGTCCAGGTCATCCAATCTTGCCATGACATGCTAGCCATCACAACAGTCTTCAAAATATATATATCATGTCATGTCCACTGTCAGAAGTGTGCCACGTCGGGCCACTATCACGTCATGTCCAAAAGTGCACCACAATGGGTCACCATCGTGTCAGGGAACAATTAATTTAGCACAAGCACATATTTAGTAATTAAATATTAGAAGGGGCAAGGGTTGTGGGGGACTCATGCGGCTCGAAAATTTTTTTATGCGGCTAAGCAATTAAATACTTGCATGCAGCTAGCAAAATATATAAGCATGCAATATAATGCATTAAATATAACATGCGGCTAGTGCTAAATATATAAGCATGCATTAATATAATGGATTAATACTTCATGCGATTGATGCTAAATAATTAAGCATGCATGCATTAATATAATGCATTAATACTTCATGCAGCTGATTTTGTTCCCATGTTCCCATATGCGGCTCACTTATTGGCATTTGCATGCAACAAAGCATGCATTAATATGCATGCAAGCAAGCCACGTAATCAATGGCTAAATAAAGCATGCAATAAAGCATGCATTAATATAATACAAGCAAGCCACGTAATCAATTGCTAAATAAAGCATGCAATAAAGCATGCATTCACTTGCATGCAAGCAAAGGCTTGCATTTGTATGCAAATAAATGAAAGCCATGCGGCCAATGGATTACAATGCATGCGGCCAGCCTCTACTAAATGGCCATGCGGCCAATGGATTATAATGTGTCATGCCCCGATTTCGTAGAATCGATAGTCGTCCCCCGGGCGTGAAGCCGTGCGAACCAAAATTGCGATCGCACAAGGCACATTCATAAGGCTTTCCGAAACACAACATCAAGTTAGAGTACGCAGAGAAATTGATTGACACAATTGAAATAGAAGTAGACTTTTCATTGATAATAAAACTTCATTTACATTGACTTCATTACATTCCTTGCCTCACGGGCTACAACATGACTCGACTTACAAAACGAACGTCGATAAGATAGTCGTTCCATACATTACATCCCTTTTTACAAGCAAAATATAACACTTTCCACCTGCTATCGAGGCGAATCGAGTCGTCATCTTTTATTAGACTGAGTACGGGGTCTTCTTCAAAAGGAATCCAGAAACAAGCCTTCACAAGCGGACGAGGCTTCAAAAGTGTCCACGCCGCCTTGAGATTTTAAGCGGCACGTCCTTCGTAGTTTCGGGTACCTGCATGGAGAGCGAGGATCAGTACATTACACTTTGTACTGGTGCGTGGCTATTTAAGTTCCAAGCTCTCATTTGGTTGAAGAGTTTATATGACTTAATGTATGAATGTTTCTAACCATCCTAATGGATTTCAACAAGCATATGACAAGCAATAAAATTTACGTCAAAACTTACCCGCGGCGGACCACGCCGCACCTTATAAAACTTACCATGTTCTTTTCTGTCAATTGTTAACATTTTTCATATCAAGTGCACAATGTACGTGTGATTGGTCACTGGCATCACAAGCCATCCTGGACGTATAGCATTGTTAATCGAGATCCTTTCAACGCAAGTAGCTAGCTCCGTTGCAAGTCCCCGCTTAACCTGTGCTGAAACCTTATGCACGACTATACCCTGTTTCCTCCTAGGCCGAAACGGTCCCGTGGCCTCGGGTTGCCGCTCGAGGAAACTATCGCCTTGTCGACAAGTTGTCCATACCGTGCGAAGACATATTTCCTTTTTAGTTATTAAGACATAGCCTACATTTTCTTTGAAAACTCAATCCTTTTCCCGTGTTCGTGCCCTTGCATTTATCCTTTCATTCGCAACAACACTATCGATTTTGCCTAAGAAGGGGGTCGAGAAGAGAAGGGTCAGCCACTCATCTTGAGTTTACTTCGACGAGAGAACTTGTTGGTCGTGCTAGACGTCGCCTACGCGATTACCTGAAATCGCACAAGCAACCGATTAGAATACTGCATTATTCAAGGAGTTCGATAGGAAATGCGAGTTCGAAATGCAAGCCATGAAAACCATCGAAAACATTCACGAAAACGCATTCAGAAAACAAAGCCAAAACCAACGCAAGCGACGTGAAAAGCAGAGCAACGGGAGGTTTCTCCCGACTCAGCCGCATAGTCAATCCTCGAGACGCAACCCGCTGAATATGGGACTTGGTTCCGAAGAAGACATTCCATAACGAGAAATGGATCTTAATTCAACCGTTCCCGTTCGATCGACTCGGTCGATCCCGACCTATCGGTCCCGACCGAATCGATAGCGACAGTGTTCCTTTCTCGCGCACCCCGTGGACAGAGTACGGGGCATGATGTAGGGACGGGACACTACACCATAACCAACTAAGAAAAAGTTTCGTTCTCGAAACTTAAAATAGAACCTACCTCTACGAGAACAATAAAGGGCACTTTTCCTTCATTTCTGACTCAAGCTCTCATATCGACTCTTTGACCGAATGGTTCCTCCAGAGGATACGGACGAGGGGATTAGCACAGTTGCGGAGAAGTTTATCCTTGCGCTCCAAGATTTGCACCGGCTCTTCAACATATGACAAGTCCGCCTTCAGGTCCAGCTTACCTAAATCTACAATATGGCTCGGATCATGCACGTACCTCCATAATTGTGATACGTGGAAGATGTCATGTACCTCTGACAACGCAGGCGGCAAGGCGATTTGGTAAGCTACCGGGGCGACTCGCTTCAATATTTCGAACGGGCCAACAAATCTTGGACTCAATTTCCCCTTCGCATCGAACCTAGAAACTTTCCGCATGGGCATGACTTTCAAGAATACATGGTCGCCTTCCGAGAACTCGAGGGGGCGTCGGTGCATGTCGGCATAGCTTTTCTGTCGGCTTTGTGCTATCTTCAATCTCTCTCGTATCAATTTGACCTTCTGTACGGTCTGCTCCACCAGCTCCGGACCAAGTATCTGCCGTTCCCCGACTTCATCCCAGCAAATGGGCGATCTGCACTTCCGGCCGTGTCACGCCCCGCTTCCGTAGGAGCGATCGTCCTCGCTAAGGCGTGATGCCGCACGGGCCTAGGTTACGCCCGTGCAAGGCCAAGTCCAGAAACGGCCGATTTAAGCTAGGCCACAGAGTCGCACAGAGTGTCCCCATTTGCAGCGGAAAGTAAATGAACACAAGTTGAAGCAAATTCAAACTCTTTATTGATATTCAAGAAGTTTACAAGCGGCGCTAGGCCGAGTTTACAAGTCTCTCAAGCTCTCCCTCTCTCTGAAACATAAAAGCCGTGCCAAGTGGCTTACAAGATGGAATGATTCATGGCGATGTTCCGATACATTATGTCCTGTATAGGGTGCTTCAGCTTCTTGCAATGTTCCAAGGCCCTAGAGTTGGCTCCGCGCCTTAACACGTTCGATGGAAGCTCCGCACCCACCGGCGTCTCCTGCATCCTGCAAGCAGACTGTGGGGTTATCAGTACATTGTTATGCACTGGTGGGGAGGCTAGCTCGCCCATAATGCTATCATTACCAAACACGTTCTATTTACTTTCGTGCACCGTCTATCATTTATTGTCTTTCTAATCTTGCCTTAGGATCAGTTTCATGGCATATTAGTAACCTATCTCGTGTTGCCGAATTCAAGTGTCGCATGGTAATACATGCACGACTTACCCATACTTACCGTCCGGCCTTCCCTGTCCAAAGTAAACCAAGTTAGTCAACAATTCACATGTAGTAACTTGAAGAGATTCATGTAAACATTCAATATCAAGGGCGTGTCCCTGCCTCGGGTTCTAGCACGTCGTAGGCATGTTCTAGCACGTCGTGGGCATGTTCTAGCACGTCGTAGGCATGTTCAGCGTGTTACATTTCGAGCATGTTCACGATGTTACATTTCAAGCATATTCAGGAGGAACTTGTTCATTTTATATAGACTACTTTGATTTCAATACAAGAACTTGTACGTGGATAGCCACCAGCAAAGCCCACTTAATCTATATGCACCGGTCGCTGGCATCACAAGCCATTTGGACATATCCCCTTGGTATTTCTCAACTTAGCGTAGGGTGATGGCTGGTACACCCCGTTAAGTCTCTTGAATATACCCTCCACTTACGTCTCCTGGTGCCCAAGCCCGCACCCAGGCAGCCCGTAAGCCCCGTTTTGATTTCGCCTAGGCCGGCCACGGTTTTCCTCCCCATCGCCCGTGCCGCAGAATCCTTCCTCATGACGGCCACGGTATTCTCCCCCATCGCCCGTGCCGTTTGTCCACGACCATTTCGTATTGTCTTGTCATTTTAACTTAACGGCTATCTCCAAGCCGTAGGCTAACCCTTAGCCATAATGCATTATCGACCAGGTTGGCGTCTGTGTAGGGCGGGTAGCGAGCCCCGTTGCACGTGTCCGTCACACCTGTCGCTAACCATTCTTTTTCTTTTTTATCTTTCATGTATTCTTTCTTTCATTTCTTTCTTTCACTTGTTCGTTCATTCATAGATTCATTCATGTATTCATTTATTCATTCATTTATTCGTTGATTCATTCATTCACGCATTACGCAACTCCCAGTGTGGGAGTCGCCTTGGCGACCCATCGGTCCCATAGCCTTCCAATGTTGCTATACTCTACTCGGAACGACTATATTGATAGTCTTTCCGTTTTATTGTTGTAACCCATTCATTGTTTTATTGTTGGCCGCATAAGGAACATAAACGTAAGCTTGTGCCTTAGCACGAGCGTGGAGCGCAGTGCGAGAGTTCACATTTGCCAAATTCCTTTCTATATTCTATACAAGCATACAAGATGGGATTATTCCCTTAGCTAGGTACGTTGAGTCATTTATTAGCATGCACGGTGTTATCGCCTAGCGATTCTCGTGATAGTGTCCGTATTGTTATGTGTCTAGGCTAAGCAAAGACGGGTTCATCGGAGCCACCCACCTTAGCGATGTTTGCATCGGCCGAACGATACTCCGAGCGCGCCTCTGAAACTCTAAGTCTGGATTCATCTTGACGGGCTAATGTAAGCCTTGCATCGATTCTTCATCAGGTCGATGCCAACTCTTCGGGTCGACGGCTCGTTTGAGTCGTTGCACTTGCCGTTTGAATCCGCGTTCCGCTAGGGCGGAGCAAGTCGTTACATAATACACCACTCAAAATAAGTCTCGTCCTCGAGACTTCCTGAGTGCAGGTCATCCTACCATTCCTTAACTCGTGTCGTCGTGTTTCTTAGACAATCCCTATTGAATGGCTTTACCGCACGATGGCACCGAACTATACTCGATACCTTTCCAAGTCCCGTGTCTGCATACGTTGGGTCGAGTTTTATTGAATAACTTTTCATTCATTTTAGAGTTGATGGTACTTATTCAATTCAAGTGTTTCTTCATCTTGGTTGCTATTTCTTCATGTCATGGGACTGAAATGGTCGCATGAGACACGTTGTAATTCGTCAATTGCGAGGGTCATAGGCTGAGGCAAACTCACTTTTGTTTATCTCGGTCATCGAGATGACCCGATTCGCTTCTCAACCGTTCTTGTCCACGAAATTAGTATGATTTCTTCTTAGCGGGGTCCACCAAGTCTAAGTAACTTCCGTCCAATTCGAGACTAAGTATTGCACTATCGTCGAGCATATCTTCCTATCAATGGTTCAACTCGTTATACCAACTTTTACTTTCACGATATCGATTCCATATCGTTCGCTTGTTTAGGGCTAATCTCGTCGTCGTTCACGCACACTCTGTCTACACATTTTTTGATTCCGAGCCATGCTCGTACTAGTATCATTCCTTTCTTTTAACACGATTTCAAGTTCTCGACACTCATCCATTCCTAAAGTCTCGTTTGTACTCAACGTATCACTTGGCTGGATCGTGTACGCATTCCAGGCGTCTCCAGAATACATGCATTCAGCCAAGCTGTATGATAGAGAATTCGTCATTCTCATTCGAATCGCATCGTGCACATACTCAGGCATCCCTGAAATATATGCATGTCAGCCGAGTCTCATGAGCAGGGTTTCCTATATTCGTGATTCACTCTATCCATCCATGTCAATCCACAAGATCAATCTTTTGATTGCTAACACTTGAAACAGGTGCGTCTCGCCTAACCGCTAGGCCATTTCTCAAGGATAAATCAATGTCAGGATTGGAATCATAGTTCCCCAACAATAATGCCAACACTGACCCCAAATCCTAGGGTCGAACCAAAGTCGGTAGTACGGGGTTTTCTACCCAAGCTCACGTCACTCAGATTTCTAAACATCGAGCACGATCACCTATTCGCATCAATGCATTAGTTGCGTGTATTCGAGTCCATTCAATTCACCAATTCTAACCAATTCAAGTATTCGATCACGAGGTCGTCTAGCTTTTGACAATACGTTGTGCTGCAATCTCACGCAAGTCCGATTATCCACGGTGGTTCATGAATCACCATGCAACGCTCCCGCGGAATAATCATTCTCATCGGGGCGTAACTCTTGCTTGCGTCTAGACTAATTCATTCTCGATACGCGGATTGGACCTACGCAATCCTCAAATTCGATCGTCATACACGCTAATTTATTTTCGAGTCCACCTTCGCGTCAAACCACAAGTCGAAGCACACAAATTGCCACACCATGCTAGTTCAATCACCTCCGCTGTATGAATCACCATACCAGCGCTCACGCGGAGTGATCACCCTAATCGGTGCGACGCATGTGCGAGGCTGGAGTTGCACTCAAATAAGACAAGAATGTCGACGTTGGGGTTATCATCGAAGCAAATCCAACATTTTATTTTCTATCCAAGTCAAGATCGATAGTCCATTCATCATTTCGTTCAACTAGAAAATCCTCGAGCCACGTCTATATTTTCCTCGACACGTTTCAACATCACGAGTATAGCATCCGTCAGAACAATGACATTTGCACGATCGTCATTCGCTGAGTCAGAGTACCCCCGAGTTATCGCATATCGATCTTTGATACGCCTCAATACCATCGATGATATGCGTAACCTGACGATCTTCCTTTGCAACCAATTTCGAGTCGTGCGACTGATGCTATTGTCCGAACTGGATATACTATATTTCTATTCGATTCAATTCACGATCAAGTTCGATTGCTATTCCTCAAGCTAGTTTCAATATCGTTGTTCAAACTCAAGTCACAATTCATTTGAATCAATCCAAAATTGTACGCGCGATCCTCTAAGTTTCCTCGATCAAGACCATTCATTTTTATTCATCGTTCCGAACCATTTTCTAACTCGCGTTGCCCATTGACAAGTTGTCCAGCGACATCTCGTTTGGGACTTTTGAAGTTACGGCCAACTAAGCGTGACACATTCTAAGGCTTTGCACGATCGCATCGCTTGCCGACATACTCGTATGATCCGTAAATCCTTTAGTCTTGCTCGAACAATTTCTATGACGTCCATACACCACTCAGGGTTCGAGCCACTCGACTAGTCGTCGACACTCATTGTTATTCTTCTCCGAACCTATCACATACACCACTCGGATTCAAGCCATATGATCTAGTCCTCAATCATGTTTGCGTCATGCGCTAAGACATCCTTCAGATTCGTTCGACGAATCTCTAGCGTAATCGCTCACGTCGCCTCGACGTACTAAGTCGTTCGCACTAATCCTCAAAATCCAAGCTAATCTTTCGTGTACACCTAAGCGTTAGCTCGATAGCGTTCCTACCGATACACACTCTAAGTGTATTTTCGTTCCCGACCGAGCGATACTTGACATCGCTCGCAACTCGTTCGCACCAAAAGATCGGGGTGCGCGATACACTACGCAACTTAGCCAAAAGGCCGTGCGCATGGCTATCCCGTGCGGACTATATTTGAGTTTGCACGCTCAATTGCTAGGGTCATGTAGGTCCTAAAAAATCAAGTTACACACATCAACAAAGTCAAAAAAATCAAGAAATACAACTTTCAGATGAACTGCGCAGACATCAGATTGCGCATCCTTCAGATTGCGCACGCTAGACTGCGCACACTTCCAAGCGCGCATGCTGACATGGCAAAAATCATCATTACCTGACAGAATCAAATCTTCCTGACAGCTGACAGCACGAAGAACGAGGAGGTTGTTCGTTTATTGTACCGCACAGCGCTCGAGAACGGTTGACAGCTGGCAGCGCAATCCATTCCTGCGCAGTCCAAGTCTGCACAATCCAAAGCCAGCGCAATTCAGTGTGCGCGTTCTATCAACACAAATGACAAAATACACGTGGCATTCATGCCATCAATTGCTCATTACGTGGCAACCGTCTATGCACGATCATGCGTATTTCAATCAAATGATGCCATGTGTCCAAGACAGTTGGCCCATGATCCAGCAACTGCCTGCACAGTCCATTGTTGCGCAATCCAACTACTGCGCAATCCATCATGCGTAGTCCAGAATAACTAAAAGTTAGTTATTTCTCAGAACTCTATAAATAGAGTTTCAAGTCTCCATTCAAGAGGATCAAGGATCAGAAATCAGAGATCAGATCATAGAGAGATCAGACTTTAAAGTTCAGAGAGTCCAGGAGTTCTTGCCCAAGTGCTGCTGCATTCTTCCGAGGCTTTTGCCTTCAATTTCCGAGGCTTTTTGCCTTCAATTCCAGAGTTGTCTTCAACTTCAGAGGCTATCGTCTTTAAAGTTCACATCGTCCAAGGGATAAAGCAATCGTCTTCTAGATTGGATTCCTACAGTTGTACTTTCCCAGAATTCAAATTGTAATCTTTTACAAAGTTTGTATCAATAAAGTTCTACACTTTTGTTTTTGCAAACAAAATGGCGTTAAAGTTTACTTTTGTTTTCTTCAGTTTGTGCAAACATCAGATTGCGCAACATCAAATTACGCAATAATCAGACTGCGCAAACAAACAGTCATCAGTTTGCGCTGACAGTCTCGCGCAAATCAGCAAGTTGTACTGACTTTTGTCAGCGCAGTTCAACCGATTGCGCAGAATGTCGTCCTTCATAAAAATGAAGGACGAACTGATTTGTGCAACCAGAACCCTAAAAAGGGTGGCGCAGTATGATCACATCTCTAAAAAAAGATGGATTCTGAAAGAACAGTGAGATCAAAACCCTAAAAAGAGTTTTGATTTGGTTATCTACCTTGCAGCACAGGATGGGCAGTTTCGTGACGAGAAGCACGTCGCGCAACCCTAGTCGAAGTCTCGGCGGGAGCTTTACCCTTGGCAGCGGCGGAGGAACGTCTAGGCGCCATGGAGATCGTCGAAGAAGAAAGGAAGAAAGAGCTTAGAATTTCTCTCAAAGTGCACGAAGAAAGCAAAGTAAAGAATACTTCGAAGTGTAAAGAGGACTATTTATAGTTTTTCAAATCGAAACGGCCGCCTTAGATTGCACCTAAAAATAGGGCTAATCCCTCAGATTGCGCAGACAGCTCACTACATGCGCAAATTAATTTCAATTTCAAAATTCAAAGTATTTCGAAATTTTGAATAAATTCAACTTTCGAAAACTTTGAAGGGGGTCTTGTAGGTCCTAAAAAATCAAGTTGCACACATCAACAAAGTCAGAAAATCAAGAAATACAACTTTCAGATGAACTGCGCAGACATCAGATTGCGCATCCTTCAGAATGCGCACGCTAGACTGCGCACACTCCCAAGCGCGCAGGCTGACGTGGCAAAAATCATCATTACCTGACACAATCAAATCTTTCTGACAGCTGACAGCACGAAGAACGAGGAGGCTATTCGTTTATTGCGCCGTACTGCGCTCGAGAACGGTTGACAGCTAGCAGCGCAATCCATTCCTGTGCAGTCCAAGTTTGCACAATCCAAAGCCAGCGCAATTCAGTGTGCGCGTTCTATCAACACAAATGACAAAATACACGTGGCATTCATGCCATCAATTGCTCATTACGTGGCAACCGTCTATGCACGATCATACGCATTTCAATCAAATTATGCCATGTGTCCAAAACAGTTGGCCTATGATCCAGCAACTACCTGCGCAGTCCATTGTTGCGTAATCCAACTGCTGTGCAATCCATCATGCGCAGTCCAGAATAACTAAAAGTTAGTTATTTCTCAGAACTCTATAAATAGAGTTTCAAGTCTCCATTCAAGAGGATCAAGGATCAGAAATCAGAGATCAGATCATAGAGAGATCAGACTTTAAAGTTCAGAGAGTCCAGGAGTTCTTGCCCAAGTGCTGCTGCATTCTTCCGAGGTTTTTGCCTTTAATTTCCGAGGCTTTTTGCCTTCAATTCTAGAATTGTCTTCAACTTCAGAGGCTATCGTCTTCAAAGTTCACATCGTCCAAGGGATAAAGCAATCGTCTTCTAGATTGGATTCCTATAGTTGTACTTTCCCAGAATTCAAATTGTAATCTTTTACAAAGTTTGTATCAATAAAGTTCTACACTTTTGTTTTTGCAAACAATACATCCAGGATGGCTTGTGATGCTAGTGACCAATCACACGTATATTTTGTACTTGATATGAAAAATGTTAACAATTGATAGGGAAGAACATGGTAAGTTTCATAAGGTGCGGCGCGGTCCGCCGCGGGTAAGTTTCGACGTAAATTTCATTGCTTGTCATATGCTTGTTGAAATCTATTAGGATGGTTAGAAACATTCATACATTAAGTCATATAAACTCTTCAACAAAATGAGAGCTTGGAACTTAAATAGCCATGCACCAGTACAAAGTGTAATGTACTGATCCTCGCTCTCCATGCAGGTACCCCAAACTACGAAGGGCGTGCCGCTTAAAATCTCAAGACGGCGTGGACACTTTTGAAGCCTCGTCCGCTTGTGAAGGCTTGTTTCTGGATTCCTTTTGAAGAAGACCCCGTACTCAGTCCAAAAGAAGATGACGACTCGACTCGCCTCGATAGCAGGCGAAAAGTGTTATGTTTTGCTTGTAAAAAGGGATGTAATGTATGGAACGACTATCTCATCGGTGTTTGTTTTGTAAGTTGAGTCATGTTGTAGCCCGTGCGGCAATGAATGTAATAAAGTCAATGTAAATAAAGTTTTATTATCAATGAAAAGTCTACTTCTATTTCAATTGTGTCAATCAATTTCTCTGCGTACTCTAACTTGATGTTGTGTTTCGGATAGCCTTATGAATGTGCCTTGTGCGATCGTAATTTAGGTTCGCACGGCATCATGCCCGGGGGACGACTATCGATTCTACGAAATCGGGGCGTAACATAATGGTATCAAAGCACGGCTTTACATCCTTTGGCCTCACGTCTAGAGTTCCAAAGCTTTGACCTCGCATCGATGAGATAAGTTTTTCCATACAATGAGTCTGTAATAATTTGTGACTGATGCGTTTGCCTTCGTATCGCAGAAGTGACGGAACCCACGGCCGAGCAAGAACAGAGCGCTTTTAGCGGCTCTAGTAGTTCGCATCGTTTGCGGGCCGGACCTTCTAACGATACCATCGAAAGGATGTTACGCATGATGGAGGCGCAACGGAACCAGTCCGAGAACCGACATCAACAGACGGAGGAACGACAGGCCCAGTTCGAAGCTCGCTTCGACGCATACGCGAAACTTCAATAAAAGCAGCTGGATACCTTGCAGCAGATCATCCAAATAATGACGGCCAATAAAAATTCTGCGACTGCGCCTACCGTCACCGCACCTACTATCACCGTGCCGATGATCCAACCCATTGAAGTCGACACGGAGGAGCACGAGCGTCAACCAGCGATACTGAAAAATTACAACTTTGAAGTGTCAGAATTCAAAAAGGCGTGCCGCACTTTCTTCAGCGGCACTGAGGGTCCCTCCATGACAATCAATTGGTTGGAAGAGCTGGAAGATCACTTCGAGCTGCTCGGCATTGAAGAATCCAAGCAATTCGCCTGCGCACAACTTCAGCTACGGTTGAACGCGCACGACTGGTGGGCCGTGCATAAGCGAGCGGTCTGACGCGACAACAACTCAGCGCCGATCTCTTAGGCCACGTTCTGCAAAGCTTTTGAAGTCGAGTACCTTCCGTCAGTCGTTTATCAAGCGAAGGGGAATAAATTCATGCAGTTGTGGCAGAAAAACCGAACAGTAGAACAGTACGCCGCAGAATTCAACAAGTTGTCCAAGTTTGCTAGTGCATTTCTGCCTACAGAGGAGTGCCGCGTGCGACGGTTCGAAGTGGGTCTGCGATACTCTATCAGTGCGTATGTCGGGGTCCCGGAGTACAAGACCGTGGGCAAGGCTCTTAATCACGCTCTCCTCCTTGAGAGAGTACATCCTTCCGGTGCTGACGATATTGTGCGCCACTCCAATCACAAACGTCCTAGCTATACGGGAGGCAACAATCATGCATCAAAGCGTCCGAACCACGGCAGTTACCGGGGACATAACCCATCTTCGCGATGTGCCAAGTGCGGTTCCCTTAGACATGAGACGAGTAAGTGCTTTGTCCACGATGGGGGATGCTTCTTTTGCGGACAGAAGGGTCACTATAAACAAGATTGCCCCCAGAAATAGAGTCGTAACGCCCCGCCACAACAACACCGTCAAGAGAATCGAGGACAGGCGCCCCGACCTCCTCAGCCCACTCAATCCAACAACCAAGACCGACGCCCTAATGCTCAGGGGCGTGTCTTTGCTATGACTCGAGACGAGACATTCGCTTCCGACACTGTCGTGACAGGTATATTGAGTTTTAATAATGTACCTGCTCGTGTGTTATTTGATTCAGGCGCTTCACATACTTTCATATCGGCGGACTTCGCCGCCAAGCACAAATTTTCTGTAATATTGTTAGACCTCGACCTTAGCGTAAGTATGCCTTCGGGCGTGCCACTACTCACAAATTTAGCCTGCGGGAGAGGAACCATATGTATTGGGGGTCAAAAGATCGGTCTTGATGCGATAGTTCTAGACATGAAGGACTTCGACATCATACTGGGCATGGATTGGCTCGGTCCGTGCAACACAACCATAGACTGCATTGAAAAGAAGGTCACATTTTGCATACCTGGAGTGCCTGAATTTTGCTACTCGTGTGGTGAGGCGTCGCCGACCTGCATGGTGATCTCCGCAATATCTGCTCGACGGATGCTGTATTCCGGGTGCGAAGGCTATCTAGCTTCTATTCGAGACATGCGACATGATGGTGCAAACTCGGGTCAGACCGACGTTGTGGCAGAATTTCCAGACGTATTCCCGGACGAGCTAATCGGCATACCACCCGATCGAGAAATAGAGTTCACCATCGACACATTTCCTGACACCCGGCCGATCTCGAAGGCTCCGTACAGAATGGCCCCTGCACAATTGAAAAAATTGAAGGCACAACTTCAGGAATTACTTGACAGAGGGTTCATCCGTCTGAGTGTCTCATCGTGGGGTACGCCCGTACTATTCGTGAAGAAGAAGGATGGATCGATGCGACTCTGCATCGACTATCGGGAATTGAATAAAGCCACCGTTCGAAATAAATATCCTCTGCCCCGCATCGACGACTTGTTCGACCAGCTCCAAGGTGCAACGGTGTTTTCGAAGATTGATCTGCGATCGGGTTATCACCAACTAAAGGTCAAGCCAGATGACGTGCCGAAGTCCGCCTTCCGTACTCGTTATGGCCACTACGAGTTCTTGGTAATATCGTTCGGTCTGACAAACGCCCTTGCCGTCTTCATGGATCTAATGAATCGAATGTTCCGTCCGTTCGTTGACAAATTCGTAGTAGTCTTCATCGACGACATCCTCGTCTACTCGAAGGATCGAGCACAACATACAGAGCATCTGCGGATGGTACTCTAAACCCTTCAAGAGAATCAGTTGTATGCGAAGATGAGCAAGTGCGAGTTCTGGCTGAACAGCATCTCATTCCTTGGGCACATCATCTCCGCCGCGGGCATCGCAGTCGATCCGAAAAAAGTCGAGGCAGTTGATGATTGGAAACGGCCCGCATCAGTTAGCAAAATTCGAAGCTTCCTTGGCTTGGCGGGATACTACCGATGCTTCATGAAGGACTTCGTGAAGATCGTATCGCCGTTGACTCGCCTCACCCAGAAATGAGTCATATTCAAGTGGTCAGACGACTGTGAAGCTTCCTTTCAGGAGCTCAAACAACGGCTTATTTCGGCCCCGATACTTCCTCTTCCTGAAGGGACGGAGGGATTTCAAATCTTCAGCGATGCTTCTGGCCAGGGCTTGGGGTGTGTGCTCATGCAGCGAAATAAGGTGATATCTTTTGCTTTTCGACAGTTGAAGCCGCACGAGAAGAACTACCCCACGCACGACCTAGAACTAGCGGCAATTGTGTTCGCATTGAAGCTGTGGCGTCACTATCTCTATGTCATGGCGTGCAGGATTTATACGGACCACAAAAACCTCAAGTATCTCTTCTCCCAGAAAGAACTGAATTTGCGACAGAGACGATGGCTCGAACTAATCAAAGACTATGACTTATCAATCGACTACACGCCGGGCAAGGGAAATGTGGTAGCAGATGCGCTGAGCCGGAAGTACTAAGCTTCGTTATGCATCAACGATCGACTGCTGCATGATTTGGAAGGAATGGGCATTGAACTTCGAGTTCATTTCAGAGACATGAAACTAGCGCAACTGCGGGTGGAACCGAGCCTACTAGAGAGGATCAAATCTGCTCAGAAGGACGACCCATACCTGGAGAAGATACGGAAGCTGATATCGACAGGAAAAGCGTCCGACTTTGCAGAGGATGAGTCGGGAGTGTTGCGAGTGAAGGGACGGCTATGCGTACCGGACGACACAGAACTTAGAAAGGAGATAATATCGGAGGCGTATTATACAAAATATTTTTTGCATCTTGGCAGCACCAAGATGTATAAGGACATCTGCGTTGTCTTTTGGTGGCACGGCATGAAGAGGGACGTAGCGCTCTTTGTGTCAAAATGTATGGCCTGTCAGCAAGTCAAAGCCGAGCACCAGCGATCGGGCGGAGAGATGCAGAACCTTGCCATTCCAGAGTGGAAATGGGATCATATCACTATGGACTTCGTTGTTGGCTTGCCGAAGACGCCGCGGAAAAACGACGCCATCTGGGTCATCGTCGATCGACTAACCAAGCTAGCATACTTTATTGCCATGAAAGTTACTTGGAGCGTCGACCGCCTTGCTCAGATATACCTTGATGAAGTAGTTCGGCTGCACGGGGTCCCAGTATCTATCGTCTCGGATCGGGATGGACGGTTCGTAGCACGCTTCTGGAGTAGTCTTCATTCAGCACTGGAGACCAAGTTGAAGTTCAGCTCAGCTTATCATCCTTAGACTGACGGCCAAACAGAGCAGGTGAACCAAATTCTCGAAGACATGTTACGACTCTGTGCGATCGACTTGAAGTCAAGTTGGGACGTCCATCTACCGCTGGCCGAGTTTGCCTACAACAACAGCTATCAGTCCAGCATCCAAATGGCGCCGTATGAAGCTTTGTACGGCCTATAACGACCTGCTCTGCCCTAGCGGAACGCCGATTCAAACGGCAAGTACAACGACCCAAACGAGCCATCGACCCGAAGAGTTGGCATCGACCTAATGAAGAATCGATGCAAGGCTTACATTGGCCCGTCAAGATGAATCCAGACTTAGAGTTTCAGAGGCGCGCTCGGAGTATCGCTCGGCCGATGCGAACATCGCTAAGGTGGGTGGCTCCGATGAACCCGTCTTTGCTTAGCCTAGACACATAACAATACGAATACTATCACGAGAATCGCTAGGAGATAACACCGTGCATGCTAATAAATGACTCAACGCACCTAGCTAAGGGAATAATCCCATCTTGTATGCTTGTATAGAATATGGAAAGGAACTTAGAAAATGTGAACTCTCGTACTGCGCTCCACGCTCGTGCTAAGGCACAAGCTTACGTTTATGTTCCTTATGCGGACAACAATGAAACAATAAATGGGTTACAACAATGAAATAGGAAGACTATCAATATAGTCATTCCGAGTAGAGTATAGCAATATTGAATGGCTATGGGACCGATGGGTCGCCAAGGCAACTCCTACACTGGGAGTTGCGTAATGCGTGAATGAATGAATCAACAAATAAATGAATGAATGAATGAATACATGAATGAATCTATGAATGAACGAACAAGTGAAAGAAAGAAATGAAAGAAAGAATACATGAAAGATAAAAAAGAAAAAGAATGGTTAGCGACAGGTATGACGGGCACGTACAACGGGGCTCACTACCCGCCCTGTACGGACGCCAACCTGGTCGATAACGCATTATGGCTAAGGGTTAGCCTACGGCTCGAAGATAGCCGTTAAGTTAAAATGACAAGACAATACGAAATGGTCGTGGACAAATGGCACGGACGATGGGGGGAATACCGTGGCCGTCATGAGGAAGGATTCTGTGGCACGGGCGATAGGGAAAAAAACCGTGGCCGGCCTAGGCGGAATCAAAACGGGGCTTACGGGCTGCCTGGGTGCGGGCTTGGGCACCAGGAGACGTAAGTGCAGGGTATATTCAAGAGACTTAACGGGGTGTACCAGCCATCACCCTACGCTAAGTTGAGAAATACCAAGGGGATATGTCCAAATGGCTTGTAATGCCAGCGACCGGTGCATATAGATTAAGTAGACTTTGCTGGTGGCTATCCACGTGCAAGTCCTTGCATTGAAATCAAAGTAGTCTAAGTAAAATGAACAAGTGCCTCTTGAATATGCTTGAAATGTAACATCGTGAACATGCTCGAAATGTAACACTCTGAACATGCCTACGACGTGCTAGAATATGCCTACGACGTGCTAGAACATGCCTACGACGTGCTAGAACCCGAGGCAGGGACACGTCCTTGATATTGAATGTTTACATGAATCTCGTCAAGTTACTACATGTGAATTATTGACTAACTTGGTTTACTTTGGACAGGGAAGGCCGGACGGTAAGTATGGGTAAGTCGTACTTGTATTTCCATACGACACTTGAATTCGGCAACACGAGATAGGTTACTAATATGCCATGAAACTGATCCTAAGGCAAGATTAGAAAGACAATGAATGATAGATGGTGCACGAAAGTAAATAGAACATGTTTGGTAATGATAGCATTGTGGGCGAGCTAGCCTCCCCACCAGTGCATAACAATGTACTGATATCCCCACAGTCTGCTTGCAGAATGCAGGAGACGCCGGCGGGTGCGGAGCTTCCATCGAACGTGTTAAGGCGTGGAGCCAACTCTAGGGCCTTGGAACGTTGCAAGAAGCTGAAGCACCCTATACAGGATATAATGTATCGGAACATCGCCATGAATCATTCCATCTTGTAAGCCACTTGGCACGCCTTTTATGTTTCATAGAGAGAGCTTGAGAGACTTGTAAACTCGGCCTAGCGCCGCTTGTAAACTTCTTGAATATCAATAAAGAGTTTGAATTCGCTTCAACTTGTGTTCATTTACTTTCCGCTGCAAATGGGGACACTCTGTGCGACTCTGTGGCCTAGCTCAAATCGGTCGTTTCTGGACTTGGCCTTATACGGGCGCAACCTAGGCCCGTGCGGCATCACGCCTTAGCGAGGACGATCGCTCCTACGGGAGCGGGGCATGACAGATTGGTATCAGAGCACGGCTTTACGTCCTTGGACTTCATTTCGATTTTCTCAGTTTTGAAAGCTCGTCGTTGGAAATAAAGAAGTGTGCACTCTCTCTGATTGTGCCTTGGAATGTTCCATACAATAAGTCTAATATTTTTAAAAGCTCGTACAAGTACTCGGTTGAACAGGATCGATAGGCGAAGGCCTTTGTGCCGAACGATGTTAAACTTGACTCGATAGAAAATACATGCTAAGTTAACATGTCGCATGCGTGCTTAACTAGTCATACGTTGACCTGTTTGCAAAAACAAAAGTATAGAACTTTATTGATATAAACTTTGTAAAAGATTACAATTTGAATTCTGGGAAGTACAACTGTAGGAATCCAATCTAGGAGACGATTGCTTTATCCCTTGGACGATGTGAACTTTGAAGACGATAGCCTCTGAAGTTGAAGACAACTCTGGAATTGAAGGCAAAAAGCCTCGGAAATTGAAGGCAAAAGCCTCGAAAGAATGTAGCAGCACTTGGGCAAGAACTCCTGGACTCTCTGAACTTTAAAGTCTGATCTCTCTATGATCTGATCTCTGATTTCTAATCCTTAATCCTCTTGAATGGAGACTTGAAACTCTATATATAGAGTTCTGAGAAATAACTAAGTTTTAGTTATTCTGGACTGTGCATGATGGATTGCACAGCAGTTGGATTGCGCAACAATGGACTGCACAGGCAGTTGCTGGATCATGGGCCAACTGTCTTGGACACATGGCATCATTTGATTGAAATGTGCATGATCGTGCATAGACGGATGTCACGTAATGAGCAATTGATGGAATAAATGCCACGTGTATTTTGTTATTTGTGTTGATAGAACACGCACACTGAATTACGCTGGCTTTGGATTGCGCAGACTTGGACTGTGCAGGAATGGATTGCGCTGCCAGCTGTCAACCATTCTCGAGCGCTGTGCGGCACAATAAATGAACAGCCTCCTCGTTTTTCGTGCTGTCAGCTGTCAGAAAGATTTGATTGTGTCAGGTAATGATGATTTTTGCCATGTCAGCCTGCGCGCTTGGGAGTGTGCGCAGTCTAGCGTGCACAATCTGAAGGATGCGTAATCTGATGTCTGCGCAGTTCATCTGAAAGTTGTATTTCTTGATTTTTTGACTTTGTTGATGTGTGCAACTTGATTTTTTAGGACCTACAAGACCCCCTTCAAAGTTTTCGAAAGTTGAATTTATTCAAAATTTCGAAATACTTTGAATTTTGAAACTGAAATCAATTTGCACATGTAGTGAGCTGTCTGCGCAATCTGAGGGATTAGTCCCATTTTTAGGCGCAATCTAAGGCGGCCGTTTCGATTTGAAAAACTATAAATAGTCCTCTTTACACTTCGAAGTATTCTTTACTTTGCTTTCTTCGTGCACTTTGAGAGAAATTCTAAGCTCTTTCTTCCTTTCTTCTCCGACGATCTCCATGGCGCCTAGACGTTCTTCCGCCGCTGCCAAGGGCAAAGCCTCCGCCGAGACTTCGGCTAGGGTTGCGCGACGTGCTTCTCGTCACAAAACTGCTCATCCCGCGCTGCAAGGTAGATAGCCAAATCAAAACTCTTTTTAGGGTTTTGATCTCACTGTTCTTTCAGAATCCATCTCTTTTTAGAGATATGATCATACTGCGCCACCCTTTTTAGGTTTCTGGTTGCACAAATCAGTTCGTCCTTTATTTTTATAAAGGACGATATTCTGCAAAATTGGTTGAACTGCGCTGACAAAAGTCAGCGCAACTTGCTGATTTGCGCGAGACTGTCAGCGCAAACTGATGACTGTTTGTTTGCGCAGTCTGAATATTGTGCAATTTGATGTTGCGCAATCTGATGTTTGCGCAAACTGAATCTTTGACTTGACTTATACTGAATTTTTTGTTTTCTCTGTCTGATGCAGTTAATACCAGAGAAAATCCCGGATACGAGGACTTTGTAGGAACTCTTTCAGATTCAGAATACAAAGAGGACCTTTCCCATGTGCACTATCCTCAATATGATATGCCTTCTTCCCGTCAGGCTATTTTGATAGCCCAAGATAATGAGACACTGCTATATTTGATGAATGGACAACCTCTGGAATTAGCAGACGCTGTCATACACAAGAAGCCATCATTCTTGTTCGGCGAAGCTTTTGAGAAAAGTTCTCAACCGAGACCAAGGATGGAAGAAAGGATTGTCCATCAGACGGATAGGTCATTCTCGATACCAGATGTTTCCCGTTGCCTCCCCTTATCCCGGTATGCTCATGTGAGCTATCCGAGGAAGATGGAATGGAACCTTACACTTGTCGTGCCCCGACTCGCCGAATCGGTCGCCATCGCCTTGACTCGATATAAATCGATCCCCACGGGTCGGGACGTGATGCCGTACAAGTCTTTATTAGACTTGCACAAGGCAAGGATGTGCGCTTGGAAATTTTTTTTGACTCGACGTGTTGAAATTAAACAGTACAGAGAGTTGAAAACGTAGCATAGGAAGAAACTTAGCTTTTCATTCATAAACTTGCAAAATATGTGCAAGGTCATATTTACATTACATATGCCATTGCGGCTACATCTTTGAAATACAAAAGAAAGCTATCGACAAGCTCGCCTTGAAATAATCCTCGGCGTTCCATACATTCATGCCCCTTTATACATTTGAACAAAAGCCTTCGGTCTGAATTGGGCATCAAAATACTTCAAAATAGGAGAGCTTCGTGCCGCCTCCCGTTCTTCAGCTCCAGCTTAGTCTCGAGCTCCCGCAGCACGCTCGTTACCTGGGGAGTTGGGGGTTAGCACACTTGCTAGTGGATGGGACGAACCCACTCGTCTAAACCGACACTGCTTATTAATGATTCAGGCATACGAAGTGATCTTTCTATTTAGAACTATATGAGTTGCAGTTCATATCGAAGGCACATTTTAAACGATAACAACATAACCCATTTAAAGGCTTTCTTACCACGGCCGTGCTCCTTTCCTGCACAAAATATACATGATACTTACCACCTGCACAAGACAATAGATGAGCATGCAGTTTATCCTATATGCGGTCATTGGTGATATCGACACCAAGAAGGACGATTACGTAGCCTTGCGACGCGCCCTCCAGTCCAGGTAGCGAGCCTAGGGCTGGCGATGGGTAGGGTAGGGTAAGGGCAGGAAGAGGGCAGGGTAGGGTAGGGTATTGACCTTTTTTTGATACCCTAGAGGAATCATGAGGGTAGGGTAGGGTAGCCCTCTTCCAAAAAACCAATACCCATTACCCGTCCTTGTCCTTTACCCTCACAGGGTAGCTGAGGGTCAGGGTAGGGAGGGTAAGGGTATTACCCTTGCCATTTCATTTTTTTAACTTTGAAAATCAAATTTTTTTGCTAGTAAACAGGGGGGAATATTTTTTCTTTCCATTTCATTTTTTTCCAGATTTTAACAGCATTCAAAAATTATAACAACTTAACAAGAAATAACAGGGATAATTTTTTTTTTACTAAAGGCACTGAACCCAGTTATATAGTAGAACCTGGGCTGCCTACATACCCTAGGAGGGGGTTAGACCTGACTCCTTAGGATCAAGTACCATGTAGTTCTCCTAATCCTAAGTACTAATTACAAAAAACTACAAGTAGTAGTAATACTATGGCAGTGGGACTATACAAAATTACAAAGCGGGTTGGGAGAAGGGTAGGGTCGAGGGTTTTAAAGGGTTAGGGTTAACGGGTAGTGGGTAGGGTAGTGATTCAGGGTAGGGTAGGGTTCAGGGTAGGGTTACAGGACAGAGGGTAGGACGGGTAGGGCGGGTTCCCGGGTAATTGCACTAGGGTAACAGAATAAAACCCTTACCCTACCCTAATTCCAAGAGGGTAAGGGTAGGGCATGCCCTCGAAGGGTAGAGGGTACCCGTGGGCACCTGAGGGTGCAGGGTACCCGGCTAGGGTAGAGGGTATGAGGGCAAAATCGCCACCCCTAAGCGAGCCTAACTGGAGGTCTCGCAATGCCTCGCGCCGAAGCACGATTTCCATAATTTCCTCCTAGGCCGATTCGGTCCCAGGGCCCCGGGTACCGTCTCGAGAAAAGCTCACCATGTGCACAAGTCGTCCTTGACCATGCGAATGTATGAACAGTTATATATGTATGAAGTAAATTGCATAGCGTAACCATTATCAAATCACATAATCATTCCTACTCGCGCAGGGGTCCTTTCCTCCGAAACCGTACGTTCTGATTTAGCATCCCGTTGGCACCAAATTCTCCGAGGCATGATGTACCGCCACCAAGGTTTTCATAGTTGTGTTTTGCATGGCATGAAATATAGTCTATCTCTTTCTTAGTGTGAACCTATCGATTCAGAGTTAACTTTTCTAGGTTGATATATTGTCCCGAGCTCTTGATCTTAGTGGCAAGCATACATCCCGTTAGCATCATCGATTTGAACGTTGAACTTTAAGAATTTAGTTGGCGGGAAGGAGTAAAAAAGAAGGGGCCGAAGAACCACCCACCTAAGGAGATTGCGCCGAGAGTAGGAGAACACTTCGCGACGGTCAAGCGTCAGTTACACGAACTCCTGCAATGGCACGAGCATCGAATTAGAACCCTTCCTTCAATCCTTCCTTCGAAATTCCCAAAGACGCATTCAGAAATCGACGCAAAAGTACACTATAAAATCCACGCAACAATTCGTTCAGAAAGCCAAGAAAACTAATAAAACCAACGGCAGACGGGTTGCGTTGCTCCCTTTAGAGTTCCTTCGCCAAGACGCCGCCTACCGCATCTAGGACTTATTCCAACAGTAGTCGATCCATTAGTTGGAACGGTACTCATATCACTCGTCCAAATCGATTTTATTGATGCCATGGTTTTTGTATACAAACTCGTCGCCGAGTCAGACTAGCCATCTATGTTCCCGACCATGTCTGACTTAGCACGAGCCTATTACATAGTGCTTCGCCCCAACGGGAGCGGGGCACTACAACACCTTTCCAAGATGCCCGTCCAGGAAGGATTTTTATGAAGAAGGGGCCGAACAAGAAGGACATGTTCTACAGTTCCTCAGAACGGTATAGTGTCTTGTTAAGAGGTTTGAAACCCGGTTGTATTCCGCCGAAGAATTCTTTCTTGTTATTGCCCGTCAGAACTCCAATATTCGCAAACGAGTTTACGAAGGTCGAAGGAAGGTATCCTGAGCAGGACATCAGATTAACTAGATTGGTGAATCCAGATTTTAAGAGATGGAACTGCATAGCAAACTGGATTCTGTCCAAGTTTGAAAACAAACTTCAGCAAATCAACTTGTACCAAGCAGTGCATGCCACTGTTTATGGTTTTGCCCCCAACCCGCATCTGTTCTTGGCTCTAGCAGAAAGGTACAATTATAGAACATGGACCTTCATGACTCCTGGCGGAGAAATTGGGTTTGCACTTCATGAGATGCAGTACATCTCTTATTTGCCAATGGGAGATGCCCCATATGAAGAATTTGTCCCAACCAATGATGAGTTGGATAAACTTCGAAAAGAGAACGCAGAAATGGTAGCAGTCTTCGAAGAACTGCTATGTCATTATAAAATCTGTTCTCTGTTCTACAAAAGTGCTACATCAAATACCTGTTATTCCTCAAAATGGTTGCCTTATTTGTTCCTTAACCACATTAAAGAACCGAAGACCAAGGAACATGATAGATGCTATCCTGAATTCTTTAGACCATTGAGCAACAGTGACATGGTAAAACTGATGGAGGAAAGCGGAGATTTAGATAAAGAGATGAAGGATGATCATCAATGTCCTCCCTTGAAGAAAGGAGATACTCTCGAGAGTTATTTGAGAGTAGGATATAGATTTATGTCAAAAGAAGCCCAATTAGCAGGGTTTCTGACATATTGGCTCCGTCGGTTTGTAGTTCCAGGATCGAGTGCTGTAGACCGCTTCCATCGCGGTGTTCTTTTTGCCGCCGTTAGATTAGTCTTCGGCTATAAGATGGATCTTTTGTCAGCGATGACTTGTAAATTGAATGTCGGTCTTCGTCTGTACGTCGATCTGATGCTGAAATCTAAGGGTGAAAAAGAATTTCCTCGGTTGGAATTGCCGTATACATATCTATTTGGGTGGTTGCTCCTTCACCATCCTACTTTGATGGACCCCGGCATGGGACCGGTCGACGGCAGCTTTTTGCGGAGATACTCTCATAGTAAGTGGAAATACACTGCTCTGAGAGATTGTAGATATGCTCTGAACCTAAGCAAAGGATGGAACTTTTGTTGCACTCCTCCTCCTGCTGGATATGAACAAATGCCGACAAATATGATTGACTCGAAGATGCAACCTTTGAGCCGGGCAGCTTTTGAGTGGTTGAAGACAATTCGACCGTCCCATTTGGTGTATCGGTTTGAAGATGAATGTTATTTAGAGCTATATCTCCCCAGTCGATTTGCTCGGCAGTTCGGGTACGACCAATTCCATATGGGGAATGCTATCACGTGCCTTCAAGGAAAGGGTTTTTTGATAGATGGGGCCCGAGCTTGGGCTTATTATAATGCTCGAGATACGAAAGTAACATTCTCGATGCCAGTAAATAGCAATTATGGCCCTCGGATGCTATTTACATACTCAGTATTCTATACATCTTCGAACACCTTTGCTGAGAATTTCAATCTTGCGGATAGCTTCGCGTCTTCAACAAGATTGAAGAGGGGAGGAGTCGTCATGTCGCTCATAGGAAATGATGAGGTACATGAGCCAGTAGATGCGCCCTTAGAAGCTTCAAGGGACGTTATGTTCCCTCAGGAGGTTAACGCACCACTGCGTATTTCTTTGAAGGTGGTTAAATCTCCCGCCAAGAAGAGGAAAAGAGAGGAGCCTCCCGCTCCGGCAGCAAAGAAGAAACTGATCTTAGATCATTCATCTGAAAAGATTACCACTAGATCTCAATCTCGGCAGCTGGCCGAGACAATTGATCAAGAAGAGGCTACCACACCGACCTCTATTCAAAGACAAGTTGAGACTTAAACATAGAGAGCCCTGAGAGGCCTCTGAAAAGAAAGAAGCTGGCCCAAAGAAGAAATCGAATGGCCTCTCCTTCTAGACGAGCCCCGTCTTCAATAATAGTGGATGCTGCGGCGGGATTCACTATGCCATCTCCCACTCCTATTTCAGAGTCTAGGAATAAAACTCCTAGTCCAGAACATAGGAAAGAGATCGAGCAGAGGGAAGATCCTGATCCGAGAACTCAGGCTGAAGAGCCCATAGGAAATATCATGGAGGAAGAGCAAGATATTGTACGATCGCTTTCACCTGCTGCGGAGATGACTCAACTTCCTCATACTCCTAGGACTCTCCGCGAAGAGGAAGATCGTGAAGTGATTGCAGCTCTAGAAGATTGCAACTACAGCCCGCTGGAGGACTATTGTGACCAAGCTGCAACTACCAGCGGGAATGTACCAGAAGAAGGTGAAGATGAGGAGAGCTCTTCGTCTGAAAATATTGATGAAGATATGCAAGATCCCGAAAGGGATGATGAAGTGCGTATATCTCCTAATGCTGTCAATGATACCTTAGATCCTAACAAGGAAGTTGAGGTAGAAGCATCTCCAGAAAATGTCGCTGATACCTTAAATCCTGAAGAGGATATTGAGGTAGAAGTATCTCCAGAAAAAGCAGCAGATGAAGAAGCTCCGGATGAAACTCCCGCCACTGGTCCTCAAGGTATAAAATGAAATTAGCAATCTCCTCTTAAATAGATTGATAGCTAACGTCTTTATTTGTATTTCCTGCAGATCTTGAGACTCCTCTAGCACCTCCGACGTGCACGGACATAGTGCCTATAACGACGGTGATTGTTAGTAGCAGTCATCATTTATCCTGTGGTTCTGAAGCGGGCAGTAGCCAGGCTGTTATGGCTGAAGCTACTTCTGCTCGGCTAGAGTCTATTCCTACATATGATAGGCTCATTGCTGGATTCAACCATGGTAAGACAGTTTACATCTTTATTCTTCTTGGACAGTAGCAAAAAATAGGCAAAATGACAATCTTTACTTTTGCAGAGGAACAACCAGGAGGGGCAACTAGCTCCACTTTGGCTCCTTTATTCAAAGAGCCCGCTGTCCAGATGCGAGAGATTGAACATCCTGCCGCCTCGTCATCAACAGGAGTAGCTGCAACTCCAGGTGCTATAGCGATTAATAATCTTGTGATCCAATCATTTACCAGATGCTTTTTTGAGTCTTTGGGACCTCTAGTAAATAGAATGATAGAAAAAGAGGGTACTGATTTTTTTATGGTTAGAGGTCCAACCTCTCTCTTAGTAAGGGCTATCCGAGAACAAGGTGACGAGGCTCAGGCCACTTTCCTGGATCATATTTTGAATGAGCTAGAGATTTCCATCAAAAACTATAAAGAGCTCAACCAAGGAGACGTAGAGTCTCTAGTGCAGGCAGAATTCGAACAACTGGCTCAGGCAGCTGACATTGAAAGGGTCAATCTCCAGAACCTTTTGGAAGCTTTCTCTGCAAATCTGCTGAGTATCAGTCTAAGCTAGAATCAGTGACCTTAATGGCTGAGAGAAAAGAGCAAAGAGCTGCTGAGCTGAGGGCAGAGATTGTTCGTCTCCAGGAGGAATTAGAAAATGAAGTTACTGATCATCAACTTGCAACCCAACAATTCAATGCTCTGATTCAAGAAAGGGATGAGTACGTGGAAGCTCATAATGCTGAGATTACTCGCCGAATGGTGGCCATGCCTGCTTTCAATGAAGAAACCGGGATGGAAGAAGCCAGAAGGATAGTGATGTCATCTCGTGAAGAGCGACTACAGACTCTGAAACAACAAATTGCTATCCTGATAACACCTCCACCTCATTAGAAAGAACTTTTTGTATCTTTGGTAGTACATGTGTTTTTTTGTAATGTCTCATATTTTGATTAATAAAAGATATTTTGTTGTGGCTCTATCATTTATTGCATATCTTGTTCAGATATAAATAATAGATATAGAAAATATATTCAGAGGTACAGGACATGATATATTTCTGAATTTTTGTAGGAAAATAATTATATTCATTATCTCTGCTCAGAGGTAATATGGACGTGGCAGAATATATCGAATATTATTATTTTAATTGACAACTTAATCAAGAACGATAAGTTGCTGATATGGATGATGAACGATAACGAATCGTCAAAAAGGTGTGAACGAAATGAATCGTCATAAGGAACAGGTAAACCGTCGAATGGTGGAATGAACGGACAAATCGTCAGATGGAAATGAATGAACGGATGAACCGTCAAATGATTAATGAACGGGTGAACCGTCAGGTGGATGTGAATGAACGGGCGAACCGTCGGATAAATGTGAACGGATAAACCGTCGGGTGATAATAAATGAACGGGTGAACTGTCAGGTGAATGTGAATGAACGGATGAACCGTCGGATGAATGTGTCGCTTCGTTATTTGGAGAATCTCTGTCTATAAATAGAACAAAAATTTAGCAGAAAGGAGCACTTCCACTTTTCTAACATAAAAATGTCGTCTGGAGATGCACCCAAGAAGACTGAACTCTCCCCGAAGGTTGAAGGAGGCGTTGAAGAACGTCCGGCCGAACTGGTTCAGCCAAAGCAGGCAGGGGCAGGCGAAGGTTCGTCTGCACCAAAACCACCGCGAGATATTCTGGATTTTTTGCTTGAACCAGGAAAGACTGAAGAAGAAGAGGCCATGAGGCTGGCTGCTTGCAAGTTCCTCGTGGGCTCCAGCAAGGAGGTTCTCGGCTCTTTTGCTGACCGTGTCTTTGAGAAGGACGGCAGTGGTCCGCGTCCCAATGTTAAGAAGGATGATAGTGATCTTCCTTAATATCATATACTATCATTCATGATGAAATAAAATTTTATTTATGAACTTGGACTTGTCTGATGATTTACAAGCATTTACATTTATACATAGTACTTTTTAAGGAACTTGCCATTGATAGGCATCATTGCAATTCGACCGTCGAGCTCTGAGAGTTGATAGGCTCCATTTGAGAAGACTTTGCTTACAACATAGGGACCTTACCACTTTGCGTCGAATTTGCCTTTGCTTATATGAGTCATAGTCATAGGACGTCTGACTGTTAGAACAAGTTCTCCTTGTTGAAAGGCTCTAACTTTAACTTTGCGGTTGAAAGTCTTCGAGATGCGGGCTTGATATAACTCAATATGTTGCTGAGCCATTAACCGCTTCTCGTCGAGTGCCTCCAATTCTTGAAGTCGAAGAAGATCATTATTCTCTGTAGTGAGCTCGTTAGCAATGGCAATCCTTAAAGAAGGAATTTGAAGTTCTAGAGGAAGAACTGCTTCACAGCCATACACCAAAGAAAAAGGTGTAAAGCCTGTAGGGTTGCGGACCGTAGTTCGGTAGGCCCACAGACATTCGCCAAGCTTTTTACTCCAATTCCGTTTGTTAGTGGATACAAACTTTTTGAGGAGCTTGATAATGGTTTTATTGAAAGCTTCAGCTAATCCATTAGCAGCAGGATTATAGGCTGTCGAAGCGACATTGTCAATTCGGTGATCATCACAGAATCTTGTGAATTTCTGGCTGATGAATTGCGGACCGTTGTCATGGATGATTCGTCGAGGGACACCAAATCGATAAATGACATGGTGTTTGACGAAGTTAATGACACTGCTGGTTTTGACTTCAGCTAAAGGTATAGCTTCAGCCCACTTAGAGAAGTAGTCGGTTATTGCTAATATGAACCGATGTCCTCTGGAAGAAGGAGGATTAATAGGACCTATGATGTCCATGCCCCAAGCTTCGAAAGGCCAAGAAGCGGTTGTCGGATGTAGAAATTCCGACGGTTGATGAATGAAATCTGCATGAATTTGACAGGCTCGGTATTTCCTTGCATATTCAATGGCATCTGATACCATAGAGGGCCAGTAGTAAACCATGCGTCGGATACGATCCTGTAGTTTAGGACCGGGTTGATGTGCTCCGCAGACACCATCGTGAGCTTCATGTAACACCTGTTTTGCTTCATCACCAGCTAGACAGCGTAGAAGGAGACCATCATAAGTCCGTCGATAGAGAGTCTTAGTGGTTTGGTTGTAGTAGAATTGTAAAGATCGTCGTCGAATACTTGTAGCCTCCTTAGGATCTTCGGGGAGTATGTCGTGAACCACGAAGTCGATGAAAGGAGTCCTCCAATCTTCATTGATAACATTAACTTCAGCAAAATTACTGAACTCGATATTACGATTGTTTTCGACACAAAATAATTCTCGATTAGAGATAACCACCACTTGTTATCTTCTGATAGGAATGGCTAAAACTGCTGCATGATTGGCCAAAGCATCTGCCTCAGTATTACATGCTCGGCGTACATATTCAATAAAAAAAAGCTTTGAATAATGTAGCCATGTTGATTGCTGCTTCAAAGTAAGGTACCAGATCTTGATGGCGGACTTCATAAGTTCCCCTAACCTGGTTGACAACCAGCTTAGAGTCGCCGTAAACTTCGAGATATTCGATATTCAATTGTTTGGCTAATTGAAGACCGATGAGTAGAGCATTGTACTCTGCTACATTATTGGAACATGATTCATCTAGAGAGTAAGCTCTTTGGATAGTTGATCCATCTGGAGAGACGAGAATAACTCCAACTCCTGCTACAATAGCACCATTGGGTCCGATTCTGGATGCTCCGTCAAAGAATAGACGCCAGGTTGGAAATTCTTCAGAGATCATGTTGACTTCCAACGTCTCGTCTGGAATTTTATCGTAAAGTTTGGACGTCTCTGAAACAGGATGAGCTGCTAAGAAATCCGCCAGTGCTTGACCTTTGACAGACTTTTGAGGAACATACACCATGTCATATTGGGCTAGAAGAATGGCCCATATAGCCAGCCGAGAGTTGAGCGTACTAGGCTTTTTCATCAGTACCCGAAGAGGATTGACTCGGGATATGACATGAATGGTTTGACCAATGATGTAATGCCTTGTCTTTTGAACGGCGAACATAAGGGCTAGACATTCTTTTTCAACCGGACTATAACGATGTTCAGCACCAATCATAGTACGACTGAGATTGTAGATGGCTTGTTCATGACCTTCTTTATTCTTTTGGGCGAGTAAAGCACCCAACGAATGGTCCATAGCACGGACGTACATTAAGAATGGAATACCTGAGATTGGTGGCACCAAGACTGGTGGGTTCATGAGATATTGCTTTATGTCATCGAATGCTCGTTGACATTCTTCGGTCCAAACAAAAGATACACCCTTCTTCATTAGTTGAGTGAATGGTCTGCAGCATCCAGACAAGTTTGAAATGAATCTCCTAATGTACGCAAGTCGACCTTGGAATCCTCGTAGCTCTTTTAGGTTGCATGGAGGACGCATCTCTTGAATGGCTTTGATCTTCTTGGGATCCACGTGTATATATACCCTTAGAGGTAATGACGAAGCCGAGAAACTTGCCACTAGAGACACCCAAGAATCACTTGGTGGGATTCATCTTGAGCTGATGTTGGCGCATGAGATTGAAGATTGTTCTCAAATCTTGGATATGATCTTCTTTCAGACGACTTTTAACAGCGATATCATCAACATAACATTCGACTATTTTACGAAGATGTTCTCTAAAAATGGTACTCATAGCCCGTTGGTAAGTTGCACCAGCATTTTTGAGACCAAATGGCATTACTGTATAGCAATAGACTCTCCGAGGAGTGCGAAAAGATGTGTGTTTTTCATCTTCGGGATTTATCTTGATCTGATTGTATCCAGAGAATCCATCCATAAAAGATATTCGCTCGAACCCACAGGTATTGTCAATCATGACGTCCGTAATAGGGAGAGGAAATTTATCTTTCGGACATGCTTAATTAAGATCCCGAAAATCAATACAGACTCGAACCTTATCGGTTTTCTTCAGGACTGGAACAACGTTGGCTACCTAATCAGGATGTTGTTCTTCTCGAATAAAGCCACAAGCGATAAGCTTCTTGACTTCATCATCAATTGCGTCCATCATTTCAGGCTTGAATCGTCGTTGCTGCTGTTTGACTGGTTTAGCATTAGGCAGAATGTTCAGTTTGTGAGTAGCAATTTTGGGATCTAAACCTGGCATGTCTTCGTAACTCCAAGCAAAGACATCAAGGTATTCTTTAATGAGAAGAATCAACTCTTTCTTATCTGCTTCTGGAAGATTCTTGCTAATGAAGATTGGACGAGGTGACCCGCTTTCTCCTACATCAACTTGAACTAGTTGATCTTCAGTAGGAGGTTCTCTTTGTTCAAATCGGAGTACCCACTGATTATCTATCTGTTGAGCCCAAGGATCTGTTTTTGGATTTTCTTCAACATCCTCATCATAGCCTTCCGAAAATTCAGTGGAGACCATATTAGAAGATACGATCACACGATGGACTTTACCAATGCTGGTGTTAGAATCCCATGACCTGGAATCAGAAGAGTTAGAACATTCTTCGCTATCAGAGTCGGAAACTGCGGGAGAGAACATCAGAGGAGAAGCATATCCGAGACCTCTTTTGATCTTGCTGTAATACATATCAGATTTTCCTTTTGGAACAGCCGTACGAATAGGAGTTCGTCTACCCTTACCATAGTTGAGGCCATTTTTAAAGTCATAACCCATCTTACGGATGATGTCTTTTGATTGTTGACTATAACGACGGAGTTGTAGATGTCCTGTATCGTTAAGCTTGCTATCATCCGTATAGCTGAATTATTGTTCTGGTCCTTTACTAAAAAGTATTGGACTTTCGCCTTTCTTTCGAGCAGGGACAATACGGTAAGAGTCATCTGGATCTTTAAATGAGACTTCTGTTTGAAGAGATTGCACAACTCCCATTATAAATGATTTGAAGCTATCTAACATATCCAAATAGAATTTAGTATGATAAATAACATCAGTATACTGGAAAGTAGATACTTTTTCATTAATTTGTACATCTGTATTTACAACAAGACCTTTAGCCTTAACAGGCTTGGTCAGATTGATTACAAGAGGGGGAGAAGAAGAACGTGGAGGAAGCTTGTTACGACGGAGGTCAATAACAAGTGGCTCAGAAGAGGTGAGCTCCCTTTTTTCCTTGTTATGAGTTAAATCAACAACAAGTGGCTCAGAAGAAGTGAGCTGCTTTTTGTCCTTGTTACGACGTAAGTCGATAACAAGTGGCTTAGAAGAGGTGAGCTCCCTTTTATTCTGATCGCCATCAACCGATTTTTTCTGAATTGGCAAGTGAATAGCCAGTGGTTTAGAGGACTGAGGATGGGAAACACGTCCTTTGATAGGTATAATAAGAGTGTCTTTGGACACTGCTTCTTGGTCTTCTTCAGTATCCATGGCCAATACTACTTTCATAAATTCTTCCTTATACATACGAGCATCGTTGCAATACGCTTCGACGCCCTTGAAAGGATAAAGGTCTGCAACTTCTTTGTGAACTTCTCCTTTGCCATCGACATATTTAAAGCATTGATGAAGAGTTGATGGAACAATATTATGTTCATGGAGGAAGGGTCTTCCCAGAAGAGCGTTGTAAGAACAACCATGATTGTCGATGATATAAAAGGTCACATTTGTGCGAAGATTGCCTATTTGGAGTTTTAAGCGGATCTTGCCCAAAGGTTCACTCCTTCCTTGGTTGAATCCCAAGATAGTGGTGATTGTGCTCGAAAGACTATGCACAGGTATCTTCAATGCATCTAGCATTGTCTTTGGCATGATACTGAGAGCAGACCCTGGATCTATCAGGATACGATCGACTTTCATCGAATCGACATACCCTGTATAGTAGAGAGGACGATCATGTCTATTATCCTCTAGTAGCATATCATCCTGAGTGAAAGTGATGTTTGGAATCAACTCCAGGACACTATGACAATGACAGCAAGATGTTGGTTCTGATTTCGGCTTTTTGAGCAGAGTTAAGCAAGTTTCAGCCTGCATCAGAGCTTCACTTAAAGTTTCTCGAGTCTCTTTGGAAAGGCACAAAAGCTCGAAGATTGATAGCCTAGCCGGTGTATTGGCTAATTGAGCCAATATATCAAAGTTGTATGGCTTTTCAAGTCAAGTAGGAGATGATTTCTTCAGGGGCTTATCAAAGCGGACTTGTTGCTTGTCTTTGTCAGTAACCACCGGCTTGGGAGGAATAGGCACTACAACTGGTGAGGATGTGGAAGGAATCTCTTCAGAGGAAGTAGATTGTACTGGAATAGGTTCAGAAGAAGAGGCAGGGTTCTCTTGAGCTTCAGAATGATCTTTCAAATAGGCTTTCCCTGATCTAGTGCCTAGCAGAATTTCTTCGTCAACTATGGGGTCAAAAGACACCATATTGCAAGTCTTTGTCTTGCCTTTAGAACGACCTTTCTTCTTGGAAGAAGAGGGCACTTTGAACTCCGAAGCAAGATCGGGATGAATTCACATAATTTTGTCGTTGTCAAGAGACAAAGGGACGAGACCTTCATTTGGTGGAAGAGGAAGATTCATAATCTCAAGAGTAGTTTTGGGAATAGGAATGACACCGTGCTGTACCATCTGCGGAGGAAAGTCACCAAATTGGACTGAAACCATATTCGCAGTAACAGTCTTCTCATCTTGCTGCAGAGTGACGACACCAGCATTGACAAGCTCTTGAATTTTGCCTTTGAGCACGTAGCATGCTCGAGTAGGATGTCCAATGAACCTGTAGTAGACACAATATTTAGGATGATCTGTCTTACCGACTTCATCAGGTTTCTTTGGGTCTGGGAGCTGAATCTTGTTGCTTTTGAGTAAGCAATAAAAAATGCTTGCAGTGTCATTCTCGTCGAAGGAATATTCTACTTTCGGACGAGGTTCCTTCGGTGGAGGTGCAGAAGGAGTGGAAGTGGATGTAGGCGGAGCTACATTAACAGCTAGAGACTCTTTATTCTTGTTCAGATTGATGTTCAAAGCCTCTTTTGCTTTGCGGTTGTTCTGGCGGTTGCCACCACCTGATGTCTGGTGTTCATCTCGATCGGGATTAGACATTTGTACCCCCAATTGCTTGAACTTCTCAGCACTCACTTCCGTAGCTTTGGCATTGACAATGAATGAAGGCCAATCTTGAAACTGGGTAGATCCTGTCCACATACTGATGATAGGCAAAAGATTTGCCTTACAAGTATCAATAGTGACAGCAGCTGGAGTTCCGGGAGGCATCTTCAAGGCTTCACGGCGGAACCGTTCGATGAAACTCTCAGCAGTTTCATTGTGTTTCTGTTTGATTTTGTTGAGAGCCGACATAGTCATGTCGTTGAATCCTTCATAGAACCGTTCCAGGAAGATTTGTTTGAGACCTGAGAAGGAAGTGATATAACCATCGGGCAAACTTCTGTACCAGTCATATGCTACGCCGGCTAAACAACCGACGAACACTCTGGTAAGAAGAGCGTCATTTGGCTGGAGTTGAACGGTCATTACCTCAAAATGATTGATGAACTGACTAGGAGAAGTACTGCCATCGAACAAAAAGATTGTTGGGATCTTGTACTTTGGTGGGAACGAAACTTCTTTCCATTCAACTGGATAAGGCTGCTTGATCCCCAATCTTTGCAAGTTGTCTTTCTCTTTAAAAGCTTCGAACTGTGTTCGCAAGAGTTTGACAGCTTCATTGGCATCTTTAAACGATAAAGAAGGAGCAGGTTGAGTTAGAGTGGTAGGAGGAGGAACAGCATTATAAGCACTACCCCCAGCTCCTGACTGACTAGGTGTAGTTTGAACTTGTACTTGTACATGAGGCATTTGAGGAGACACTACCCCCAGCCCAGTATTGGCAGGTACTGAAGATGCTATGATCTCTGGATTTACAGCAGTAGGTACAGTCGGTGGTGTGACATGTTGTGCCACTATGATAGAATGCATACTAGCAACCATTTCAGCCATGGTTTTTAGCTTGTCTTCTAGTGCAGCGATTCGCTGTTCTTGATTTGTAGAAGTTAAAACATCTGGATCTTCATTGACAACATAAGCTGTCACTTCTCTTGGTACAGTGGAAGACACTGTCTGTTCAGAGCTTTCGCTGTATGCATCATAGTTGGAGAAAGAGTCATCTCCTGACTGAGAAGTAGGAAGATAACCTGAAGGGTTTTGAGGAAGATTCCTTTGACCGACTATATCTCGGCTTCGAGAACGGGTATGTCGAAACACTCCTTCAGAAGATTCTTGGAGTAATTCTAAACACCGTTGACTTGGTTTACGAGGTTTGCCATGCTTAGAGCACCTTCTACCCCCAGTGTCTCGGGAAGTCATGTTAACAGAAGCATACAAAACTTCATCTTCTTCTGACATAGCTTCAGATTTAGCAAAAGTCAGACGATCGAAGACAGATCGTTTTGTTGTTTGAAAACAACATTGGATGATGACTTTGTGATTGCAATGATGATCAGATGGTTGAACCGAAGGTATTGAAACATTATCTCATTTTTGTCTGAGATGTTCTCGGAGATCGGAAACAACAGCAGGATGAGAAAAACTCTGAGGGATCTGTTCTTTGATAATATTCGGAACATGATTCTGATTCTTCAAGTGTTTAGTCCCTTGAGTGTACATGGAAGTGCTTACTTCATTGGCATAAGTGTCAGGATCCTTAACCCTGGGGATTTGTTTTTGATGATGTTTGATCTTCGGCATTGGTTGCTTACGTTTTACCGAAGTTGGTCGATTGAGATATGTCCTTAGATCAGCAAACTCACCCCCAGGGGTTTTTGTTTGAGACACCAGCAGTTTTTCCTGTCTGGAACGGGAAATCTTGAGAGTTGGAAGGTCCTGGAATTCTGCTACCGGGATAGGCAAAATACCTCTTTGGTTAGTACAAGTTCTCTTGTCATAAAAGAAAGAAGAATCCTTGTTTGAAAGAGTTCTAGTACTGATTGGTGCCGAGGCACGTTCAGATTGATCTTCTTCGGTAAAAACTGAAGAAGATTGAGAAAAGACCAAAGGACCTTTTCCTTTGTTTTATGAAGAAGGGTTAGTTAAAGAGCGTTTCCCTCTATTGTCTTCCAAGTCATGGGACAAGGAAGTTTGAGAAAAGACCAACGGGCCTTTTCCTTTATTTTGAAGGGGAAGAAGAATAGCCAAAGGACTACTCCCAGTAGACTGCTCAGGAGCAACAGGGTGTTTGAGAGGAGGAACAGAGCTTTTCTCCCTTTTATGAGAAGAAGAGAGTTTAGCCAAAATGCTGTCACTCTTGGATTGCGCAGGAGTAGTTTGCGCATGAATGGATGGCGCACTGGTTTTGGCCACAGAAACTGTGGTTTGCGCATCAGGAGTTCTTGCTATAGAGTGCTTAGGGTGGACTCTGGATGCTGGAGTATTGGACTGCGCAGACAGATTGGCAGCCAATTGTGCCAGGGGCATAGGAGTCTTGTACTTGGTTAAGACAGCATATGAAGTCTTCTGTGTACTGGCAATAGCAGATTGCGCAGCAGTGGCAGAGACAGATTGTGCAGCAGGCTTGATGACAGAAGCTTTGGATTGCGCAGCAGTCTTGCTGGCAGACTGCGCAGCAGTCTTTGGGACCCACACTGGGCGCACTTTGCTTGTGGCAGAAGTGGTTGCAGTGCGAGAAGTGGTCTTGGAGTTGATCATAGCCTCGTAGGCTGTCTAGTTGATCTTCACAACCAGTGTCTTCTGCGTCTTTCCGATAGACGCTACGTCATATTGAGTTGTCACTTCCTCATCGGAGGAGAAAATCGTCCCCAGCAGAGTCGCCATTTTGTTTGTAAAAACAAAAGTGTAGAACTTTATTGATACAAACTTTGTAAAAGATTACAATTTGAATTCTGGAAAAGTACAACTGTAGGAATCCAATCTAGAAGACGATTGCTTTATCCCTTGGACGATGTGAACTTTGAAGACGATAGCCTCTGAAGTTGAAGACAACTCTGGAATTGAAGGCAAAAAGCCTCGGAGATTGAAGGCAAAAGCCTCGGAAGAATGCAGCAGCACTTGGGCAAGAACTCCTGGACTCTCTGAACTTTAAAGTCTGATCTCTCTATGATCTGATCTCTGATTTCTGATCCTTGATCCTCTTGAATGGAGACTTGAAACTCTATTTATAGAGTTCTGAGAAACAACTAACTTTTAGTTATTCTGGACTGCGCATGATGGATTGTGCAGCAGTTGGATTGCGCAACAATGGACTGCGCAGGCAGTTGCTGGATTATGGGCCAACTGTCTTGGACACATGGCATCATTTGATTGAAATGCACATGATCGTGCATAGACGGTTGCCACGTAATGAGCAATTGATGGCATGAATGCCACGTGTATTTTGTCATTTGTGTTGATAGAACGCGCACACTGAATTGCGCTGGCTTTGGATTACGCAGACTTAGACTGCGCAGGAATGGATTGCGCTGCCAGCTGTCGACCGTTCTCGAGCGCTGTGTGGCACAATAAATGAACAGCCTCCTCATTCTTCGTGCTGTCAGCTGTCAGGAAGATTTGATTGTGTCAGGTAATGATGATTTTTGCCACGTCAGCCTGCGCGCTTGGGAGTGTGCACAGTCTAGCATGCGCAATCTGAAGGATGCGCAATCTGATGTCTGCGTAGTTCATCTGAAAGTTGTATTTCTTGATTTTCTGACTTTGTTGATGTGTGCAACTTGATTTTTAGGACCTACACGTATAGCTTTGTTAATCGAGATCCTTTCAACGCAAGTAGCTAGCTCTGTTGCAAGTCCCCGCTTAACCTGTGCTGAAACCTTATGCACGACTATACCCTGTTCCCTCCTAGGCCGAAACTGTCTCGTGGCCTTGGGTTGCCGCTCGAGGAAACTATCGCCTTGTCGACAAGTTATCCATAACCGTGCGAAGACATATTTTCCTTTTTAGTTATTAAGACATAGCCTACATTTTCTTTGAAAACTCAATCCTTTTCCCGTGTTCGTGCCCTTGCATTTATCCTTTCATTCGCAACAACACTATCAATTTTGCCTAAAAAGGGGGTCGAGAAGAGAAGGGTCAGCCACTCACCTTGATACTTCGACGAGAGAACTTGTTGGTCGTGCTAGACGTCGCCTACGCGATTACCTGAAATCGCATAAGCAACCGATTAGAACACTGCATTATTCAAGAAGTTCGATAGGAAATGCAAGTTCGAAATGCAAGCCATGAAAATCATCGAAAACATTCATGAAAACGCATTCAGAAAATAAAGCCAAAACCAACGCAAGCGGCGTGAAAAGCAGAACAACGGGAGGTCTCTCCCAACTTAGCCGCAGAGTCAATCCTCAAAGCGCAACCCGTTGAATATGGGACTTGGTTCCGAAGAAGACATTCCATAACGAGGAATGGATCTTAATTCAACCGTTCCCGTTCGATCGACTCGGTCGATCCCGACCTATCGGTTCCGACCGAATCGATAGCGACAATGTTCCTTTCTCGCGCACCCCGTGGACAGAGTACGGGGCACGATGTAGGGACGGGGCACTACACAATGCTTGCGGCCAGCATTTGCTAAATGGCCATGCGGCTCAACTGCTATTCCCATATGCGGCCAGCAACTTGGAATGGCCATATACGGCTCAACTGAGGATTTGCAAATACAAGCAAAAAATGCTACTACATGCTAACATTAAATGCTAATGCATTAAAATACTAATGCATTAAATGCTAGGCTAGCTAATGCATCAATTGCTAATGCATTCCAAAATGATTGAAAGGCCATGCGTCCCGGATTGTTTGCCAACTATAGTTCCCATGCGGCCAAATACTGTACGTATGCATTAAATAATGCATTAAATAATGCTAACACATGCATTAAACTACTGTACGTATGCTAACACATGTATGAAATAATTAGCACGCCAGCAGATGCTTGTTAACAAATGCATTAAATAATGCATGCAAGCAGCAAGCAATGCTTGCAAAGGCCATGCGGCCAAGATTAGCATTGGCCTATGCGGCTCAGAATGGATTGGCCTTCGTGGCCAAATTATTATGGCCATGCGGCCAACTTAGTTCCCATGCAAGCACTTAGTGCTGATGTATGAAAAATAATAAAAGCAAGGCCATGCGGCTAACATTGTGTTGGCCATATGGGGCTAACTTATCTTGGCCATGCAATAATTAATACTCATGCGGCTCAGAGTGCAAATAATGCCTCCCACAGAGAACATGTCCATAAAAATACCATGGCCTCCATGCTCCTCCAAACAACAATAGGAACCCAAATCCAGACTCTCGTAGGTCAAATTTGGGTGAAATAGAATTCTCTACACCATGGAGCCATCAAATAACAAGATTATGCAGGTTTGATAGATCAAACTTATAAAAATTAAAAATGCCACAAAGTTAGACTACAAGAAATTAACCATGGAAATGAAAAATACTAAGTACTAAAGTGGGTTAGAAACACATGAGGAAGACAATGGAACAATAAAAATGAACTTTCTCCATGAAGCAATGTGCACTTGCCTAAACCTTCCACTCTCAGGTTGGTGGAGAAGTAATGGTGGAGAAGAAGAAGAGTAATGAAGAGAGAGAAAGAGGAGTGGGCTAATAAATGGGTAGGTAAGGGTTCTCCCCTTGGTTCATGATTAACCAAGGCAACCCAAGCCTAGCCGAACCAACCCAAAATAAACCAAGTCATGAAATGACAAGATAAGCCAAGCAAGGAATCATACAATACAAGATAAAATACGTACATGTATACCGAGATACGTAATACGAACAACAGGCATTACAAGAGTTACGTTGGCTAAAGGAAAGCTTTGAGTCGATTGGAATCTATGAATCGAATCGATGCAAAGGATAAGTCCCATTTGAGCAAGTGCTGATTTTAGTTGATCTGGTGTGCAGGCTATACTTTTACGCTGGACGATAAGAGGTCGACATTTTGCCTTATTCAGAGAAGTTTCCGCGAAACCGAATTGTGGCCTTGTAACGGATTGTGGCATGGGCACGGTAGGCTAAATCAACCAAGTAGTTCAAAGGAATGGCTAAGTCTGAGAGTTAGCTGCGCGACCAAGTTATGGAATCGAGCCGCTTCAGCTCGGCGAAATGAGAAGGCGTAGCGACATATGGTGGGCAGGTTCTTGACTCTCTCTCCCTATTCCTTTACGTCTAATAAAATATATCATTGTATGCGTAAGTAGATATTGAGTTAGCGAGCATGGCTCGGGCGAATTAAGGTCTCAGTATGTGTCGAACACTAAGGTAGAACATTGAATAATTGAAGCAACGTGCATCAAGTGTATGGGTCACGGTAGGGCAATGTTGGTAGAACATTGAAAGATGATATTGAGATGTGCATCACGTGCACGGCTCCGAAAATATTGAACACTAGGTCTAGAACATTGATTACGGCGCTAAGCGTGCCCTCGTGCACGAAAGCTATGAAATGACTAAGTAACTACGGAACCACGGTTATGTGAATAACTTATGAATGAAACACGTTGAATATAAGTACGAGAAGTCTAAGCCGTTGGGCATCGTGCATCAATATGGATATGTTGGGGCATAATGCCAATAGAACTTGAGACAAAGATAAGGGGATTACGTTTATGGAACACGAGATGGGTTGGAATATATGACTTGTATGCTATGACGCGTATTGCATGGTCAATGGACTCGGATGGCCCGTGTACGGGTACGGTTTCCCTCGGACGGTTACGACCGGGGCACCGGTGTCACGCCCTGCCCCCGTAGGAGCGATCGTCCTCGCTAAGGCGTGATGCCGCACGAACCTAGATTGCGCTTGTACAAGGCGGGTTCCATAACGGTCGATTTCAGCGGCTGCGACGGAGTCGTCGCACAGAAGTCCCATACAGAGACATTGAATAATAGCAGCGGAATTTGAAGCAAACACAAGTCATTCCAAAATACTCTTTTATTGATATTGAAACAACGGTTACTTTGGGAGCGCAAGGCCAAGATTAAGAGTCTCTCAAGCTCACTCAATCTCACATTACAAGTCACTCAGCTCTCTCTCATCTTTCAATTACAAGTTTTTAGCCAGCGGATGCTTCGGAAGGCGACGTCCATACATTATGTCCTGTATAAGTCTTTACTCCATGCGGTCGTGTGCTTCGAATCGCCAAAAAACTTCGTGCCTCGACGCATCTAAGCGAGCTCTACACCACGAGCTTCAACCTGTGCCTGCACATGTAAACTATGTGGGTGTCAGTACTCAACTGTACTAGTGGAATGAGCTCCTCGCCCACCCATACAAACCCGACACATTATTTTACTTTGTGCAACATAGTCCATTCTTATCAATTGTCTTTCTAGTCTTGCCTTAGGATCAGTTTTATGATCGACGCCTTGCTTATTTTGTGTCTTTAGACCATCTCGTGCTTGCAACGAATGTTAACTCATACCTTGCCTTAAGACCCTTCTCGTGCCAACAACGTTGACCTATCAAGTCGTGTTTGCCTTACGGCTTAAAATCAGAGACGCAACTACGCGATTAAGCTCTATTTTTCGTGTGACCGTGCTACAAACCCTTGTTGAGGCCGTGCCTCGCAATTCAGTAAGACTTAACCATATCGCGCCTCGCGGCCCTTGTCGCCTAGCGGCCCTTGCTACTTTGACCGCCAAGTGACCCAATTAAGACTTGTGAATGTTAGTGTCACTCAACCAACTTTGCCTTGCGGCGGTTTCCCGACTTAAACTCAAACAACTCAACCAACTTAAGCAACTTATATGCCGACAACTCAAGACTTGACGCCACATCTCGTGCCGAAGCACGACGCCTATGTTGAAACCCAATCTTAGGCCCAAACTTTGTGTTCTAACTGTACACACCTTCAACTCAACTTAATCTAAAGGCATACATGCGGATAGCCGCTATTTGCCGACATATATATGAACTTGGCCACTACCATCACAAGCTATACCTTGACGTATAGTTTTGTTAATCGGGATCCTTTTGACGCAAGTAGCTAGCCCCATCGCAAGTCCCCGCTTAACCTGTGCCAAAACCTTACGCACGACTATACCCTGTTCCCTCCTAGGCCGAGTCGGCCCCATGGCCCAGGGTTACCGCTCGAGGGTTCATCGCCCTTGTCGACAAGTTGTCAAATGACCATACAAGACTCGACACAAACTGACGTCTCACACAGTCATTCCTCTGCCAAAACCAAGACTTCTATCCTTGAGACCCCTCGACAACCCACGGTCACGAACATTCCTTTCCTTGAGACCCCTCGATGACCCACGGTTGCGAGCATTTCCTTCCTTGTTACCCTGTCATTTGGTTCAACTCATGAATGCCTATTTGATAGTCCTTTCTCAAACTCACTTTGAATCAATTGTGATCCTTGCCTTAAACACTAAGCCCGTGCATCGTGTCTTAAGCCAATCGTGCTCTGCGTCACACTCCTGCCCAAGTCGACGGGACTTGAGATCGTGGGACTACTTAACTTGACAAGCCGCGAAGGTGCGGGACAGTGCTTGTAATGTCTTAGGTCGACCGGCATAACTTTGACTAACTTAACTTCGTAACAACTTAACGAGCAAAGGCTGCGTCAAGCTTTGCCTTAACGGATCGTGCCGTGTACGCATCCAACTTGAACGACCAAGTCACTCGGGTGCCTAGACTTAGGTCACAAGCCGCTCAACGCAACTTAACTCATGGGCAAGCCAAGGCTATGTCAAGCCTTGGACGACAGGACCGTGCATGCTTTATGAAGCATTCATGCGGGCGACGCCTATGACTTAGGCTACGTTCATACTTCGCCTACTCAACCAACTTTCCTTCTCTCAAGCCACGGGACGAAGGATCGAGTGTCATTTTCAAAGCATGCCGTGCACCAACTCTAAGCCGACCGTTGGAACTTTCCATATTCTAACTTAATTCGACCCGTCGGGATTATTCCTTTTAGCTATCTGTATTCGTCTCTTTTATTATCAAGCCTACTTGTGCAAGTTGAAAACATGCGATTTATTATGTGAAGGCTAAGATGAGGCAAGTTCACCGAAACTACCCACCTGAGCGAGCGGTCGCCTCGACCGAGCGATGTCTTCCAGCAGCCGTTGCAAGGCTAAGTCCGAACGCCGTCGGCATTTCGATTCCTCCGATTGACTGAGCGGGACGGGGCACTACATTATACACCACTCAGAAAAAGTTTTGTCCTCGAAACTAACTGAGTACACTTATCGCCTTATCACTTTACTCAACATTCATGAACTCTCGCATACACTACGCCTATGCGTTTCCCAAATCCGAGCCACGCTCGCGCTACCCTCAATTCATTCTTTAAAACTCACGATCTCAAAATCCTCTACACCTTTCCGTTCCTCAAATCTTACTTGAATTCAACGTATCACTTGGTTGGATCGTGCATATATTCCAGGCGTCCCCAAAATTCATGTATTTCAGCCAAGCCTTGTGATAGCAAATTCTACCATCACCACTCGAGTCGGATTGTGCTCATATTCGGGCGTCAGTGATATACATGCATGTCAACCGAGCCTCATGAGTGGTGCCTTCACCATTCCTATCGCTCTACACCAGAACGTCTGCCTAACTGCTAGGCTATGTCTTTCCGTCAGTATTGGAATCATAGTTTCCAAACAACAATATCAACACTGATCCCATCCTAAGGTCAAACCAAGTTGATAGTACAGGATTTTCTACCCAAGCTCGCATCACTCCGATTTCTAAACTTCGAGCATAGATTACCTACCCACATCCCAACATTTTGTCGCACGGGGTCCGAGTTATTCAGCAAAGCCATCCTATGACAACTTACGTTTCAACCAATTCCTTAACATTTCAATCTCACTCGTTCAACAAAGCCATTTCGCATAGTCTATCTCTTTGAACACGTTCGACACAGATCGCCTATCAATCTTTCTCAATTCGAGCACGCTATGACGCAATTCATTGCTAACAAAAATTCCACATTTCACGTTTCCTAAGTCATTTATCCCAATTCACGCATTCGATCATGAGATCGTCTAGCTTAACAATATGTTGTGTCCCGATTGTAGGAGCGTAAAAAGTGCTTCAAAGAAAGAGTCATCCCATTCATAAATGATCGGTTTTTACGCCAAGCAGAGCGGGTAATCTCTTTTACGCCCAAGACTAGGCTAATCAATTTACGCCTAAGCAGGCTAATCAATTTACGCTTGGGTCTACACCTATGATTTTACGCCAAAGACAGAGCAGCCTCTTTTACGCTGGACAAAGCTGTCAAATAACGCATTTAATGTAAACTCTGACATGAAGATATTAATGATGATATTTACCACAGAATTTAATAGAATTTGTCCTAACAAAGACCATTGTTGTCGTTTATGGGGATCGAGCTACTTTACGCTCACTGTGTGGTTTCTTTTACGTACGGAGTTTTTCATGAGTTCTTACGCTCATAAAACAATGTGTGCGTAAAGTCTATTTGAGCCATTTTACGCTCAAGGTTATTCAATAACCACTTTACGCGGGAAACCTATGACAGAGCTATTTTACGCTCATCTTACTGCTTTACGCCCAGAGGATGTTGGGGCTATTTTTACGCCCTATTCTTTCTGGCCAGTTTGGAACGTGGTTTGCCTACATGGCCTTCATGCCACATATTTCGAAGAATGTATGTACATGTATCCTATTCGTACTGAAATGATGGGACGCGTGTCAACATATGCAAAGGATGACTCTGATCATGGGTGGCAGTTGTTAGCGTAAAGACAGATTTTGATGCTCTTTTACGCACAGAAGCCCCAGTCTATAAATAGACTCATTTTTCTCAAAGACGAGGAGGACATGAAAGAATACAGAGATCAGGACTTCGAGATTTTGATTCTCCGGAGCATTCTTCTTCAACTTTTCTTTCAGAACAGAGTGAAGCAAAGCAGGAAAGCATTCGGCCTCGCCATCAGTGCCCAAGTGCGTCGATACCTTTCTGGTGACTTAGTTCTTCCAAGTTGTTCTACTTCAAACAGTGATCTTCATCATCATCATTTGGTCCAAGGAACAAAGTGATCATTTACAGATCAGACTTCCATAGCAATACTTTCCTAGAATCAAATTTGTACTTCTTGTACTTTTTCTCGTTTTATTTTCAAAATCCAACCTTTTGTTTGGCAATTTTGTTAAGTGAAACAAAATGGCGACTCTGCTGGGGACTACCTTCTCCTCTGACGAGGAGGTGATTGCTCAATATGATGATGTTTCGGTCGGTTCGACCAAGAAGACTCTGGTTGTGCACTTCGACCAGACTGCCTATGAAGGAATGCTCCGAACTGGGGGTGGTTCTCGCTACTCCAATGTTCAAAAGTCTCGCAAAGCACGAAAAGTTTGGATTCCCAAATCCAAAGTGGTTTCTGATCTCTCTGTGACTTCTGATGACAAGGGAATTCTTCCCACTCCTGTCGTAGGGGCTCCCATTCGTAACGAGGCGGTCCTCACTTCAGAGTTGCACTCAAAGTGTGATGATTTATCTCCCGTTTGTAACGGTGAAGATAATCAGGTTTCACGCCCACTGCGTAAGAATCAAGTTTTACGCTCAGTGGGTAAAAACCAAGTTTTATGCTCAAGGCATAAGAATGAGTCTCTCATTTATAATGTGGCAGATTCTAATGCTTCTGAGTGTAAAAATAAGTCTTCCGTCTGTGACGTGGTAGACACACACAAATTACGCTCCTCACGTAAAGCAAAATCTCCCGTCTGTGATGTGGTAGATAATCAATTTTCACGCTCCACGCGTAAAGGTAAGTCTCCTATCTTTGACAGTGTAGATAAAAATCATAACGATGTTTGCACATCTAATAGGAATATACCTAAACGTGTACAGCGTAAAAATATCGTTGGTAAAACTTCTGTCCTACACCAATAACCTTTTTATACTGCTTTACGCAAAGTACCAAACTTGTAAATCACGTGCCATGAAAATGGAGTCCTTCGTGCTAAATCTCAAGATTTACGCACACAACCCCAAACGCGTAAAAATGTACAGTTTGGTTCTGCGAATGAAGTCAGTAATCTTCTTTATACACAAGGGACTAAACGTTTTTCTACCCCAAATATAATAAAGAAGAATACTCCATCTGTTCCTTCTGATTTACGTGACTTGCTAATGCAAAAGCGTAAGAATTCATAATCTCCGGTGACGCTCCCCCAAGAAAAACATCATTGTGAATATCACCAGGTTGTGATCAATTGTTGTTGTTCAGCTTCAAGACGGTCAGTTTTTGATCGTTTAAGTTTTAACTCGCTTCAACATCAAGCTGAAGACCAAGAAGATGAGTTGTCATATGCATCAGTCAACATGGCATCTCATACTAACAGAGGACGACGACCGAGACGGAACATATCCCAAACTCCAGGTCAACAACAGTTCAACAGGCTTCTTGATTCCTTTGAAGGAGTATATCAGAATACTCGATCAAGAAGACAAAGGCAATTGCAGACTTCTGATTCAGAAGCTGGGGGTACTCAATCTTTTGAGTCTGATACCGATAGTGTGGATTCATACTTCTATACTAATCCCTCTATATCTTCAAGAGAAGTTGAATCCTACGCTGTTGGAGATAAACCAGAGACGTCATCTGCTAATACGGAACAACGTCTCACTGTCGTGGAGCAATCATTGAAAGACATGCTCAACATGGTGCAAAGCATGCATCAGATAATTTTGAATCAGTAAACTGCTCAAACTACAGTAATAACTCCGATACCAGTAGCAGCACAAACTCAAGATAGTCAAGGGGCTGATATACCTTTGAATATTCAAGAGCCTGCTGTTAATCAAAATTCTGCATCTCCAGATCCCATCATTCCAGAAGATGTACCACCTCCAGTGGGGGTTACGGAACATCCAACGACTATTCAATCAAATGTACTCTCTCAAACCAGTGAAGCTATTCAAGCAGTGCGTGAACTCAAAGCACAGTTTGAAGTTTTGAGGCACAAAGATCAGCTCCAGAGGTTAGGGATTAAGCAACCTTATCCTCCTCATTGGAATGATGTACCCTTCCCACCGAAGTTCAAGCCACAATCCATGGTTTTATTCGATGGAAAAGCATCTCACAGTCAATATATCAATTACTTTGATATTATGACTGTACACTTGCAGAAAAATGATGCTCTTCTCACTGAGTGTTCATCGGGTGTCTGACGGGTTCAGCTTATGACTGGTATCGTAGCTTACCCGATAACTCTATTTCGTCTTTTGACGAATTCAAGGCAATGTTTCTCTCCCGCTTCTATAAAGGAGGTATGGACATGAACATGTCCTCCTTGATAGAAATAAAACAAAAGGAGAAAGAAGATACTTGGACGTTCATTGAACGTTTCCGACAGGCTACTCTAAAGATGCCTCCTGGTATGCCAGATTCAGCGTTGATCGACACATGCAAGATAAATCTGCGACCATCTATTGCTGTCTTCACATGTTCCCAATTCACAGATTGGGCTTCGTTTATCATAGCAGCAGTTTCTGCCGAGACCAATGGTAGGTTGGCTCGGAAACATGGGATGATTTTCGCTTCAGAAGATAAAGGAAAGAAAAGTAATCCTGGTAATAATCCTGACAATCGTAACATGAAAGGAAAAGATACTCTTATGGTCAATCTCTCCAAGAACAAAACGACGCCAAATAATCAGGAATCTTCCAGGCCAAAGAAAGAATACTCTTTTGACGAAAGTGATATCCCAGGGATATTTCAGTGTCTGGTGAAAAGTGGCAAACTTCAGGTTCCAGAGCCAAAAAGGCCTAATGAGGTGAATCTGACTGACAATCCCAAATATTGTATCTATCATAGATACATTAATCATTCTACCAGTGCTTGCTTTATCTTGAAAAAGAAGATCCAAGACCTGATAAATGGCGGCGCTATCGCTTTAACCAATGATGACCATACGGTTACAACCAACATGGTCTCTCTTCAGTTTGGAGATTTTCCTCCACACCAAGTCCTAGATGGAATTATCTCGATTCTGAAGGCGACGATGAAGATCGTGAATATCTCGCCTGCCAGGGAAGAAAATACAGGATTGCTGCCGCTCACATTGAAGAATAGTGAAATCATGTGGGTACATCCTGACTTAATACCTGAGTTGGAAAATAAAGGTAAAACTTTAAAAATCCAAGAAAGGTAAGAAAGTCAAAATCTGCAACATGATTTCTCATGTTATTACAAATCCTGATGAATTGGATCATCTATGGGATGACCTTCCTCTAGAAGGTAGACTGAAAGGACTAAACATCTGTCCTCCAAGTCTAGCTTCTCCTACCAAGCTCAAGCTTACTCATCAGCAGTGGCTAGCCATGAATAGTGTTCCTTTATACCGGGCACAATAAGTCTTTGCTGCTTATGAAAAAGCTCCAACAGGGATTTCTCCTCGTATCCCGAATCCTTCTCCTCCCTTAACTACAGAGACGTCTATGCTTCATTCTCCTGTAGTTGCAGAGGTTTCTTCCTCTTCCTGTGCTAAAACACCTGTCCAAAGCTCACTGCCTATCCACTTGTATAGTCAGCAATCTGTTCTTCTCATGAGGAAGATGGGTTACAACTTTCAAAAGGCAGAAGGTTTGAATTATGATAAAGGAATACGTCTTCCTTTACAAATTCAAAATCAGAATTCCACTGCTGGATTGGGTTCTGAAGTGCCTCGTAACAACCCTCACAAGAAGAAGGCTAAGGAAAGAAAGACTAAATCCTGTAATATGGTACTTCCTTCTCCTGAGTCTGAAGAAGAAACTTTTGCTGGTACAAGATCGGGGAAAGAGTACCACAAAGATTATGAGGGATCCTCCAAAGAAGCGGAAGATGTAGTGGAGACTCTACCATCTCAACCTTCTCCTGTTCCTGTTAAACCGTCTATGGTTGAAAAGGGGAAACAGAAGGCAGTACGCTTTGATATCCCATTGAAGCCTGCTTCCAATCAGGGGGTGGTGATGAAGCCTTACAAGTTTGACATTTTAGCTCAGTTAGCCAATACTCCGGCTAGACTTTCTATATTTGAACTGCTTTGCCTTTCTAGAGAAAGCAGAGAGACTTTGAGCGAAGCTTTACTTCAAGCAGATTCATGCTTGGCACAACTCAAGACTCCTGATAATATACCAGTGTCATGTCCGCAATGCCATAGTGTGATGGAAGCAATTCCCAACATCACCTTTACACAAGAGGATATGCTATTGAAACATAACAAGCATGATAGGCCTCTGTGTTACACTGGATATATCGGATCCACTGAAATTGACAGGATTTACATCGATCCTGGGTCTTCAATTAGTATAATTCTTCAGAGTATGCTAAGACCTCTGAGGATTCCTACTAGTGAGCTGACTTACACTAGTACTACGATAGTCGGTTTTAACTCTGGCAAGAGCAAACCACTGGGGAAGATTCGTCTGTAAATTCAGATTGGTGATCTTCGAACTATGGTAACTTTTTATGTTATCAACTCGGATGTATCCTACAATATTCTTCTTGGAAGACCGTGGATTCATGAGCACAATATTGTGCCTTCAACTCTTCACCAATATTTCAAATATGTGGACTCCCAAGGAGTTGTGAAAACTGAGTTTGCTGATATTAATCCGTTTAAAGGTGTCGAAGCCTACTTCTCTGATTCAAGGCTTTATAAACAAGAGCATGTGAAAGATATATCAGACATGGCTGAAGATCAATCATCCTCTGAGGATCACTCTATTAATGAAGATCCGCCAAAGGAACAACCTTTGAAGATCATAGTCAAGGGACGAATTCAATCCCAGCCTGTCAATGATCAACCTCTGATGATCAAGGTTAAAGGAAGAACTCAAACTTCATCTGAGGAATCAATAAATATTCCTGCTAAGAGCCAAGTTCAACCTTTTATGATCAAGGTCAAAGGACGTACTTCTTGTACGAATGATCCAGAACTACCATTGATTGTCAATCTTGGCAAATCTACGCAGAAGGCGGATGATGGTCCACTGTTGATTAATCCGAAGCGTAGCAATCAGACTGTAAATGATGTAAATATTGATCATTCTGTACTTTTTAATATCAATGAAGATTTCCTGCTCGAGTATATGGTTGTCAAGTTTATTGAGAGAATGACTTTATCTTCTGATAATCAAAGTCATCAATATAAAGACAACATAGAACCTGAAGAAACTTTATACATTGATCATAAGGAGAATTCTTTCCCTCCTTATACAGATGTTGGACCGTATGCTCAAAGGTTCCTAAAATCTTCTCCTTATCTTCTACCTGTGGCCGCTTCATCACAAGCTTGCGTAACTTTTAGACGTTATGAAGAATCTTATTTCGTGGTTCCGTCTGATAAAAAAATAAGCGCCAAATTGTGTTTGGCCTGGCTAGAAATATCCCTGTTGCTCAGACAGATGAGCTGAAGGATAAAGACAAAAGAAGAATCCGAATTGATAAATACAGTCAACAATCTATCAAGATCATCCAGAACATGGGGTATGATTTGAAGACTATGCAAGGTCTCAATCAAGGCAAGGGCAGACGATTACCATTATGTGGTGATCCGTTTTACCAAAAGACTCATCATGGGTTGGGATATGACCCGTCCCACATGTTTTATAATGATATACAAGAAGAATTCTCTTCTAGCTCTTTGCAATCATCAGATTCGAAAGAAATTCTATTCATCGAATCCGATATTTCTCATTCCTCATATTGTGAATCTGGGCAAATATTCTCAGTCAATATGGTTCAAACTGATGATGAATCTGAATTATTTAAGAATGATCCTTGGGCTCAACAGATGGATACTTAATGGAAACTTCGTTTTGAACAACGACAGCCACCTACAAAAGATGAGGTTATCCAGATTGATGTTGGAGATGGAATTACATCCAAACCAATATTCATCAGTAAGAATCTTTCTGAAGATGAAAAGGAGGAGCTGATAAAACTTATAAAAGATTACATTGACATCTTTGCATGGAGTTATAAGGATATGCCAGGGCTAGATCCTAAAGTTGCTACCCATAAACTCAACATTTTGCCTAATGTCAAGCCTGTAAAACAACAGCAACGACGCTTTAGACCAGATATGATGGATGCAATTGAAGCAGAAGTCAAAAAGCTGATTACATATGGCTTTGTTCGTGAAGAACAACACCCAGATTGGATGGCCAATATTGTTCCTGTTATGAAGAAGAACGAAAAAGTCCGAGTTTGTATAGATTACCGAGATCTTAATACAGCTTGTCCAAAGGACGAATTTCCACTTCCAATTACTGATATCATGATAGACAATACATGTGGTTTTAAACGCATGTCTTTCATGGACGGATTCTCAGGATACAATCAAATCAAGATGCATCCAGAAGATGAGAAGCACACCACTTTTTGTATACCTCTTGGGGTCTACTGCTATACAGTTATGTCGTTTGGTCTTAAAAACATCGGTGCCACGTATCAACGGGCTATGAGGAATATCTTTCAAGAACATCTACGGAAGATAGTTGAATGCTATGTAGATGATATCGCTGTTAAAAGTCAATCAAAGGACGATCACATTCAGGACTTGAGAACAGTATTTGAATTAATGCGCCAGCATCAATTGAAAATGAACCCTACTAAGTCTTTCTTAGGAGTTTTCAATGGCAAGTTTCTAGGATTTGTCATTACCTCTCAAGGTATCCATGTTGATCCTGATAAGGTTAAAGCAATTCTTGAAATACGTCCTCCTCGTAATCTGAAAGAACTCCGTGGCTTTCAAGGCCGTATTGCTTATATTAGAAGATTTATATCTAATCTTTCTGGGAGATGTCAACCTTTCTCCCGTCTATTAAAGAAAGGGGTATCTTTCGTCTGGGATGAAGCGTGTCAAAAAGTCTTCAATGACATTAAGCAATATCTTACAAACCCACCTGTTCTGGTACCTCCGGTGGTAGGAAGACCATTTTTGCTATATGTTCGAGCCTTAGATCACTCACTTGGCGCTCTTCTGGCACAGAAAAGTGATATGGGTCATGAACAAGCAATATATTATCTGAGCAGAATGATGGTCGGAGCTGAACACAGATATACTCCTGTAGAAAAGGAATGTTTAGCTTTGGTTTTTGCCGTCCAAAAGACAAGGCATTATGTCACTGGACAGACTATTCATGTCATCTCCAGAATAAATTCCATTCGGGTATTGATGAGAAAACCGAGTATTCTTAATTCCAGGTTATCTACCTGGGCGATGTTGCTCACTCCTTATGACATGATTTATGTGCCTCAAAAATCAGTGAAGGGCCAAGCGTTAGCTGATTAGCTGCTCATTCTATACCTGAAACTTCGAGGTTATATGAAGACATTCTAGACGAAGTAGTGGATTGTAACATGACTTTGAAGAATGATATATGGCAATTATATTTTGATGGAGCATCACGAGTGGGACCTAAAGGCAATATTGTCTCTGGGGTAGGAATTATCTTGGTTTCTTCTGACAAAATGGTCATCTACCATGCCTATTCTCTTAATGAGCCATGCTCTAACAATGTAGCAGAATATAATGCTCTATTGATTGGTCTCCAAGTAGCAAAACAATTGGATATTGAATTCTTAGAGGCTTATGGAGATTCTCAATTGATCGTTAATCAAGTTAGAGGGACTTATAAAGTCAGAAATCCTGATCTCATCCCCTATCATCAGGTGGCAGTCGAGTTGGTCCTATCATTCAAAGGATTCTTTATCGAATTTGTACCACGTTCTTAGAATGTGGAGGCTGATGCTCTTGCCAGTTTAGCTGCAGACTTGGCTGTCCCAATCCGAAGGCAAAATACAATTACTTTGTTAGACTGAGACTTGTTCTGTATGAAGAGTAATCTGCATATTGAACAAAGTTATACTACAGAGTTAAGTTCCCAGCAGAAAGATTGGAGAACTCCATTCATTGATTATGCAGTTCATGGAATTTTGCCTAAAGATCCTAAAGAAGATGCATCAATTAAGAGACGATCATTTCGATTCTATTATGATTCGTCTTTACATATGCTATATCGTCGTTCATATGACGGACTCTTGCTGCGTTGTCTCTCAGAAAGTGAAGCCAAACAAACACTGCGTGAGGCTCATGATGGTGTCTGTAGTGCTCATCAACCGGGTCCAAAGTTGCAAGACCGCATTCGGAGAATGGGGTATTATTGGCCTTCTATGATAGCAGATGCTGTAGACTATACCAGAAGATGTAAAGCATGTCAGATTCATGCTGATTTTATTCATCAACCATCTGAATTTCTACATCCTACAGCAGCCTCTTGGCCCTTCGAAGATTGGGGTATGGATGTCATTGGTCCTATTAACCCTCATTCTATCAAAGGATATTGGTTTATACTAGCTATAACCGATTATTTTTCGAAGTGGGCAGAAGCAGACCCCCTTGCGGAAGTGAAAACATCTAACGTGATCAGTTTCATCAAGCACCATGTCATTTATCGTTTCGGGATTCCTCGATGGATAATTCATGACAATGGTCCACAATTTGCCAGTCAAGCATTTTATCGATTCTGTGACAAGAATCGAATTCAGAATTTGGCTTCTACGGCTTATAATCCAGCTGCTAATGGTTTAGCTGAAGCTTTCAATAAGACGATCATCAAACTTCTCAAAAAGTTTGTCTCTTCCAATAAACGTGATTGGAATAAGAAACTTGGAGAATATTTATGGGCTTATCGAACAACAGTCCGGACTCTTACTGGTTTTACACCATTCTTATTGGTTTACGGATGCGAAGCTGTTCTCCCATTGGAAATCCAGATCCCTTCTCTACGAATAGCCATTGCTAATGAGCTAACTACGGAGAATAATGATCGCTTACGACTCTAAGAACTTGAGGGATTGGATGAGAAGCGTCTTCAAGCACAACAACACATTGAACTGTATCAAGCCCGCATTTCTCGAACTTTTAATCATAAAGTTAAGGAGAGGGTATTCAAATTTGGCGAGCTTGTATTAGCTGTTCAGAGACCGATGGTAATGACTGATAAAAGTAAAGGGAAATTCCAAGCAAAATGGGAAGGCCCTTATGTAATTGAGTCTGTGTTTTCCAATGGCGCCTATCGGTTGTCAAAACCCAATGGAGATCTACTCATGCTGCCGATCAATGGCAAATTTCTTAAGAAATACTATGTATAAAAAGAGAAGACAGAACAAAAATAAAACTTCTTTTATTATTATTTTTATTCAAAATAAAAGATTAAGGACGAGGGCCACTCCCTTCCTTATTGAATACATAGTCGGCCAACGCATAGAAGGCGTCGTTTCCTGAACTCATAAAAAATTTGCAGACAGCCATCCTCGACGCTTCTTCTTCAGGAGTTTTCCCTGGCTCTACTAAAAAAACAAGAATGTCTTCGGGTGGCTTGGGCGCAGAAGAACTCCCACCTATTTCGGTTGAGCCTGATGAGCCTGATACAGGGGGTTCAACGGGGAACGTATCAATGATACTCTCGATTTTCCTGAGGACTTCATTCTTTTGCTGTATATCTTTGGAAGACATTTCCAATAGAGGAGCAGAAATAAGAATGGAATGATTACAGAGAATTCTCACCTATTTATAGAAGAGGATTACTAATGAACTATACTTTGAAATTGAAAATGACTTTTCACTTCCGAAAAGGCTCGTCCATTCATGTTACCAGGTTCATCCATTTAATTATGGAATTGAATCATCCTTTCTGTTCCCAAGAAATACGCTGATTCATCCACCGTCTTGACATATACGCTCGTAATATCTGTCTTCTTAATCCCCAGCTACCAAGGTTGGTTAAGCTGACTTCTTGTTTCCGGGAAAAGGGATTTTATATCTTCTATTTTTATCAATTGATTAGAAAGTGGGATTCGCTATTTATCATGTTTCCATGACCTCTGAATAAATATTAAATCTACTTTCTTTTCCTATCTATCACTTCTATTTGACCTCTGCAAAGATATTAATCTAATTTCCTTTTGAGTTCATATATGCTATTTGTTTTCCATAAAGAAATTCTCTTTATTTGTTGTGTTTCTGGAAAAATTACAACTGTAGGAATCCGATCTAGAAGACGATCGCTTTATCCCTTGGACTATGCGAAGAAGAAAAGCTCTCAAAATTTTGACAGTAGATATCAATGTATCTGTACAATGAATGAGAAAAAAAGGAACTCTATTTATAGAGTCAAAACAGTAACTGAAAAGATAACTACCTCACCACTGGTGCATTTGAAAAGTCACGCAGACTCTAAATACACGCAGGGTTAGTGAGTAGTTACTGGACGTGGCCCGTAACTGTTGGACACATGGCATTAGTGCATGGGTCGTGCGCAAGTTACTGGGCACGCGAGAGAGAGATCGGTGGCATGGCTGCCACGTACTCCAGTTGAAATGAAATCCACGCTGTCTTGCTGAAGGCAAAAATCCACGCAGTTTCGTTGACGCAGACTCATTGAAGGCGAAATCCACGCAAGCTTTGAAGAAGAATACTTCAGAATTCACGCAGGCTTTGAGAAGAATAACTCAAAAATCCACGCAAACTTGAGGAAGGAGAAGGTTCAGAATCCACGCAAACCGCCAGCTGTCTTGATTTGGCACGCTTCGTCTGACACAAAATCTCTGACATTGATTATATTGTCAGCCGCATTAAATGAAGATAAGACCCAAAGTCACGCCAACTTGGTGAAGAGTGAGTCTTGCTAAGGAAGATTTCGAAAATCACGTAAAAGACGGCGATGATCTCTCGAGTTCTGTGCATACGTGGCATACGAGGAGACGTTTCTCGACTGATGTGTTGTCAGTTATTATGATTCTGACGTATGGCTGAGCTGTCTCTGCGTGATTTCTAAAGGAGATGGACAGGCAGAACTTAGCGTATCTTTTGTGCTACTTCTCGGATCACTCTGCGTGACTTGTTCTGAACAACTCAGCGTGACTTCATTTTTGAGGCCTACAAAACCCCCTTCAAAGTTTTTGAAAAATGATAAAATATTTTCGAAATACTTTAAAAATAAAGATGATGAAATGAGTTAAAGTCACGCTGAGATGACTCCAAAATTTTTCGGAAGTCGAAAAGACTTCGAAGTTCTTTGAAAACATCCAAATGAACTTATTAAATGTCATAATGGCTCTTCGTTCTTCGAGACTGATTGCGTCTAATTTATGGTGGAATATGAACTATCGACGAGATCTGTTATATAAACAGGAAGAGATTCTCAGCTTTGACATTCATCTCTCGAAAATATGACCCCAAAGGAAGCAGCCGAAGAGGAAGCACGCAAGTTGGGCTTTTGTTCCCATGGTGACCCCACTTTTGGGGGCAAAGAACCCGAACCTGTCGTCATCGAGCTCAAGGATGACTCCACGCAGTTAGCCAAGAATCTCTTGAGCTACTTTGGATTGGATGGCTCGTCTTCTTCTGATGGGCGGAGCCTTATGGAGAAGCGTGAAATGCTCGAGACTCTATTGCATCGCCTGGGAGTTAAGAGCGTAGAGGAGTTAGGCATCAAACTTAGCCGCTCTGGAAAATAGGGCGTAACTTTCTACGCTTTTGTTGCACTTTTTTGTCTTTTTGTAAGGCCATCAGTGCCTGTTTAAAGAATGAAGTACAACTTTTGTGTTTGATCTGCGTGCCTTTTAATGAAGAATATTAATTAGCACTCTTTGACTGTTTCCAATGTTGCACGGTCTCCCGAAGTACACGTGACACTCATTCCACAATTTACGAGCGCTATTTATACGGATCTTTTCCAAGAATAGACCTGCACTTGACCCTTTAAATAGATGGATGAACTCCACGCAAACTCATCTTCCCATTCTTCTTCCTCTCTTCTGAGAATGAATTTTCTATGAGAAGAAAATAGGAAAGCCATGTTGTCTGATGTCAAATCTCTGTGCACGCTACCAGACATGGATCTGTCAATCCTTAGCAGCAAACTCAGCGGTAAGTTCAATATACACGCATCGAATTTTTTTGTTTGCTAAGGACAAATTCATCTTCCTGAAATGAACAAAATGCATCTGTCTTTGCTTGGCCTGTTTCTGTTGACTGATTTTTCTTTACTGTTTCTTGCAAAATTTTGGCTGAAAACCTTCTTCAGAACTGGCATTGGTGATGTGGATGCTGTGGACAATGTTCTTCTGACACCCACATCAGGGAGCTCATACGCTTTTGACGCGTAAATCAGACAACTCAGAACTCTTCGTGAGATAGAAGGGTCTTCCTTAGATGGTAGGAAGAGCCTTTATACACGAGAGTTGGATGGTGGAGTTAACTCTACTACCGAGAAATCGGGTAGTAGAGTTCCTTTCAAGGCAGAACCAGGAATTGTATCCCAAGGTTTGGATACATTCCTGTCTACCTTGAGAGGTTACCCCCATCCACCAGTTGTATTGGCAGCAACACATTTTCGTGTTGCCCTACTCTGTGGTTCTCCTCTCGTCTGAGAGATAAGACCAGAGTTTGATTCCTGCTGATCTGGTCGTGACTGAGACCCAGACAGTCAGGAATTGCAACCAACAACGAACCTGACGGAGAAGGTCCGACGGAGAAGATCCAAAGAAGAAGATAGATCTCTATTAGGTTATCGTTGTGGTGTAGAATGAAAATCCAAGATTTGTAATAGATTTCCATTATGATTTGTAGGAAAGTCTAAGAAAATGTAATAGACTTTTTGTGGTGAAATAGGAATGGAAATGACACTTCTTCTATGCTCAATGATTTGTATTTGTGGATGAATTGTGGACATGATAGATAATAAAATCATCTTTTCTGTTTTTAGAGTATATGATATTATCAGAGGTATTATGGACATGATAATATATAGGAACTCGAAAGAAAATAGATTGATTTCTATGCAGAGGTCAAAACATGACAAATGAGTAAGCAGATTCGGAATTGATTCAGAGGTTATGAAAACATGATAAATAACGAATCCCCACTTAATGAACTGATAGAAGATTATGAACGGATGAACTGTTAAGAAACGATGAACAGATGAACTATCGAGTGAATGTAATAAACGAACGGACGAACCGTCAAGTATTAATGAACATGTGAAACGTCGGATGAATGTGAGAAATGAATGGATGAACTGAATATCGGGAAAGAATACGTCCCTTCGATCCTTGTAACCATATGCCTATAAATAGAGCATATATTTGAATAGAAGGATCGCATTTTATCCACAATGTCTTTTGAAGAGAACATAAAGAAGGCTGAAGTCGCCCTTGAAGCTACTGAAGGTGTTAAAGAACATCCACCTCCGCAGAAGAAGGAAATGGGCGAAAGCTCGTCTACTCCCAAGCCGCCAAAAGATATCCTGGACTTCCTGGTCGAACCAGGAGAAACCGAAGAAGAAGAAGCAATGAGGCTGGCTGCCTGTCAATTCTTGGTGCGGTCAGGAAAAGATGTATTCAATTCTTTTGCTGATTATGTATGTGGTCCTCGTCCCAAATATGAAAGGGATCACAGTGATCTTCCATGATGATGTACTTTTTTTTTCTTGAGGGATTTGTCTCAAATAAACTCCGTTTAAGGAAACTTTGTTTACGATATATCCTTCCCACTTTATATTTTTGGCTTTATTCATTGATCTTTTGACTCAGAAATCAGAAAGACTAAATATCATTTTCATAAATATGATATTGAGATAGAAAATTCAGAGGTAATGTGGACATGATTTTCTGGATATCAAATTTGTTGAGAAAACGATACAAAGTAGAATACCTATCTCCACTGGGGATAATAGATATCAGAATGATTCTTCGGAAAGAATAATGAAACAGCTGGAGAGTGATGGGAGGACAATCTTGATAGAAATATCAGACGTAGTACTTCTTCAAGAATTTGCCGTTGATGGGCATCATAGTGGCTTTACCATCTAGAGTAGTGAGTTGATAAACCCCATTAGAAAAGATCTTATTGACAATGAATGGACCTTCCTATTTTGTATCAAACTTGCCCTTACTCATGTATGTCATAGTCATCGGGCGTCTGACAGTAAGCACAAGTTCTCCTTTCTGAAATGTTCGAATTCTGACTTTCTTGTTAAATGCCCTTGAAATTCTAGCTTGATAGAATTCAATATTCTGTTGAACAGATAACCGTTTTTCATCCAGAGCCTCCAATTCTTGAAGTCGAAGACGATCATTATTTTTAGCAGTGAGTTCATTAGCGATTGCTATCCTTAAAGAAGGAATTTGAATCTCTAATGGGAGAACAGCCTCAGATCCGTACACCAGAGAGAAAGGTGTACACTTAGAGCATTACGGACTATAGTGCGATAAGCCCACAAGCATTCCCCGAGCTTGTCACTCCAATTACGTTTGTTAGTGGAGACAAACTTCTTTAGGAGTTTGATGATAGTCTTGTTGAAAGCTTCAGCCAATCCGTTAGCTGCTGGATTATATGCGGTAGAAGCAACATTATTGATCCGGTGATCGTCACAGAATCGAGTAAATTTCTGGCTGACGAACTGTGGTCCGTTATCAAGAACAATGCGTCGAGGAACACCAAATCTGTAAATGACGTGGTGCTTAATAAAGCTGATGACATTAGACATCTTAACTTCAGATAAAGGAATAGCTTCGGCCCATTTGGAGAAGTAATCGGTTATTGCGAGAATGAACCGATGACCTTTAGATGACGGTGGATTGATCAGGCCGACAATGTCCATGCCCCAAGCTTCGAAGGGCCATGATGCTGCCGTCGGATGTAGAAATTCCGAAGGTTGATGTATAAAATTTGCATGGATTTGGCAAGCTTTGCATTTCCTTGCATATTCAATGGCATCTGATACCATAGTTGGCCAATAATAACCCATCCGTCGAATACGGTCTTGAAGTTTTGGCCCAGGTTGATGCGCTCCACAAATTCTATCATGTGCTTCACGAATAACTTGTTGGGCTTCATCACCGGCAATGCACCGAAGGAGTAAACCATCATAAGCTCGACGATATAAGGTTTTTGTTGTATGATTGTAATAGAATCTGAGTGATCGTCGTCTGATAGATGCTGCCTCACTCGGATCATCCGGAAGAATATTATACAATACAAGATCTAAGAAAGGAAGTCTCCAATCTTTATCCGTATTCTGATTCTCAGTCGAGTTACTGAAGATGAATTCCATGCTGGAATCGGATGAAGATGATATCGATTTACGACTAAATCCAAATCCTCTTGTTGTGTTGACGTCATGAGATGTTGATTCTTCAATGTCAACTGGAAGTCCTAGAGTCAGGTTATTTTCAAGATGAAATAATTCTGGACTACGAACAACAATCATTTGTTGCCGTCTGATTGGGATAGCCAGCACCGCTGCAAGATTAGCAAGGGCATCAGCTTCTGTGTTACATGCTCGCCTAACATGTTTAATGAAGAATTCCTTAAATGATGAGGCCATAAATATGGCCACTCTATGATAATGAACCAGATCTTGATGGCGAACTTCATAAGTACCCCTGATCTGATTGACAATAAGTTTAGAGTCTCCATACGCCTCCAAATGTTGAATATTCAGATGTTTAGCGAGTTGAAGACCAATAAGCAATGCGTTGTACTCAGCTACATTGCTTGAACACGGCTGATCGAGAGAATAAGCTCTTTGGATGGCAAGACCTTCTGGCGATACAAGAACAATTCCAACTCCAGCAACAATATCGCCATTAGGACCAATTCTTGATGCTCCATCAAAGAATAGACGCTAAGTAGGATCTTCTTCAGCAATTTGATTTGAATCTAGGACTTCATCTGGGATTTCATCATAGAGTTTTGAATTTTCTGGAATTGAGTGAGCAGCCAGAAAATCAGCTAAAGCTTGTCCCTTGACTGATTTCTGAGGAATATAGTGCATATCATACTGAGCAAGTAGGATTCCCCAGTTAGCCAATCGAGAATTCAAAACACTGGGTTTCTTCATCATGATCCGTATAGGATTGATCCTGGAGATGACATGAATAGTCTGGCCAATGATATAATGACGTGTCTTTTGGACAGCAAACATCAAGGCTAGACATTCTTTTTCAACCGGTGAATATCGAGGTTCAGCTCCGGTCATAGTGCGGCTGAGATAATAAATGGCCTGTTCATGGCCATTTTGATTCTTTTGAGCGAGTAATGCACCCAATGAATGACTCATTGCTCGAGTATAAAGGAGGAACGGTATTCCTGAGACGGGAGGTACCAATACTGGAGGGCTTATCAGATATTGTTTTATATCATCGAATGCTTTCTGATATTCATCATTCCAGACAAAAGAGACACCTTTCTTCATAAGTTTGTTGAATGGTCTGCAGCGTCCTGATAAATTAGAGATAAATCTCCTGATATAAGCGATTCTTCTTTGAAATCCTCGTAGCTCTTTTAAGGTGCGTGGAGGACGCATCTCTTGGATGGCTTTGATCTTCTCGGGATCCACGTGTATACCCTTAGAGGTAATGACGAAGCCGAGAAATTTACCACTAGAGACGCCTAAGAAGGACTTAGTAGGATTCATCTTTAATTGATGCTTACGCATTAGATCAAATATAGTCTTCAAATCTTGGATATGATCCTCCTTTTGTCGACTTTTGACTACAATATCATCAACATAGCATTCGACTATTTTCCGCAAATGTTCACGGAATATAGTGCTCATAGCTCGTTGATAAGTTGCTCATGCATTCTTGAGACCGAATGGCATAACTGTATAACAGTATGTACCAATCGGCGTTCTGAAAGAAGTGTGCTTCTCGTCTTCTGGGAACATTTTGATCTGATTATACCCAGAATACCCGTCCATGAATGACATTCGTTCAAATCCACAGGTATTATCAACCATGACATCAGTGATTGGTAGAGGGAATTCATCTTTAGGACATGCCGCATTGAGATCGCGAAAGTCTATGCATACTCTGATCTTGCCAGTCTTTTTAAGAACAGAAACAATATTAGCCACCCAATCGGGATGTTGTTCCTCTCTAATAAACCCAGAGGTAATGAGTTTATTGACTTCAGCTTCAATTGCATCCATGATGTCCGGACAAAATCGTCGCTGTTGTTGTTTGACCGATTTAGCATTCGGCAAGATATTGAGCTTGTGAGTTGCAATTTGAGGATCAAGCCCTGGCATATCTTCATAACTCCAAGCAAAGACATCGATGTAATCACGAATGAGTTTGATCATGTCTTTCTTATCAGTTTCTGGAAGACTTTCACTGATGAATATTGGTTTGGGAGACCCCTCTTCACCAACATCTATTTGAACAAGTTTATCTTCAATCGGAGGTTCTTTTTGCTCGAAACGGAACTCCCATTGATTATCTAATCTTTGGGCCCACTGTTCTGATTCAGGTGAGATTTCAAACTCTTCTTCGTCTTTATCACTTTCTTCAGAATGGTCAATGGAAACCATATTAGAAGACAGAAGGTTGCAATAGAAGTCACCGATACTCGTATCGGAATCCCAAGAAGTGGTACTAGAAGAATCAGATCTCTTATCTTCGTCAGACTCAAGATCTTCATGGATAATGTTGATGAAAAGAGTAGGAGTAGTATAACCCAATCCGTATTTCGTCCTTCCATATTTCAAAGGAGGAATCCGGACATACATTTTTCTTCCTTTTCCATTATTAAGGCCAGTCCTGAAGTCATAGCCCATATTTTTGATGATGTCTCTAGATTGCTGACTATAACGACGTAGTTGTAATCTTCCAGTATCATCATTTTTGTCATCATCTTCAAGATCAGAAGGATTTTGAGGCCCTTTGTAGAAGAATATTGGAATGTCTCCTGGCTTTCTGCTGGGAACTAGAAAGTATGAAAATTGTACAGGTTCTAGAGATACATCTGTATGAACAGTCTGTACAACTCCTATGGTTATTGTGTTCAAGTCATCTAACAGATGTAAATAACTATGAACATAATTACACACATCAACGTACTGCAAAGGTGGAGACTTTTTATTAAATGTAAAAGCAGTAATATTTACATTGGGAGAAGGCTGAGCCTTAGAGATTTTAGCCAAGTCAATGACTAAAGGGGGAGAAGAAGAAGAAGCTTTGTTTTGATTAAGATCGATAACAAATGGCTCAGAAGAGGTGAGCTCCCTTGAAGTTTGAGTAGAAAGAGTAGTCCGCCCTCCAACTGGAATTAGCAGAATATCTTGTGAAGGTACAGGAACTGTAGTACGCCCACTGACAGGAATGATCAGTGTATTCTGAGTAGATGACTGAGGTAACGGAGAGATCCGTCCACTCACTGGAATGATGAAAGAATCTTCTCCAGAGGGTTTAGGAGATTGTTGCTGAGTAGTTCGACATTTAACAGGGATTATTAAAGTCTCACTTTGTGCATCTTCTTTCTCCATAGCTTGTATGATCCTTGTATACTCTTCTTTGTACATTCGGGAATCATTGAAATAAGCTTCAACCCCATGGAAGGGATTTATATCAGCAACTTCTTTTTGTACTTTTCTATTGCTATCAATGTATTTAAAACATTGATGAAGAGTAGAGGGCACCACATTATTTTTATGAAGAAAGGGCCTCCCCAGAAGAAGATTATAGGATCCCGCGATCTCGATCACATAGAAAGTGACTTTAGATCTGAAATCACCTATCTGAAGCTTTAGATGAATCTTTCCCAAAGGCTCACTTCGGCTTTGATTGAATCCCAAGATAGTAGTAACCGTCTTAGAGAGCTTGTGAAGAGGGATTTTTAGTTCATCCAACAAACTCTTTGGCATTATGCTTATAGCAGACCCTGGGTCAATGAGAATACGATCTATCTTCATCGTATCAATATAACCAGTGTAGTAGAGAGGTCGGTCATGTCGATTATCCTCCAGTAACATGTCGTCTTGTGTAAAGGTGATATTTGGGATAATCTCCAGTATACTGTTACAATGTAAGCAAGTGGCAGGTTCCGCATCCGGCTTCTTCAATTGTGCAAGACAAGAGTCAGCTTGTAGGAGTGCTTCACTTAACGTCTCCCGAGTCTCTTTGAAAAGACGTAGAAGTTCAAAAAGGGACATTCTAGCGGGAGTATTAGCAAGCTGAGCCAAAATGTCGAAGTTGTAAGGCTTCTGAAGTCCAAGAGGAGAAGACTTCTTGATTGGCTTATCAAACCGAGTCTGTTGTTTGCCTTTCTCCAGAGCCGTAGGCTTGGGAGGAACAGGTTCAGTAGATGGTTCTTCTTCGGGAGGAACATTAGGAGCATCTTTAGCATCTGAAGGGATATCAGTAGGATCTTCAGGATTTTTAGAATAATCCTTTAGGTAAGGTTTCCCCGTTCGAGTAGCACTAACAAGTGCTTCTTCTTTGTCTTTTGGCTCTGTGTCAGAGGTAGACCCAAGAGAAGTCATATGACATGACTTGATCTTTCCAGCCTTCTTGGATTTTTGAGAAGAAATCTTTTGAGGAGAAGGCGATTCAAAATCTGCCACTAGATCAGGATGGATCCACATGATTTCCCCTGTTTCCAAAGTGATTGGCACTAATCCTTCAGACTGTGGAGGAGGAAGATTCACTATGTCAAGAGTTGCCTTGGGAATAGGAACAATTCTACTTTCAAGGAGTTGAGGAGGGAAATTTTCAAATTGCATAGAGACGACGTTGGAGGTGACGGTCTTCTCTTTTGGAGTAAGAGAGATAGCTCCAGATTTAATCATTTTTTGGATCTTTCCTTTCAATACATAACATGTACGAATTGTATGACCCAGCATTCTGTGATATGGACAGTATTTAGGATGATCTGTCTTACCAGCTTCATCAGGTTTCTTGATCTCTGGTAATTGTATTTTATTACCTTTCAGTAGACATTCAAAGATACCAAGGACATCGTCGTCATCAAAAGAATATTCTTCTCTGGGGCGAGGTGTTCTTGATTGTTGAGTTGTAGAGGCAGGAGTTTGAACATTTGATGCATCTTTGCTCTGAAGATTAACTTCAAGAGTTTCTTTTCCTTTACGAGTATTATTTTTATTGTTAGCACCTTGTCCTGTTTCTTTAGGAGTCATCTGCACTCCTAAACCTTTGAAGGTTTTAGCACTGATTTCTGCAGCTTTAGTACTGACTATGAAGGAAGGCCAATCTTGAAATTGAGTGGACCCTGTCCACATACTGATAATTGGCAACAAGTTTGATTTGCACGTGTCAATGGTGACAGCATCAGGAGTTCCAAGAGGCATCTTCAGAGCTTCTCTTCGAAACCGTTCAATGTATTCCTCTGTAGATTCATTATTTTTCTGCTTGATTCTAATAAGAGCAGACATAGTCATGTCATTAAGCCCTTCATAGAACCTTTCAAGAAACATCTGTTTGAAACCAGCAAATGAGGTAATACTCCCATCTGGGAGACTTCTATACCATTCATAAGCCGTTCCCTTGAGACATCCAATAAATACCCGAGTAAGGAGGGCATCACTTGGTTGTAGTTGATCAGTCATCACTTCAAAGTGATTGATAAACTGACTTGGAGAAGTGGTTCCATCATAGAATAAGATAGTAGGAGGCTTGTATTTAGGAGGATATGATACTTGCTTCCATTCTATCGGATAAGGCTGCTTGATGCCTAACCTTTGTAAACCATCCTTCTGTTTGAATGCCTCGAATTGAGTTTTGAGATTTTTCAATTCTTCAGAGACAACTCCCGAAGATTGTGGAGTTGTGGCTTGTAGAGAATAGTTGGGAGGAGGAACAGCATTGTAAGCACTACCCCCAGCTCCAGAGAGACTAGGATTTGGTTGAGCAGGTCCAGGAGTATTGGATTGTACTGCTGGAGGAACTTGTACTGGACTTATATCAGTATCAACTGGTATGGCATCTGATACAGTCTGTCGATTTTGCAACTGAGCTGTCATGAGTTAATACATTGACTTCATTGTGTCAGTCATAGACTTCATTTGCTGTTCCAAAGAAGCAATTCTTTGATCTTGAGGAGTCAGGGAAGAAGAAGGTTCATCAGTATTCCCATCAACCGTGTAAGTCGTGACTGTATGAGGGATTATTGATGAACTAGTAGATGTTGTATGCTCTGAATCATTGCTTCGTGTATCGAAGTCAACTATAGGAGAATTACCCCCAGTAGGAAGAGGTGGGAAGTTAGATTCTCCAAGAAATTCAGAATCAATTTCAGGGATCAAATTTCTTTGACTAGAAGCCAGGACTCTTGCTCTGGTGTTTCTATATACTCCATCTGGACTACCAACTCTACCCCCGGTGTCCCGAGAAGTCATGTTGACAGAGGAAAACAAAGGCTCATCTTCATCAGGCATAGGTTCATACTGAATCCTATTAAAGACAGACTGTCGTTTATTTTGACATCTGTATTGCATTGTGACTCTTGGCTGGAAGTCACATTCATGATCACCATGGTCTTGAACTGTTGATTCACATCTGCACTGAATTATGACTCTTGGATAGAAGTCACATTCGGCATGTTCCTTTGATATAGAATTACTCCTTCTCTTCTGTTGAAGATATTCCCGTAAATCTGTTTGTGAAGATTGAGGAATATACTTCCTATTCTTGGATCTTGATGGCTCTTGATTATACAAAGAGTGATTAATGTGAGCCACATAATTTCTTGCATACTCTGCATCTGGATCTTTTATCTTCATATCCAATTGGTATGGTTTCTTAACACCAGAAGTGCTGAGTTTTGTTCTTAAATCAGTGGAAGGTAACATATTAATTTTGGAAACATGGAGTTTTCCTTCCATTGATCTGGATATTTGCAGAAAAGGAAGAGTTAAACCACTCCCTTGATTAGGAGTTGGTAACAGACCCTCTTTAATGGACAGATTCTGTGCCCAATTTGAAGAAATCAAAGAAGAAGACATTAAGGAATGTTTCTTCTTAGACTCATTCAGATGTTGAGACATAGAATGTCCAGAAGGAAGAGTAGTCAAAAGACCATCTCCTTTTCTTTGACTAAAAAAAGTATCAGTCAAAGCTGTTCCTGGAGTAAAAACTACAGGAGCAGAAGAAACAACTAAAGAGTTATTCCTTTTCGAAGGGACTTTGTGTGGAAGACCACCCCCAGTTCTAGTAGAACTCGGTGAAGAAGAAGAGATAACTAAGGAGTTATTCTTCTCTGATAAAATACACGCTGAAACAGACTTGGTTAAAGAACTAGAGCTGTTAGCGTGACTTTTGATTTTAGAATTACACGCTGGAACAGATTTGGCTAAGGAGCCAGTACTGTCAGCGTGACTTTTGAATGTGGGATTGCACACTGGAATAGATTTGGCTAAGGAGCCAGTACTATCAGCGTGACTTTTAGAGTTGAATTTGCACGCTGTAACAGATTTGGCTAAGGAGCCAGTACTGTCAACGTGACTTTTAGAGTTGAATTTGCATACTGGAACAGATTCGGCTAAGGAGCCAGTACTGTCAGCGTGACTTTTAGAATTGAATTTGCACGCTGGAACAGATTCGGCTAAGAAGCCAGTACTGTCAACGTGACTTTTAGTTACTGTCATCTTCGAGCGCACAAGAGTGTGCGTGCTTGTAGTGGAGTTCTTGCCAGTGTTAGGAGTAGATACTGTGGTAGAGACTTCACCATTGACTGCCAACTGATTCTTAGGGACATAGACAGAGTGTCCCTTCGACTTGGCAGTGATGATGGAGGCTGGAATGGGCTTGCCACCCTTAGCCCGCTGTATTTCTTCATAGGCGAGTTGATCGAATTTGATCGTCATCACCTTCTTCGTCGAGCCGATTGACGAAGTGTCGCATTGAGTTGTTACCATCTCAGAAGAGGAGATGGTTTTCCCCAGCAGAGTCGCCAATTTGTTTTCCATAAAGAAATTCTCTTTATTTGTTGTGTTTCTGGAAAAATTACAACTGTAGGAATCCGATCTAGAAGACGATCGCTTTATCCCTTGGACTATGCGAAGAAGAAAAGCTCTCAAAATTTTGACAGTAGATATCAATGTATCTGTACAATGAATGAGAAAAAAAGGAACTCTATTTATAGAGTCAAAACAGTAACTGAAAAGATAACTACCTCACCACTGGTGCATTTGAAAAGTCACGCAGACTCTAAATACACGCAGGGTTAGTGAGTAGTTACTGGACGTGGCCCGTAACTGTTGGACACATGGCATTAGTGCATGGGTCGTGTGCAAGTTACTAGGCACGCGAGAGAGAGATCGGTGGCATGGCTGCCACGTACTCCAGTTGAAATGAAATCCACGCTGTCTTGCTGAAGGCAAAAATCCACGCAGTTTCGTTGACGCAGACTCGTTGAAGGCGAAATCCACGCAAGCTTTGAAGAAGAATACTTCAGAATTCATGCAGGCTTTGAGAAGAATAACTCAAAAATCCACGCAAACTTGAGGAAGGAGAAGGTTCAGAATCCACGCAAACCGCCAGCTGTCTTGATTTGGCACGCTTCGTCTGACACAAAATCTCTGACATTGATTATATTGTCAGCCGCATTAAATGAAGATAAGACCCAAAGTCACGCCAACTTGGTGAAGAGTGAGTCTTGCTAAGGAAGATTTCGAAAATCATGCAAAAGACGGCGATGATCTCTCGAGTTCTGTGCATACGTGGCATACGAGGAGACGTTTCTCGACTGCTGTGTTGTCAGTTATTATGATTCTGACGTATGGCTGAGCTGTCTCTGTGTGATTTCTAAAGGAGATGGACAGGCAGAACTTAGCGTATCTTTTGTGCTGCTTCTCGGATCACTCTGCGTGACTTGTTCTGATCAACTCAGCGTGACTTCATTTTTGAGGCCTACACTATTATGTCCATATTACCTCTGATAGTATCATATACTCTAAAACAGAAAATAAGATTTCGTTTATCTATCATGTCCATATTACATCCAGATAGATACAAATCATTGATCATAGAAGAATCATCATTTTCATTCCCATATCATCAAAAAGTCTATCACATTTCTTAGACTTTCTTACAAGTTATAATGAAAATCTCTTACATTCTTAGATTTTCATTCTATACACCAACAATAACCTAATAGAGATCTATTTCTTCTTTGATCCTCTTTGACGGGTTCGTTGTTGGTGGCAGTTTCTGACTGTCTGAGCTCCAGTGGCAACCAGAACAGCAGGAATCAAACTCTGGTCTTCTCTCTCAGACGAGAGGAGAACCCCAGAGTATGGCAGCCCGAAGGCGTGTTGCTGCCAATACAATTGGTGGATTAGTGGCGGCACCTGAAAGGAGATAGGAATATATCCAGCATTGGGATACGATTTCTAGTTCTGCCGTGAAAGGAACTCTACTACCCGATTTCTCGGGGTAGAGTTGACTCCACCATCCAACTCTCCGTGTATAAAGGCTCTTCCTACCAACAGAGGAAGACCCTTCTATCTCACGAAGAGTTCTGAGTTGTCTGATTTGCGCGTCAAAAGCGCATGAGCTCCCTGATGTTGATGTCAGAAGAACGCTCCTCACAACGTCAAAATCGCCAATGCCGGTTCTGGAAAAGCAGCTCAGCCAAACTTCTGCAGAAAACAACAAAGAAGAAGTATTTTAAAAACAGAAGTATTATCAGATGCATATTAAACGCTAATTAAAAATAGATCACAAGGCTTTTTACGCCAGTGCTTCAGCAAGGCTTTTACGCCAGTGATTCAGCAAGGCTTTTACGCCAGCAATCTGCAAGGCTTTTTACGCCAGTGCTTCAACAAGGCTTTTACGCCGATGCTTCAACAAGACTTTTATGCCAGTGCTTCAGCAAGTTTTTACGCTCGTCAAGAATTTACGCTCATTCGAAAGTCAGATATTTGCTTACGATCGGACTTACCATTTGAGTCGAATGGTTTGGCTCTAATGGTAGTCGAATCTGCGTCTAATGACTGGGCATACAAAAGAACACCGTGGAAAAGCTTCGCCATCCTCATTTGTTGGAGAACAACATCACAGAAAGTTATCTTCAGTGGAATGAGTACGAGAATATATGAAACATTCTCGACTATTTATAAAGGCTGAAGAACTGTTGGGATGAGTCTATTTCGGGGAAAGATCCTATTTAAAAGGCTCTCGTAACCACAAGACAGACGCCACGTGTCAGGTTTGTTTCTTGGGAATGAACAATCATAGAAGCAGTCAAAATAAATGTTGAACAGTTGAGATTAACATCAGACTTTATTTATAAAAAGGGGGGAGGGGACCCCTACATATAAGAGAGTCGCAATACATGGAATTTCATTTTCCCTCTCCTTCGTTGGACGGACGAAGGGAGGCACCTAACTCATGCATGTTGTGAATCCCGGAGCGACGCATCAGATTTAAAAACGCTTCTGCATCTCCTGAGCCCTCATATGCAGTCGGGGGACCACCATCGATGCGGCTGAAGACTGCTGGAGTTAATCCGAAGCACGCTACAAAGTTGCATGCTCGCTTAAAGTCAATCCTTGAGCCTGAAGCCTCTTCATTGTTAATCTCCTTCTTGGGCGCCATGTCACTATGGAGATGAATGACAAGAGTGAAGAATTTCTCTTCATTTATACGGTTAAATCAGCTCTCCACATTCCTCATTGGAAACTGTTCATTATAAATGCAAACTCGGGGAAGCGAAAAAGCATTCGAAATGTCACGACCCGCACCCTAGAGTTAGGGCACGAGGCGTGGGTACGTCCAGCCTACGCCGCAGTATCGGTGGTAGTACGCTGTCCTAGGTCACAACATCTAGCAATATAAAGCTTAAACAGTTTATACTCCCCGAATGGGGGTGACATGATTAAATAGACTCAATCACAACTAAGAAAGGAGAAGCACGATATGATATAAAACTCAAGGAAAAACAGATGATAACATAGCTGATAGATAGATGAAAGAACTGCTGAAGTGAAAAGAAATCCCAAGTACATCAGAAAGTCTAAGATAATACAAATCCCAGATCCCAAGTATCAATAAGTACAATCATCCATGAAATACTAAAATGAAAGCATCCTAGTCTAAGTGTGAGTCATCCACAGCTAGTAGGACCTGCTGCTGGTCCAGGTCCAAGCACTCATCTAAAGTAGAACCGTAATAGGTAGGACAGCCAGCCTCGTCCTCATCCTCTGTAATATTTCAACAGGTCCAGTCAGGACGGAGCGAGTACAAAATATCTCAACAAGTCATAGCAGAAAAGGAAATATAATCATGCTAGAGAATAAAATACAGGATCTGAAGAAATAGCATAATGTAAAAGGAGAGACTGTAAGTAAATATCTATGATATATATAAAGAGAGACAGTGCTAGTGATTCAGAGTACTGCATAAACATGTGAATGGCTAGGGACTGATTCATGATTACACTACTGGAAATTGATTCATGATTACACTACTTGGATTTATTCACATGTTCACTTATACTCCCCCATCCCCAATCAATACACAAGGATCCATTCAAGTTACGTTAAGATTCATGATTATACTACGTTGCCCATAAAGGGTGATTCATGAATTGATTCGTGAAGGCTCGGTGATCATGAGGGTACATGAGTCACTAGCTGATTCCCGAAGATTCATGATGATAGAAGCATATGATACGTGATGTAAGTGAAACACACATGACAAAAGTATCTGATGCTTCCGAGAGGGATAACATCTCATGAAGGGATCCATATAGTACCAATCCGTGTTACCAACGTGTCAGCATCAAGTAAGATAGTCTAAAGCAGGAAATATAATCCTAAACATGATATAAAATAATCAGAGAATGTACTCGCCTGGTATCTGAGTGTTCAACTGAAAAGTACTGTCCAAGGAGTGGTGTCTGGCTCCTATTCAGAACAGCACAAGTCACAACAAGTCCAGAATAGTAAAATGAAGTCCTACTATGCATTCTACATGATTCTAGGTCAAACTAGGCCAAAGTCAACTCTTGGTCAACTCTGGTCAACCCTAGAAGTCAAACTAGGTCAACTATGGTTAATCTAGGTCAAACAGGTCCACATTAGGCCCAACTAGCCTATCTAGTCCAATCTAGACTATACTAGTCTATACTAATCCAGTCTGGGTCTATCAAGGCTAAACTAGCCTAACAACATGCAATACAAGGCTATAAATCCTATTCTATAAATCAACACATCTCTAAATACAAGTGCTAATAACATTCTAAGTATATATACAATATGTATATATACACACATAGATTAGAACTTATAATCTAATATAGGAATATACCTATAGCTATCTATGAAATATCACATATCCCATAGGATCACTTATATATATATATATATATATATATATATATATATATATATATATATATATATATATATATATATATATATATATATATATTTTTTTTTTTTTTTTTTTTTATGGTGTCCGGGCATCCGCGCACTAGCCCGTGGCAACGCCACCCAGCCGGCTAGTGCGGGAGGGGGGGCTCGATCCCGGGTCTCCCCGCCGAGAGCCCCCCCCTCGTGCCACTTGCGCTACGAGCGCCGGACACCATATATATATATATATATATATATATATTTTTCTTTTATATATATATATATATATATATATATATATATATATTTTTTTTTTCTTTTATATATATATATATATATATATATATATATATATATATATATATATATATATATATATATATATATATATATATATATATATATATATATATATATACAACTTCACACATTCCTATATATAAATAATATGTACATACAACTCATACATAATACATACATATTCACATGTGTATAGAGAGGGGACACTAGTGTAAGTGTCCAAGTGTGTGTGGTGTCTACATGTGTGTGTAGTGAAGAGAAGAGGGTGCCTGTGTTATAAGTGAGAGTGAGGGTATGTGGAATAGGTGAAAAAAATAGGACAGTAAAGAGAGAGAGAGAGGAAGGGTGTGTGTTTGAGGGTGTACAGTGGTATGAGTGTGCAGGAAATTAAAAAAATAGTGGACATGTGTCCCTGTGTGTGTGTAGGTTCAGTCCAAAACTGGACAGTGGGGAGTGGGAGGAAAAACCAGTGTACAGTTCAGTCTTATGAACAATAGGAAAGGAACCCAAATCATTCACTAACAATAGTTCAGTTTTAGAAAGAAAAAGGGAGAAAAGGAAATCAGTTTTTTTTTTCAGGTTTCAACCACAAGAAAACTCATATACAAAAATTAGTATACCACATCTCCACACAAAGTCAGTATACAACATCACAGGTTTAAAACCTATCTCAGATTATACAATATGAAGGATCATCAACTCAGTTCAATAGAACCCAAAACAGTTCAGTACAGTCCACTCTAAACCCAGTTTTTAGTCCCCTTTTCAAATCTCAGAATTTTGAACTCAAAATCACACCAAACAATCTCCAAATCGACATACCCTTAGAAGACACATAGGTAAACAAGTTAGGGGTTTAATACCATGCAAACATCAGTGTTAAAATGGTCAAAATGATTGCCAAAGCTCATTTTCAAATCTGAAAACAAAACAGAAAAACATAGGATTTGATACACAGTTTTGGTAGGAAAGGAATTGAGTTTTTAAACATCAAATCTAATCTAAAATACCCGAATCAAGGTTGGTAACATATACATACATTGCACACGTGCTGTGTGACGTGTTTGTCTCCACAAAAGTGGACACAAACGTGTCCATTCAAGCTAAAACCCAAACGGGTAAATCAGGACACAGGGAACTGGCAGTCTCGTGCGGGTGTGCACGCGTGTCGTGCACCCGACACAGACCATCCTAGGCCTCGTGCTTATGTCAGTGGATGGACCTAGGGTAGGTCTAGGTGCGTGTCGACCTGTATCGTGTCAGTGCGTGTTGTGTCCAGAGTTATAGGGCCGTGTCAGTGGCTATTTACACTGTGCACAGTGACAGTGGGTTTCCCCGTGCGCGGTCGATATCTCGCCAACCAATGCACGAAGCCCCATGAAACTTGGGGAGCATGGTGACAGTGGGTGCCCCTCTGCTCCCACAAAGTTTCGTGTCAGGGCAAGCCGTGTCGTGTCCTGTAGGGACCCCGAGATGCAGGGGATCCCCCAGGCCGCGCGCGAGCGTGTGCAGCCCATGTGCACGCGTGTCCAAAATGACACGACACGAGCATGAAACAAACTCAGTCCATTAGGATCGTGTAAGCGACATCAAAACAAGATTTTCCATTCAAAAATTATTCGAAAATAACACAAACCAAACCACAGTGGCATTTCATCAAACACAAAGAAATAGGTATTGATACGTGTCCAGTTTGGACACGAAAGGACACGAAAACCTACGGTTTCCTATTCCTACTGTTAGGTTAGGTCTAGGGCTCCCTATTGATGCAAAAATCTCAGGATTCTATGGTGAGAATAAGAAGTTACCTCTATGTATCAAAACTCTCAAAAAACTTTAATGAGTGATGTTCTCCTTGATGGTGAAACTCCTCCAAATTGTTAGAAAACTGAGAACAACCAATTCCAACAGCAAGAAAACAATAATTAGAATCTATTGCAACTTGTTTGGATTAAAAAAGAGGAAAAATGGATTTATTATGAATTTCTAAAGATGAGAGCTCACCTCTTTCTTCTCTTGCAATAAATTCCTAAGGGAGAGGCTAGTCCTAGATTTAGGAGGCATTAAATAGTGGAGGAATCCCTAGGTTGGCTGGACAAAATGTTAGGGTTGCTAAATTGGGCTTTGGGCCAAGTCCTATAGGCTATGGCTAAGTGGTTTTATTAAATGGTTAGAACCATAAGTCATGAATTATGAAGTTTTAAGCCATATTAGCCTAAACAACTCCAACTCACTCCTAACTAGTTCCAATGACTTAAACCTCATTAAATTAGGTCAAACCAAGGTTACTTAACCCAACTAAGTGGCCATAACCTAGATTAGTCACTAGGTTAGTCTTCTAGTCAACACAAGTCAAAGTCAACTATAGGCCCAAATCAATTATCCTAAAAATCACCAAAAATTACCAAAAATCATATTAATTATAATAAGTCTAAATAATAAATAATAATTCCAAATAATTCACAAAATTTCAAAAATGACCAAAATACCTTCAAGCTAGAAAAGTGGTAGTGACACGAAAGTTTCGAAAAAAGAAATTCATTGTGACAATTAAGTGTTGACTGACACTGTTGGAAATTATGCCGACTGTTGGACATCCCCGCTTTTACGCGGATGGCTGTTGCGTATCCCAAATTTTATGCTGGCAGATCAAATCTCAACTTTTACGCTTCTGTTCAAAGTATTTCAAATTTTGGAGATATTTGAAAACTTTGAAGGGGGTTTTGTAGGAGCGTAAAAAGTGCTTCAAAGAAAGAGTCATCCCATTCATAAATGATCAGTTTTTACGCCAAGCAGAGCGGGTAATCTCTTTTACGTCCAAGACTAGGCTAATCAATTTACGCCTAAGCAGGCTAATCAATTTACGCTTGGGTCTACACCTATGATTTTACGCCAAGGACAGAGCAGCCTCTTTTACGCTGGACAAAGCTGTCAAATCTCGCATTTAATGCAAACTCTGACATGAAGATATTAATGATAGCATTTACCACAGAATTCAATGAAATTTGTCCTATACAAAGACCATTGTTGTCGTTTATGGGGATCGAGCTACTTTACGCTCACTGTATGGTTTCTTTTACGCACGGAGTTTTTCATGAGTTCTTACGCTCATAAAACAATATGTGCGTAAAGTCTATTTGAGCCATTTTACGCTCAAGGTTATTCAATAACCACTTTACGCGGGCAACCTATGACAGAGCTATTTTACGCTCATCTTACTGCTTTACGCCCAGAGGATGTTGGGGCTATTTTTATGCCCTATTCTTTCTGGCCAGTTTGGAACGTGGTTTGCCTACATGGCCTTCATGCCACATATTTCGAAGAACATGTGTACAGGTATCCTATTCGTACTGAAATGATGGGACGCATGTCAACATATGCAAAGGATGACTCTGATCATGGGTGGCAGTTGTTAGCGTAAAGACAGATTTTGATGCTCTTTTACGCACAGAAGCCCCAGTCTATAAATAGACTCATTTTTCTCAAAGAGGAGGACGGGAGAGAATACAGAGATCAGGACTTCGAGATTTTGATTCTCCGGAGCATTCTTCTTCAACTTTTCTTTCAGAACAGAGTGAAGCAAAGCAGAAAAGCATTCGGCCTCGCCATCAGTGCCCAAGTGCGTCGATACCTTTCTGGTGACTTAGTTCTTCCAAGTTGTTCTACTTCAAGCAGTGATCTTCATCATCATTGTAACACCCATATTCTGAATACGTATTTTGTCAAGCTTGCATATATTTCAGACCTGTATTTAATTTCTCGAATTTTGGCATGTACTTGTAATTGGCTTGACTTACAGATTTTGGTTCTCGTAAACAGGTTTTGACATGACTTGGTTTTATTTTGTGGAGGAGAATTGGTTTGATTTGGTTTGGTTTGGTTTAAAATACATTGGAGCACATTAACCTACACTCCACCCTCAACATAACACAACCCACCCTCATTAAAACTCTACCTACTTTTCTCTCTCCTCCATAATTCTCTCATTTATTTCTCCATCTTCTTCTTCTTCCTTCCTCTACACAACACCAACACCCATAGGCAAGTGCACCTTGCCACCGCATGAGAACCACTTTTTATTTGTTCATTAGCTAGATTAGGCCATGGTGATTAGCATTAGAACTTGATATTTTGTGATTTGGAGTCTCCATTGATTTAGATCTAAGTTTTCTCTATTTTTGGATTTACATGGTTTTGATCTATTTTGGTTAGATTTTTGTGGGTTTTGATGCTTCCATGTGAAAGAGAATTTAATTTTACTCAAGTTAGAACTTTGAAAATCTAGATTTGGCTTTGATTTGACAAAGATATAAAAATTTGAATTCTTGGTGTTCTTGGTGTTCTTCTCGGACTGGAGTAGCAGTCTGCAGCCTGCGCTCTTTAGCGCAGTGCTGGACTGCGCACCCCCTCTCGGCCTGCGCTCTTTAGTGCAGCGCCGACCGCGCTGCTTGCCCCCTGGCGAGCTGCGCTCAACCCCATGCGCCAACCATTCCTGCGCAATCCACCCCTGTGCAGTTCATTCCTGCGCAGTCTGCTCCTGCGCAATCCACCCCTGCGCAGTTCACTCCTGCGCACTTGGCCCATGCGCCATCTGCCCCTGCGCCCTGTGCCCCTGCGCACTTGGCACCCTGCGCAGCTGACACCCTGCGCAATCCAACCCCCTGACCCCTTGCGCAAACCATTGGCTCTTAGAGATTGGTTTTATTTTTCCTTAAGCTTGGCTCTTCTATAGCCCTGTATATTGATATTTTATTAGATATTTTATGCCCATTTTATATCCTTACGCCTTTTGTCATAAACTTGATTTTACGTAATATGTTTGGAATGACTATTGTACTTGGCATGGTATGACAAGAAACTAGCATAACACGACAGTGACCCGTAGTGGTGCACTCCTGACATGACCAACCTGACATGATAGTGGCCCGTCGTGGCGCACTCCTGACAAGTACCCTGACATAATTTATCTTGATGCCGTTGCGACGGCTAACTTGACTCGTATAATCAACTTGACACCGTGGGTGTTCCTGCTTGCTTGCTTGTGCAATCCACTTGTCTTGTCGTACATCATGTCTAGGACGTGACTCTCTGGTTCCCACGGTCAGGGATTCATACTAAATATGGATTAGGCTAATGACTAGATCAAACTATAGTTCATGGAGAATTTCCAGTCACAGGCAATCTCGTTATCTGGGCGCTCTTAATTGGACTTGTAGCTTGCCGACGAGTAGAGCACATTTCCAGCGCACTGTCATGTGTTGCACCCTCTAAGTCACCTAAGGGTATATCGTCTCCGGGGCGATGTACCCAACCATACTCTCAACCGCGAAAGGATAACTGGATGGTCTGCAGGGCTTGGGACTGGGAAATTCTCATTGCATCTTGTTAGTAATTAAGGCTTGTGATAATCCTAGTTAGTTAAGTAGTAAGCCGTAGTAATTGCTTGGCCGCATTGTGAATGGATGGAGTCCAGACTTGTCTAAGTCTTGTCTAGTACCAGTACCTGACTACTCTTGAACTTGACTGTTTTACTTATTATTAAACAATAAATGGGTGGAGACAGAGTGCTATTCAGGCGAAGGGTTACAACCCCGGTCCTTGTTTGGTTTACGGGTTGTAACCTGGTTTCCAGAATGGTCCCACGTCCCTAGTCATTTATTGTCCTGACGTGCTCTTTATTACTTGTACTTTCCTTTCATTTTCTTATGTTTTGATATGCTGGCTTTTGTTCTTATTTCGTGGCCTCCTTTGTGGCACTTGCTCTTTCTGGGGTTTGACCCAGCTGGTTTTGTGTGGCCAGATTTCGGAGCAGCACTCGAGGATCTACCGAACCTCCAGCCCGATGGTGGCGACTAGAAGAAACACGGGCTACGAGTGGATTTTCTATTTTGTTTCGCTCACTCTATTGTAAAATTATTCTTTTGAGGCGTTTAGCCGACGAGCACTTGTTAGCTCGATGCACTTTTACTTACTGTCTGCCTACGGGCTATAAACATGATTAACAAATCCTAGGGTTGATCATGTATGACTTAACTCTTGCTAGTCCTAGCATTTTGTACGACTAGCTTCATGATCAGCTGATATGTAATATTTGGGACGCCTTTTATTGTATATTTGGTGGTCAAACATCTTGTGATTATATTATTTGCTTGAGATTGAGACAGTAGGCTTGACCTTAAGAGACTGTTGGCTTGTAGTAAACCCTCATATCTAGACAGCCGTGACCGTATAGCGAGATGGACTTCATTTCAATATACGTTGCTGGCTATGTTCGCCCCCGCTCTCCAGTATTCTGGTTCTGGGGCGTGACAATCATCATATGGTCCAAGAAACAAAGTGATCATTTACAGATCAGACTTCCATAGCAATACTTTCCCAGAATCAAATTTGTACTTCTTGTACTTTTTCTCATTTTATTTTCAAAATCCAACCTTTTGTTTGGCAATTTTGTTAAGTGAAACACCGATCTCACGCGAGTCAGATTTTCCACGGTGGGCATGAATTACCATGCACGCTCTCGCGGGATAAACATCCTCATCGGGACGTAACTCTTGTTTTGCGTCTAGACTAGTTTATTCTCGATGCGCGGATTGGACCTACTCAATCCTCAAGTTTCTTTCATTCATCAGTCGTAAGTCCAAACATCCTCGAATTCACCTTTGCGTCAAACCGACAAGTCGAGACAATCAACGTTGCCGCGTCCTGATTTTTTTGAGTTCGATCATTCCCGCGACATGAATCACCATGTCAGCGCTTACGCGGAACAATCGCCCCAAATCCGACGCAACGCATGTGCAAGGCCGGAGTCACGCTCGTGCAAGACAAGATCGTCGACGTTGTGGCTATCAACGTAACCATCAAGACACGATCATTATCATCCAACATTCATCTCGATCAAAATCCTAAGTATTGCATCCAACCGAACAATAACACTTGTATGATCGTCATTCGCCGAGTCAGAGTACCCCCGAGTTATCGCATATCGATCTTTGATACGCCTCAATACCATCGACGATATACGTAACATGACGATCTTCCTTTGCAACCAATTTTGAGTCGTGCGAATGATGCCATCGTCCGACTGGATAATTTCCTCGACATTCAATTTCAAGTTCGATCATTATCCCTCGAATCATTCACACATCAATGTCCTCAAACCCGAGTTCACGTATTGTTCATCCGTCTATCTTAAGTCATCGACCAATGTATTTTCTTAGTTTGTATCGTCGCTTTGTTAACTAAATCATCGAGCAACGTTCAATCCAATCCTTAGGGTCATTTGCATAACTTCAAAATCAAACATTTTTCATGCACGCTATCTTCCCATCGTGCTAACTTTCTCTATACGATTCTTATCGATTTCCTCGATCAAGTCATCCATTCGCACACCATTACTTTTCTTCGATTCGATTTCACTTACTCAATCGTTTTTGTATTTCATACTCGCGCAATCCTCAATCCCGTGCACGTTTCGTGCGTGTCAATTCTAGGTTATTCGAATCCACTCTTTCAAACTTCAAGACTAAAACTTATTCAATCGTACTCAATCTACGACTTTGCATACACGCGACGCTTGCTGATAGACTCATTGACACCCCAAATCCTCAATCGACCGATCGACATTCCTGAGACTATCGCATACACCACTCAGGAATGAAGTCATTTATCAAATCCTCAAAAGATCATTCGATTCACCATCTACTTCCTCGAATTTCCAAAAATGCTCATCTATATCGCACCGACGATATCGTCGCTTGATAGTATTCCTATCGATAGTCATCCCACGTACTTATCGAGTTCAACTCATTCTTGCTTAACACTGATCAATTTTCCGTACTCGACTTTTCTAAGGTCGACACAACTTTGGTGTATATGCCCAGCCCGACTTAGCCAACCGTGCTTACGCGAACCATCCTTTTTGTTTTGTTGAAAACTGTTTACCTACGTTTTGCAAAACAGTTAGACTTATTGTATGGATATCCCATGGTACATTTGAGAGAGAGCACAACAACGATATCAATATGCGGAAGCAACATTCAGAGTTTGCGGAATAGCGGAGTTAAAGAATTCAATCGTAGTCCAAGGACGTAAAGCCGTGCTCTGATACCATTATGTCACGCCCCGCCCCCGTAGGAGCGATCGTCCTCGCTAAGGTATGATGCCGCACGAGCCTAGATTGCGCTCGTGCAAGGCGGGTTCCAAAACGGCCGATTTCAGCGGCTGCGACGGGGTCGTCGCACAGAAGTCCCATGCAGAGACATTGAATAATAGCAGCGAAATTTGAAGCAAACACAAGTCATTCCAAAACACATTTTTATTGATATTGAAACAACGATTACATTGGGGGTGCAAGGCCAAGATTACGAGTCTCTCAAGCTCACTCAATCTCACATTACAAGTCACTCAGCTCTCTCTCATCTTTAAATTACAAGTCTTTAGCCAGCGGGTGCTTCGGAAGGCGACGTCCATACATTATGTCCTGTATAAGTCTTTACTCCATGCGGCCGCGCGCTTCGAATCACCAAGGAACTTCGTGCCTCGACGCATCCAAACGAGCTCTGCGCCACAAGCTTCTACCTGTGCCTGCACATGTAAACTATGTGGGTGTCAGTACTCAACTGTACTGGTGGAATGAGCTCCTCGTCCACCCATACAAATCCGACACGTTATTTTACTTTGTGTAACATAGTCCCTGCTTATCAATTGTCTTTCTAGTCTTGCCTTAGGATCAGTTTTATGACCGACGTCTTGCTTATTTTGTGTCTTTAGACCATCTCGTGCTTGCAACGAATGTTAACTCATACCTTGCCTCAAGACCCTTCTCGTGCCAACAACGTTGACCTATCGAGTCGTGTTTGCCTTACGGCTTAAAATCAGAGACGCAACTACGCGATTAAGCTCCATTTTCCGTGTGACCGAGCTACAAATCCTTGCTGAGGCCGTGCCTCGCAATTCAGTAAGACTTAACCATATCGCCGCCTCGCGGCCCTTGCTACTTTGACCACCAACTGACCCAATCAAGACTTGTGAATGTTAGTGTCACTCAACCAACTTTGCCTTGCGGCGGTTTCCCGACTAAAACTCAAATAACTCAACCAACTTAAGCAACTTATATGCCGACAACTCAAGACTTGATGCCACATCTCGTGCCGAAGCACGACGCCTATGTTGAAACCCAATCTTAGGCCCAAACTTTGAGTTCTAACTGTATACACCTTCAACTCAACTCAATCCAAAGGCATACATGCGGATAGCCGCTATTTGCCGACATCTATATGAACTTAGCCACTAGCATCACAAGCTATGCCTTGACGTATAGTTTTGTTAATCAGGATCCTTTCGACGCAAGTAGCTAGCCCCGTCGCAAGTCCCCGCTTAACATGTGCCAAAACCTTACGTACGACTATACCATATTCCCTCCTAGGCCGAGTCGGCCCCATGGCCCAGGGTTACCGCTCGAGGGTTCATCGCCCTTGTCGACAAGTTGTCAAATGACCATGCAAGACTCGACACAAACTGACGTCTCACACAGTCATTCCTCTGCCAAAACCAAGACTTCTATCCTTGAGACCCCTCGACGACCCACGGTCATGAGCATTCCTTTCCTTGAGACCCCTCGACGACCCACGGTCGCGAGCATTTCCTTCCTTGTTACCCTATCATTTGGTTCAACTCATGAATGCCTATTTGATAGTCCTTTCTCAAACTCACTTTGAATCAATTGTGATCCTTGCCTTAAACACTAAGCCCGTGCATCGTGTCTTAAGCCAATCGTGCTTTGCGTGACACTCCTGCCCAAGTCGACGGGCCTTGAGATCGTGGGACTACTTAGCTTGAAAAGCCGCGAAGGTGCGGGACAGTGCTTGTAATGTCTTAGGTCGACCGGCATAACTTTACCTAACTTAACTTCGCAACAACTTAACGAGCAAAGGCTGCGTCAAGCTTTGCCTTAACGGATCGTGCCGTGCACGCATCCAACTTGAACGACCAAGTCACTCGGGTGCCTAGACTTAGGTCACAAGCCGCTCAACGCAACTTAACTCATGGGCAAGCCAAGGCTATGCCAAGCCTTGGACGACGGGACCGTACATGCTTTATGAAGCATTCATGCGGGCGACGCCTATGACTTAGGTTACGTTCATACTTCGCCTACTCAACCAACTTTCCTTCTCCCAAGCCACGGGACGAAGGATCGAGTGTCATTTTCAAAGCACGCCGTGCACCAACTCTAAGCCGACAGTTGGACCTTTCCATATTCTAACTCAATTCGACCCGTCGGGATTATTCCCTTTAGCTATATGCATTCGTCTCTTTTATTATCAAGCCTACTTGTGCAAGTTGAAAACATGTGATTTATTATATGAAGGCTAAGATGAGGCAAGTTCACCGAAACTACCCCACCTGAGCGAGCGGTCGCCTCGACCGAGCGATGTCTTCCAGCAGCCGTTACAAGGCTAAGTCCGAACGCCGTCGGCGTTTCGATTCCTCCGATTGACTGAGCGGGACGGGGCACTACAACCGGGACCGTTCGTCCTAGGAGGGAATTATGTATGGTATTTATGGTGCACATTATTAGGACGGATTACGACCGTCCAGTGCTGTGATAAGCTATGATATCAGTTAGTTTGGGATCCTTCAGATTTTGAGCTAGCAACCCGTATCGAAGCGATCATAGGCTTACACATAAGAGATGCCAAGTCCATTACGGTGTGAAATACCGTGACCTTCATATAGATAGGACCGGTGGGCTGAGATTAGAGTTGGGTGCAGGTGCAGGGCCTGCTACCCTTATGCATATGGATATGTTTATGGTTGGTTGCGTGAATAGTATGATTTCTTATGTTAAGTTCTAATTACCATTGCAGGCTAGGCAAAAAGAGACGGAGAGGAGCACAATCACTATGTTTATGTTCAGATTATGTCTAACTGTATCTGCTACAGGAACACGTTATCGGAAACATTTATGACAAGTTGCTATACGTTGAATATTGCCATGAAACCAATCCTAAGGCTAAATAGAAAGATCACCAAATTAAGATGCATGTTTCACTAAATTTACTTAGTGTTTGGTTTGGGTGCGAGCGGGCCTTGATCAGTGCGAAGCGAGGACGAAAGCACTAATCCTCCACTAGTTTGTGTGCAGGTTCAGGTATGATCGTCCGGGGAAGCGGGGCTTGGCTTGGACGCGCCGAGGCATGGAGTCCTTAGCGTTTCAAGGGAAGCACCGCATAGGCCTTCAGACTTGCGACATAGAGATGTTCGGCCGAAGACTACTTGTTGGCTATAAAGAGGCATAAGGTATGGAACTATGTAATCCTTTGTGAGTTAGAGAGATCATGAGCGTTGTAGACAATTGACATAATATGTTGGGCTATTCGGAGCCTTTGTAATCTTCAGTTTGTTATCAATAAAAGAGATTCTTATGTTATACTTTGTTTCCTTCCGCTGCTTATGTTATCAATTTGAGATAAACACTATGTGAACCTGTTATCTTGCCTTGTACGAGCGCAACTCCTGGCTCGTGCGGCATCACGCCCCAACGAAGACGATGATTCGGGTGAAATCTAGCGAGGACGAGCGATTTCCTGGATCGGAACGTGACAAATTGGTATCAGAGCGGTTCCATCCTCTGGACCATGCATAAATCTCTTTGACCCTCAGTTGTTTCGCTATCGAAATCAGTTGACTCTAAGTTGTTTCCGCAACCGCATAGCTCATGGATATGCTCGACGCTATATTAGATGTTCCATACAATAAATCTATATTAAATGCGTACATCTGCCACAAGTATGTCGAGACTATCACGCGATCTCTGAGTGCCATTGGAGAATGTTGGTTGCACGAAGTACAATGAAGTTATGAAATATTGGTTGCACGAAGTGCAACAATGATGCAAGTCGTTGGTCGCACGAAGTGCAACGAACATGGTGATGTTGGTTGCATGAAGTGCAGTGATATACGTATTGTTGATCGCACAAAGTGCGAGGAGATATGTGTTGTTGGTTGCACGAAGTGCAACAGGTCGATATGTGAGGCGATGCGTGTTATGTTGCCGTGAGAATGGTTTTGTATTGTTGGTTGCACGGAGTGCAGCAAGTCGTGAATCGTTCGTTGCATCGGTGCAACGAGTTGATATGGTATGATGCGTGTTGTATGGCTATGCGTATGGATAGCAATATGTCGAACGGGATTGTGACCTTAAGTATCGAGAGTAAATTGTTGCACGAGTTGCAATGAGCGAGATTGAAAAATCGTGGATGCGATAATAACGAGTCGAATTGAGTAGGCGAACTTGTAAGTTGGCCGCATTGAATCGAGTTTCGAAGTAGGCGAACGTATATGTTAGCCGAATGTTGCGGGTGTAATCGTTATGATTGCCAAGGTACGGTTAGATTTGAATGAATGTCGAACTTGAGCGAACGATAGGGCATGTTGGTCCAGTTGTTGCGCCAACTCGAGTAAGAAGAATGCTAGATCTGGGATAAAAAAAAATCGTCATACGGGATAGTTGATTGGAAATAGATGTTGGACATATGCGGAGTGTAAAATTGAGTGATGACACGATTTTGAGTGGTATATGCAATACCAATTATGTGATCAGTATAGCGAAGCATTGTATTGAGAACGATAGGCTCGATTTCTGAGTGGTATATGCAATACCACTTAGCGATAGCTATGTTAAGCCGTTGGTGACTTGTGATAGATTGCATCGAGACGATCGTGTTGTTACGATATGTTTGCCCTCAACGGACGGAGTAGTAACGAGACTCGAATGGGAGTGACTCGAAAGAAGTCGATGCAAGCATGCCTCGTTGAGTAGGTACGAAGAAATGTTGCATTGAGAATGAATGTGTAAATTAGAAATTGTGTCACGATTATGGTAGTTAGTTATAACGGAATGGATCTTGATGTTTGTAAGACTTGATTCGTATTCGAGTTCGGACAATGGCAGTGATTGCAACGAATTGGAGCTTATGAGAGAGGAAGATGTTCAAGTTATGCATATCAACGATGGTATTGAGGCGTATCAAAGACGATATGCAATAACTCGGGGATACTCTAATCAAATGAACAAAAATTCTGTTGAACATTGTTGTTGGATGAATAAGATGCAAGTTGACGGCAGTTTGGATGATAACAGTAGGAGTGCTTCGAAAAACTTAAGAGTGGATAGATGTTACTTGGATGAAAACGAAAGTGCCTGATTGTTTCGAGGATAACCACAATGTTGACATTCTTGTCTTATGCGAGTGCAACTCCAGTATCGCACATGTGTCACGCCAAATTAGGGCGATCATTCCGCGTGAGTGCTGGTTTGGTGATTCATACAGCGGGGATGATCAAACTTACAAGGCATGGCAAATTGGATTTGACTTGTGGTTTGATGCGAAAGTTGTTCGAGGATGGTTTTAATGAGTGTGGAATGTGTCGAATTATGATCACAGATAGGTAAACTCGGACTTGAGGCGAGTAGATATCATACGACTTGCAAAAATAGTCGACGGTAGTGTATGAGTGATTCGAGTAGTAAACGGCGCATCAGTTGTGCGGGGGTAGATAAATTATGGATTGGTAAATTACGTCGGATTGGATAAAGCCTCATAAAAATTGTCAAAAATTGATTTGGCTCCGCGATAGGATATAGCATGGTTCGTTGTAACTGTCCCTCATTGATGATTCAATTATCGAGCGTAGTTTCGGGGCAGATGACCCTAGAAGACTTGACCGCCAAATCAAGTAAATATTGAAGTCCCATAGGATGACCCAATGAAGTCGCATAAAGATTTTGTCGAGGATGAAAGATGATGTAGTGCATGTTGAGGATAAGTCTAAGCGAGTGAGTATCGTGTTTCGGAAGTTAGCGAGTAGCCTTCGACTAGATCAATATGATTAGAAAGTTTATGATCGATCGAATGGATACGTAGATAGACTTGGTTAGTCGATGATCGAGTAGATGTTGAGGAACGTGCCTAGTATAGTGATGCGGTAAGGCGATTGCAAGGATTCTGCAATGCACGAGAGCGACAAATTGTAGAACGACCCTAAGAGTTGTGTCGTAGATCGGTTTGAATAACTGTTAGGCTATGTGTGTTAAGCGTGCTATCTATGTTACGAAACGAACTAGTCGGGATTGATTCGATAATCGAGTAAAGGATTCGTACTCGGACGAGAATAGGAGATGGACGTATCGTAAGAGACCTTGGGTCAGAAAGATAGTTGTCTTTGAGCATCGTAGACTCAAGTGGACCTTCGGAAGAGATTAAGCATGATGTCTGGATAAGTTACCTAGCGGGGGTTGCCCCAGACGCGATGCGTAGGTAGTTTGAGAACGTGGATCGTGTTGGGATAGTTGTGTGCGAGACTGAGTACGGATTGTATGTCACGATCCGCACCCACTGTGAGGGTACGAGAACGTAACAGCGCCCAGCCTACGCCGCAGTGTCGGCGGTAGAACGATGTTCTAGGTCATGAACTATAACTAATATAATATGAATACTCTCCATAAGGAGACCAATACAGAGGTACAACTCAATCACAATCTAGAGATAGAATATGGCACGATAAAATAGATAAGAGAATCCTCAACTGAGGTACAACAGAAATAAAATACAAGTCTTATCATCTACCAGTCTCAACATCTAGAATATACAACTCAGAAAATAAAGACAACAGCTAAAACATGGAAAGAAATAGTCTAAGCTATCTACACTAAGCAAGGGTATCATCCTCAGCAGCTGCCTGAACCTCCCCAGGGGTCCAGGTCGCGAGTGTCATCTAGGCAAGCTCCAAAGTAAGGGGTACAGGGTTCCTCATCATCCTCTGTAAAATTTTTAACAGGTCCAGTCAGGATGGGAGCGAGCACAATACATCTCAACAGTTCATAGCAGGTTAGAAAATATAATCATGCAGTAAAGTAAGATATAGATACTGAAGGAAATACAGTATGTAAACAGAGAGAGAACTGTAATAGAAATATCTACTATAAGTAGAGAGCTACCAGTAACTAGTGATTTAGAGCACAAAGTCGACAAACATGGCTATACTAAAGAGGCGTACATGGCTATTCTACTTTGGAATTATTCACATGGCTATTTATACTCCCCCGTACCCCCAACTAATACACAAGGATCCAACCAGGTTATGTTATAATTCTATGTAACAGCCCCCGAATGGTGGTAAGCCTACGAAAGGTGATAAGCCCCCAAAGGGTGATATGCCCCCAAAGGGTGATAAGCCTCCGAAAGGTGATAAGCCCCCAAAGGGTGATATGCCCCCAAAGGGTGATAAGCCTCCGAAAGGTGATATATAGTAGTCCCATAAATGGGATAAGGATTCAGAGAAGACTCTGTGATCATATGGATATATGTTACAAGTGATCAAAGAACCAAAGAAGCATATGATACGCCATGTAAGTGAAACGCACAGAACATAGAGTACCCGATGCTCCCTGAAGGGATAACATCTTAAGAAGGGATCCATATAGTACTAATTCGTGTGACCAACGTGACAGTATCAAGTAAAGTAATTTAATGCAGGAAATAATTCTAAGCAGGATATGAAATAATCAGAGAATGTACTCGCCTCGTATCTGAATGTCCGAAGTAAATGTACTGTCCGAGATGAGATACCTGACTCCTAGTTAGAGCAACACAAGTCAAGATGTATACAGGGGATGATAATAGTAATCTACAATGCATCTCCATGCTGTCTAGGTCAAACTAGACTAAAGTCAACACTTGGTCAACTCTAGTCAACCACACTAGTCAAACTAGGTCATCTAGGTCAAGACTGACCCAAACAAGTCTAATAAGTCTCACTAAGCCTAATGTCACGACCCGCACCCGCTTTCGGATACGAGACGTGTCCAAGCCAGCCTACGTCGCAGAGTCGGCGGTAGAACGCTGTCAAGCCCGCAAGAAATAGATGCTCAAAATAAAACATTTGCTGCTCATTCACATTTCTTGATTTATTACAACAGTTACAACATTTTATATTAAAGAAAAATACAAGTTTTACAATTAATGAAAATGATACATTGCTATCTATTTCTAAGTTGTCTTCAGCATACCCAAGTCTTCCCAGTGCTAAGAGTGATCGCGGCTAAACCTAAAAAATATTGGTTATCAAGTCAGGATTGGAACAAGTACACAAACCGACGACAATACGAAAACATAATAGAATTAACAAGACATGAAAATAATATATGGAATATAAAAGCTAGTAAGAAAACTGATGACATAGCACGATAGAGAAGTAAACAAGGAAAAACTAATAAAAGACATCTATCTAGGTGGTGTGAAATATCTGTTTCGACATGTGAACGGCTAGGGGGTAAATTTGGCTCACTGCACGTGTCGTGTGCAGCTGCTATCATGCAATAATAGACATTTTGGGGATATTTCTGGGTAGTTCACATGTGTACTAAGATATTTCCCCTCCCGACTACTCCGTGTGATGAGCGAGTCAACAAGCAGCAAGATATATGTATAGACATGAAATGAAAAGACTACTATAAATCGGAAAGCAATCAGAAAGTGCACTTGCCTGAGGTCCTTAGCTGGAGAAACCAATAATACCATACCACTCAATGAGCCACAATCAGTCAACACATGTAGAAGTCTCCGGATGCTGAAATAAACATTACCAACGTTCTCAGAATAGTCAAATTAGCTAGGATTGCCTGTCCTTAAGTCCAATTCTGGATACAAGGGTAAAACGGTAATTTTGGGCAAAAATGATGTCCGCCGTTGGACCCGCTTTGCACCGAAAAGCGTG